>JALPVH010000179.1:0-113637 GCA_023242295.1 Diaporthe ilicicola | reverse complement strand
TATCTTTATACTTTTTTATTTTAATAAGAAAACTTTTTATTTAAATAAAGATTTATTTATTATATTTAAAGTTTATTTTTATAGCTATTTATAATAAAGCTATTAAATTTATATATTTAAAATTATATTTAATAATAGAATATAATAGCTTTACTTAAGTTTTAAGCGTATATAAATAATAGTTTAAGCTTAATTATTATTTTAATTTTAATAGCGTAGCAAGCTAAATAATTACTTTTAAATAGTTTTATAATATAATAAAAAAGGTTATAATAAATAAGTATATATTTAAGTAAAGCTAAAACCTTAATTAAAGTAATAACGGCTTTTTAATATCGTTTATTTTAAGTAATTTATATTTAAAAGCTTAAGTTATATAGTAATAGCACTTTTATATAATGCTTAATAGCGTTAAATTAGGTTGCTTATAGCCCGCGATAGCTTTAACCTTAACGGTATTAGCGCGAATAAATTAAGCGCGGCTTAACGTTATAGCTATTAGCGTAAAATACCGGCTTTTAACTATAAATAGGCTTATAAAAGCAGATTAATAAGTTATTATAAAAAGTTTTATATAGTAAAACCTATTATATTAATTTAAAAGATATATTATACCTTATTCTTTTTAAATACTTATTATTATTTTAGCTTAATAAAAGAACTTAAATAAATAAAATAATTAATAATAAAAAGCAATTATTATTTTAATTTTATAAGATATATATAGGTTTTAAGTTTACTTAAATATATTTTTATTATAACTTTATTTAATAATATTATTTAAAAGTAATTATTTAACCGAAATTAAAATAATAATTAAAGTTAAGTTAATATTTATATACGCTTAAAATCTTTAAATATATTAAGCGCGTTTATAATTATAATTAAAAGAAATTATAAGTAAAGTTATTATATTTTATTATTAAAATATATAAATTAAATAAGTTTATAGCTTTAAGAATAAACTTTATTTATAATAAATAAATCTTTATTTAAATTAATACTTTTTTTATTAAAATAAAAGAATATAAATTATTAAGCTTTTATCGACTATTTTATTTATTTAAGTTCCCTTATTAAGCTAGAATAATAATAAGTATTTAAAAAAAATAAAGTATAATATATCTTTTAAATTAATATAGTAGGTTTTACTATATAAAACGTTTTATAATAACTTATTAATCTTTTATAAGCCTATTTATAATTAAAAGCCGCTATTTTACGTTAATAGCTATAGCGTTAAGCTGCGCTTAATTTATTTATACCGGTGCTATCGAGGTGAAAGTTATTACGGGCCGTAAATAATTTAGTTTAACGCCGTTAAGCATTATTAATATATAAAAGTGCTATTACTATATAATTTAAGCCTTTAAGTTATTTAAAATAAACGATATTAAAAAGCCGCTATTACTTTAAAGGTTTTAGCTTTACTTAAATATATACCCATTATAACCTTTTTTACTATATTATAAGATTACTTAAAAGTAATTATTTAGCTTACTAAAACCGAGATAATAGTTAAGCTTAAACTAGCATTTACACGCGCTTATTAAGCGAGTATATAGCTATAATTAAAATAAATAATTAAGTAAAGCTATTATATTTTATTATTTAAATATATAAATTTAATAGCTTTATTATAAATAGCTATAGAAATAAACTTTAAATATAATAAGTAAATCTTTATTTAAATAAAAAGTTTTTTTATTAAGGTAAAGAAGTATAAAGATAAGTAATCTTTTCTATTTAAGTAAATAAATATATTTCTTATTACTTTAAAGATATATAATTTAAAAATTTATTTTAAAGAAATAAAGGAATTTATTACTTATAAGTTAAAAATTAATAATAAGTTAAAGAAAGGATAAAAGGTTATAAATTTATTATTCTTTTTTAAGAAAGTTTATCTTTTATTTAAATAAATAAAGTTTAATTATAGAAATATAATATAGTTAAATAAAATTTAATTTAAAAAATATATAATTATAAGTCTTTTAACTTTATACTTAAAAGGGTTATTAAGCTTTTATTAAATAGTTTATTAAGCCTTATTTTTTAATATAATTAATAATTTTAAGTTTAAATCTTTAAAATATACTTTAAAGCGTAATTTTATAAAGAATTAAATATTATTTTTACTATATAAAAGAATAGGCTTTAATACTTTTTATTACTTTATAATTTTATATAATTAATAATATTTATATTTAATTATTTATTAAAAAAAAATTAGTTAAGTTAAAAGCTAAAAAAAACTTAATAAAAAAGTTAAGATTAGCTTTTTTAATATATTTAATTATTTATAAAAAGATTTATAGCTATATTAATAAGTATAATATATTATTAATTAAAAGCTATTAAGCTTTAAAGGGGGCGTCACTTTTTTTTATAAATAAAAGAAAAGTAATATTAATAAAAATTAAACTTATAACCTTTATATTTACTATTATATAAGGTTATTTAGCGCTTTATTAATGCGTTATAATGTTAAAGTAAAAAAATATAAAAATAAAAACCTTTCTTTATTTTAATAAATCGATATATTTATTATTACTTTAAAGATATATAAGGTTTATTTAAAAAAAAAAGAAGTTTATTATTTATAAAATAAGAATTTATAATAAGTTAAAAAGAAATAAATTAAAAGGAAAAAGAAAGCTTAATTATCGATTATTTTATTTATTTAAGTTTCTTTATTAAGCTAAAATAATAATAAATATCCGAAAAAGATAAGGTATAATATATCTTTTAAATTAATATAATAGCTTTTATTATATAAAACTTTTTATAATAACTTATTAATCTTTTATAAGCTTATCTATAATTAAAAGCCGCTATTCTATATTAATAGCTATAGCGTTAAGCCGCGCTTATTTATATTAATACTTTTAATAAGCTATTAGCTTATTAAGGTTAAAGCTATTATAAGCTATAAGTAACTTAATTTAATGCCGTTAAGCATTATATAAAAGTGCTATTACTATATAACTTAAGCCTTTTATATATAAATATAAGTTACTTAAAATAAGCGATATTAAAAAGCCGCTATTACTTTAAAGGTTTTAACTCTACTTAAATATATATTTATCTAGTAAAATTAAGTAATTATTATAACCTTATTCCGCTATATTATAAGACCACTTAAAAGTAATTATTTAGCTTACTACGCTACCGAAATTAAAATAATAATTAAGCTTAAACTATTACTTATATACGTTTAAAACTTAAGTAAAGCTATTATATTTTATTTTTTTAATATATAAATCTAATAGCTTTATAGCTATAAAGATAAACTTTAAATATAATAAGTAAATCTTTATTTAAATAAAAAGTTTTTTTATTAAAATAAAAAAGTATAAAGATAAATAACCTTCTCTATTTAAATAAATAAATATATTTATTATTACTTTAAAGATATATAATTTAAAGATTTATTTTAAAGAAATAAAAGAATTTATTACTTATAAATTAAAAATTAATAATAAGCTAAGGAAAAGACCGAAAGTTATAAATTTAATATATTTTTTTAAAAAGGTTTACTTTTTATTTAAATAAATTAAAGAGATAAAGCTTAATTATAGAAATATAATATAGTTAAATAAAATTTAATTTAAAAAATATATAATTATAGGTTTTTTAACCTTATAATTAAAAGGGGAAAGCTTAATTATTTAATATATTTTTTAAAAAGGTGTACGTTTTATTTAAATAAATTAAAAAGATAAAGCTTAATTATAAAAACGTAATATAGTTAAATAAAATTAAATTTAAAAAATATATAATTATAAATCTTTTAACTTTATATTTAAAAGAAAATTAATATAATATTAAATATTACTTTTATATATTTATAAGCCCTTATATATTATATTAATTATTTAATATATCTTAATAAAAATTAAATAGTTTTTTTAAAATTAATTTTATTATTTTCTTTTTCTTTTAAATTTAAAATTATAAACGATTTAAATAAAAATAAATATTACTTTAAAATAGCTTATTATAAAAGTTAAAAAGAAAGAAATAAGTGTTAAAAAAAAGAGAAAGAAAAAAATATTTTTCGGTTAACTTTTATTTTAAAGTAAATAAATTATTTAAAGAAATTTAAAAAAAATTTATTTTAAAATTAAAAACTTTTTTATTAAAAGTAAATTTTATTTTAAATATATTTTTACTTTATAAATATTTCACTTTCTTTAAACTATTTTTTATAATTAAATTTAATATTAATTTATTAAATATATATATAAATCTTATAATTTATTATATAATTTATTATAATATAAAATAAAATAAAATATAAATTACTTTTAAATTAATAAAAAAAGTTTATATTAACTTTATTAAATCTTTTAATTTAAGCTTAATTTAATAATAAAGTTTAATATTATTTAATTAATTAAACTTTTTTTTAAATTTCTTTATTAAGCTAAAATAATAATAAATATTTAATAAAAATAAAGTATAATATATCTTTTAAAATTAATATATAAGTTTTATTATATAAAACGTTTTATAATAATTTATTAATGTTTTATAAACTTATTTATAATTTAAAACCGTTACTTTATATTAATAATTATAATATTAAGCTGCGCTTATTTATATTAATATTATTAAAGTTAAAGTTATTATAAGTTATAAGTTAGTTTAATGCTATTAAATATTATATAAATATATTATTATTATATAATTTAAGCTTTTAAATATAAGTTATTTAAAATAAATAATATTAAAAAACTGTTATTATTTCAATTATATAACTTTATCAAAATATATATAGGCTTTAACTTTATTTAAAATATATATATATAACTATATTAACTTTATTTCGTAAAATATTTAAAAATAATTCTTTAACTATTATATAAAATTAAAATAATTATTAATTAAGCTTAAATTAATACTTATATACGTTTATTAAGCGAGTTTATAGCTATAATTAAAATAAATAATTAAGTAAAGCTATTATATTTTATTATTTAAATATATAAATTTAATAGCTTTATAATTATAAAAATATACTTTCTTTATAATAAGTCACTTTTTATTTAAATAAAAAGATTATTTATTTAAATAAATTAATATATTTATTATTATTTTAAAGATATATAAAGTTTAATTTAAAGAAATAAAGAAGTTTATTAATTTTTATTTAAATATATTAAAGAGATAAAGCTTAATTATAAAAACGTAATATAGTTATATAAAGTTTAACTTAAAAAAATATAATTATAAGTTTTTAAACTTTATATTTAAAAGCAATAACTTTATTTTATATAATTTATAATTTCTTTTTAGGCATTATAGCGCATTAATCGAGCGTTAAGGTACCTTTCTGCGCTAGTAATATAAAGGGTATAAGTTTAAATCCCGCTAATACCTCCTTTTTAACTTGCCCTCCCTCTAGAGCACCCCTTTAACGATAAAGGGCGAGACTATTTACCCCTAACTAATTTCTTATAATTATATACTTATTACTATTAGTTACTATATCTTTAGCTAATAAGGTTTTTTCCCTATATTATATTATTAGTTTTTCCTTATTAGGCGCCTATAGGGCCTTTTAAGAGGTACTTAATAGCGTAGTAAATGCTCCTTACTATATAAAGTTATTTATAAAAGCTTAAGTATAAAGTAAACTAAGGTTTATAAAGAAAAGGGGGAGCTATAGCCTATATTAGCTTCCACCCCCTTTACTTACTATATTTTAAGCTTTAAGAGATAGAATTTAAATAAGATAAATAATCTATAATTTCTTTTTATTTTAAAATTCTTTTTTCTTTATTTATATTAAAAGAATTAATTATAAAATTCTATTTATTCCTTTTTTAATATAAATATAATGAAAGAAAAAGATTTATTTATTATTTATTTATTTTTATTAATACTTAAATTTTAAGTTAATATAACCTTATTTTTAAAAAGTTAATAAGTTTAATATAAACGTTTTTTTTAATAAAAAAGGTTTTATTTTTTAATTCGTTTTATAAATTAATTAATCACGTTAATAAATTAAAAGTTATATTATAAAAAACCCTTTTTAAGTATAAGGTTAAAAGATTTATAATTATATTTTTTTTAAATTAAATTTTATTTAACTATATTATATTTCTATAATTAAACTTTATTTTTTTAATTTATTTAAATAAAAGGTAAACCTTTTTAAAAAAGCGTATTAAATAATTAATCTTTCTTTTTTTATTTAGCTTATTTATTCTTACTTTATAAATAATAAACTTTTTTATTTTTTTAAAATAAACCTTATATATTTTTAAAATAATAATAAATATATCGATTTATTTAAATAGAAAAAGGCTTTTATTTTTACGCTTTTTTACTTTAATAAAAAAAATATTTTATTTTAATAAAAATTTACTTATTATAAATAAAGTTTATTTCTATAGTTATTTATAATAAAGCTATTAGATTTATATATTTAGATAATAGAATATAATAGCCTTATTTAGTTTTAAGCGTATATAAATAATAGTTTAAGCTTAACTAATAGTTATCTTAATTTTAGCTAAATAATTACTTTTAAATAATCTTATAATATAGCGGAAAAGGTTATAATAAAGTAAAGCTAAAACTTATATATATTTTATAAAATAATTAAAGTAATAGCGGCTTTTTAATATCGTTTATTTTAAATAACTTATATTTAAAGGTTTAAGTTATATAGTAATAATACTTTTATATAGTGCTTAATAATATTAAATTAAGTTACTTATAGCCTATAATAGCTTTAACCTCGATAGGCTAATAGCTTATTAAAAGTATTAGCGTAAATAGGCGCGGCTTAATATTATAATTATTAATATAAAATAGCGGCTTTTAACTATAAATAAGCTTATAAAAGTAAATTAATAAGTTATTATAAAAAGTTTTATATAGTAAAACCTATTATATTAATTTAAAAGATATATTATACTTTATTTTTCTTAAATATTTATTATTATTTTAGCTTAATAAAGGAACTTAAATAAATAAAATAGTCTATATTATAAAAAACTTTTAAAAAGAAGGAGAATAGTTTAAAGGCTTACGAGATTTATAATAACCGCTTAAAAAGACCCTTAATGCGTAATATAAGTTTAATATCGAAAACTTTATTAAAGATAAATATAAAATATATTTTTAGGTAGAATAAAATTTATATAGGCTTTACTAGTGATGGAAATCGCTTCGAAAACATAAGCTTTAAAAATAGCGGCTATACTTTCCTCGAATATTAACTTTATTAAATAAACTATTTTAGGCTAAGCTCTTAAACGCTAAGCACTATATCGTTCGACTAGTTAAGCTAGGTTAATCGGTTAATCTATTTAACTTATAAATAGTGTTTATATATATTAGTATCTTTAGTTTTATTAAGTTTTAAGCGGTTTATATATAGCTTAAAAGAAATAAGCTATAGATTTATAGCTTAATAGATTAAACGTTTAAATATATAAATATTTATAAATATATAAGCCGTTTAAGATATTAAGCGGTTTAAAAGCGGCTTATTTTTATTAAGTAGTTTATTTTTATTAAGCGGTTTATTCCTTTTAAAGCTATTAAAGGAGAAGATTACCTTTATTAAGCAATTTATTAAGCTCTATCTATACGTGCCTATCTAAATCTATAATCTTTATAAACCTTAACTAATAATAGTGTATATATTTAAGCTTATAAATTATTAATAAATAGTTAGGTGGGTAATAAAAGGCCTATATCCTTAAGGTATAGGCCCGCCTCTTTTAGCTTTTAATGCTAAAGAAATAAACCGCTCGATAAGAATAAGCTACTTATTTTTTTAAACCGCTTAAATAAACTTAGCGGTAAATTTACTATATACTAGTTTAAGCGGCTTAACTATATAAACTATTTATAAGCCGCATTCGAACGGCTTATTTATAGTCTTAAACAGCGGTACTAACTGTGCTTTATTCTTATTAACGGCCAGTTTATTTTAGGTATGTCGTCTTTACTCTTATTGCACAGGTGATATTAATTGTCATCCAGAATAGTCGTCGCACTACAGGCGGTACACAACCCCTGAGTTGACAGTCCCAGTGGGTTCATCCGATAATAGGTTATCTCACAGGAGGTCATCTCACAGGAGGTCATCCGCTAGTGCATGGTAGGATATCCTATGGCAGGTGGAGTTGGTTGTACGTACAACGACGTTTGGGAGCCTTGTACATGTTGTAGAGGCGAGCATGCAGGCATGGTGATGCGCAACATCTCAGTCGTGAAAGGTTTCGGGTCAGTTTTAGCCCCTTTTTGGACAGTCTCCGTGGAGCTGCTTTTATTGGGAGAGCGGGATGTGGGTACGTAACTGTCGGTTTCAGCGGGCTTCCGTGCGGGCTTCCCGGCCAAGGCATGCAGATCGATATGACCGATAAAATATCAGCTTGATGCCGTTCCAAAATAAGCGCTGCCGCTCCAGGAATTCTTTCTTGTCAAAACTGAAAAGCTCAACTGGATTGACCATTAATTGAACCACATAAACCAACATTTCGAATTGAGAAACGAAACGTGATTCTCTCCTCCTAGCCAAGCCTAATATCTATTATCTTATTTGAGAACCCCGTCGGCAAAGACACAATGTTCAGAAAGTTCAGGAAAAGCGTGCGTGAGGACAAGGCCAGTCCCCAGAATACTCAAGGATCGCATCATGTTTGCCACGAATGTGGGCATAGTCTCACGGACACAATCGACACCTCTTACGCAGATCAAGTCATCGCCAGGCGGTACGAATCAAATCGAGCGAGAAAACGAGATTCATGGAACGGCTCTAGCAGTTCAGACAGTGGATACGGCAGCTCTAGCTCTCGGCACTCCGATATTCGGTTGGAGCTCAGTGACGATCACTCGTCCACGACGACTCCACTGCCCGTCAGACGGCCCACCTATAACTCGAGCATCTACTCCGAAGCCAGCACGTTTGAACAGTCATCTCTACACCAAGTCATGGTCGATCCACCACAGGTTGGCGCCCCAACCTATGATCACCTCTTTGATTTACCGCCGCGGACGTTCACAAATTACTCCGAAAAGTGGAAGCCGAAGTCTCGTTATGCCAGGCTAAACGAGTTGCCCGCCGCCAGCCCGAGAGCATTAGCATTCCCGGACGATGTTATGGATTTGCATACCGATGTCGAACCGGTGCCGGCTCCGACGGAGAAGAAGAGGATGTCATTAAGTCTTCGGCCCTCGTCACTCAGAAGATTCAGTGCTCGCCGTTCGAAAAGCCAGTGAGGAAAAGCAAAGACCCTCCAGGCGGGTTGGAGTCTTGCCTGGTGAGATCTACCGCAACTCGATTGGTTCGAGCACAACTTGGAAAAGCCTCAGAGACAGTGACATTTCTTGCGGGTCAACCATAACCAGTCAGGTAGTAGATCGAATCTATATAGTAATTCACTTAGGGATTCTGCTACCTAAGTAGACGTTTCCAAACCGCCTATAGGGCTATTTATAAGCGGAGATTAAAGCGGGTATAGCCCAGCTATTTCTTTAAAAGATAACCTAATCTAGCCTCCTCTATAAGGTTCCTATAGGTTATAGGCCCTTATTCTTACCTATAATACTTTATAAACTTTAACTTTTAAAGCTATTAATAGTTTTTAAATTATTATTTTTTCCTATTTACTTCTTTTATAGCTACCGATAGCTATTTAATCCTATAGCCTTAATCTTAATCTTACCTTTAGCAACTTAACTTTTATTTATAATAATAAAGATAACCTACTAATAAAAAGCTTTATTTTATATACTAATATTAAATATTTTCTAATTTAGCTTTTAATTAATTAATTAGCTAATTAATTTTTCTTTTTTTCTTCTTATATATAACCTTTTAATTACCTTTATTACCTTTTTCTTCCCTCCCTAATTTATTTACTTCTAATCTTATAATAGCGCTTTTAATATTATTTATTATAAATATTTTATCTTTTATTAATAATAATAACTTAATTAATTAAAAGGTTATAATATATTTTACTTTAATAACCTATAATCTTAAATAATATATTAAGGTATTATAATTAGCTTTTAATAGTTTAGCTATTTTTAACCCTATTTAAATATAAAAGAAAAAATAAGCTATTATATTAATAATTCTTTATAGCTTAATTTATAAAATTTATTAAAACTTAATTAATTATAGCTTATTTAAAATTAAATTAAATTCTTATATAATCTATTTTAAAATCTTTAAGATTATACCGAAATATATTAATATTAATATTAATATTTTAATTTTTAATTTTATTAATAAGGGATTAAATAACTTTAATTTACTTAATATCTACCGGAATTACCTTAAATATATATATTAATATTTTAAATAGCTAAATATCTGCCCCGATAATAAGATTATAATTTTCTTAATTTTTAATAAAATTAAGGATATAATAATAAGCCTTTATACCTTTTTTAAGTATAATTTCTATTTTAAGAAATTTAATTAAAAGAAATTTATATAAGAAGTTTTAACTATAATTACTTCCGGTAAGTATCTTTTTACCTTTATTATATTTTAATAATATAAAGCTTTTTTAAAACCTTTATAAAACCTTTTTAAACTTATCTTAAAAGGCTATATTAAATAAAAGGGTAAATAATATAAAATTCTTTATTATTATATACCCTATAATAAGAATATTTAATTTAATTTCTTTAAATACTATATAACTTATAATAAGTATTATAACTTAAATTAAAATACTTATTCTCTTATTATTAAAAAGAAGAATAAAAAGCTTATAACTATAGCTTTACTTATAATTTATAGCTTTAGCTTTAATAATAATAAAGAAGATAATAATAATCTTATAATTTATCGTTTTTTTAAAGATATATTAATCTTAATTAAAGCTAATATATAGCCTTTTAATTATATAATACTTATACCTTACTTAATATATTAATCTTTTATTTAAGGTAATAACACTCTAAAAGCTTTTAATATTAACTTTATATATTATAATGTTATTAATCTATATAATATTAACCTTAATTAGGTTATATTTTATATTATAACCTATATTTAAAAAAAGATTTTTAATAAATACTTTTATTAATTAGTTAAAGCCGCTATAGCCTTTATCTTTAATAACCCGGCTTAATTTAAAGATTTTTTAAAAACTATTAATAAGATTATTATAAAAACCTATATAAGCACTTTTAATATTAATATAGCTAAAATAGTTATTATTTAACTTTTTAATTATAAAGATATATTTAATATTTTTTAAATTTATACCTACTTTTCTTTTATTACCTTATATAACGTTTTAAATCTAGTTTAGCTATATAAGTATAATTTATATTATTTTAAACTATTAGGTTATTTTACTAATATATTAATAAATATTCTATTTATTATAATTATATTAATATTAAATATTAATTAATTAAGGTCTTTTCCGCTATTATTACCAATAAATAATTATAATATTAAATAAGAATACTTTTATAATACTTTAATAGTAAAACTTATTATAAGATTTATTTATAATAAAGTTATTTATAATTATAAATATTTAAACTTTTTCTTTAATAATAAAAAGTAGTTTATAAACCTATAGCCGCTTTTTATACCGGTTATTATAAAATCTGCTTTTAAATTTTTCGGCCTTACCCTTAATAATATTATTAAAATTAAAATCTATATAATAAATAGCAATATAAATATTATTAAGCTTTATAATATAACTTATTCTTTAACTACTCCTTATAATTTAATAAGCGCTTTAAAGCTTTATAATTATAAAGCTATATATAATATAATAACTAATTAATTAATTAATTAAAACTCTTAAATAGAAATTTACTTAATTAACTAAATCGATAAAGTTATTATATACCTTATTAAGTAGCTTTTAATAATACTTATTATAATTTAGCTATTACCTTTAATTTTAACTATAATAAAATACCGCCGGCTTTATAATTAATTAATATATATTAGCTAATAAGCGCTTATATAAATAATATCTTAAGCCGGCTTTATTATTATTTAAAAGTAGGATTTTTATTATAAGGCTTATTTTAAAAATAAAATTATAAATTATATTAATCCGGTAATATTATAAATTTATACTTAATTAAGCTAGCTAATTTAATTTAACGTTTTTAATTTAAATAAGCTTAACTATAAAAACTTTTAATATATAACTTACTTTTTTAATTATACTATTAGATTATATTATATTCGATTTTATATTAATAAAAATATTGCTTTTTAAAAAATTATAAAATTTATTAATTACTTTTAACTTTAATTATAATATTTAATATTTATATTTAGCTATAATAAAAAACTTAAATTTAATTTATCTATAATACTTTTTAATAACTTAAAACTAATTTATTTTTATTATAAAAAAGGTATTTAGCTTTAATAAAATATCCCTTATTTACTATAATAAAATAGCTATTTAAAAAGGGCTAATAAAGTCTTACTATAAAAGGCAATTATTACTTATAATACTATTAGGCTTTCTAATTACTTATAATTCTTTTTTATAAATATAGCCTATTTAATTATAAATTTAACTCTTATAAAAATAAACCTTAATTTTAAATCTTTAAATTAATAACTTATAACCCTTTTTAACCTTTCTTAAAAAAATATTTTTATTAAATCCTTCCTTTAAGTTTATAATAATAAAACTTAAATATTTCTTAAAAAGAAATATTATTAATAAAATTATAAGTTTACCCTAATAGCTAAAAAAGAATAATTAATTAGCTATAATAATTCTAATAAATAAATTGTTTAAATTTAACTTTTAAGTAAATACCGAATTATATATTCTGCTATATATTATATTTATAAAATAGATTATTATAAAATAAATAAGGACTATATAGCTAATATCGATTATATTACCGAGTTTTATATTAGCACCTTATTTAATAAACTCTTTATTAAATATATTAAAACTCCTATAATTATTTCTTTACTTAAAACTAAAAAATTAATACTTTCTATTAAAGATAATACTGCTATTAAGGATAATACTGCTATTAAAGATAATAAGAAAATTAAGAATATAATCTATATTACTAATATTAAATAACTTAATAATTAGTAACCTATTTCTAATTAAACTTTAAAGCTATTTATTACTTCTTATTATCTAAATTAAAATATTAGCTAGGAAAATATTAGTAACTTTATTTTAGCTATAAAATAATCTTAAATAATTAATAATATTTCTAATAAAATCTTTTTTATTAAAATTATTTAAAAGGAAAAACCTATTCCTTTAACCTAATAATAATATTTACTATATATTATTAAGATTAAAATAGAAAAAAAAAGTTATTTAAACTTAAAGTAATACCTAAATAGCTTATCTAGCTTTATAATAATTATTATAACAATTCCTTATAATTAGCACAAGCCTTATATTAAAATACTTTATCTCTTAGCCTTAAAGGTATCGAAACTTTTAAATATAATAACTTTTAATATTTTAAAATCTTAAAAGAATATATAATAATCTTTAAACTTTATAACTTATTAGCTGCTAGCTTATAAAAATAAGATAATTAAACTATTTAAATTTAATACTTTTAAATAAGTTAAAAAGCTTAAAAGCAAAAATATTCTCCCCTTAAAATAGATATTTACTATTAAAAATAACTTAAATAATTTTCTTTTTATAAAAAAGATTTTTAAGGCTTACGTAATTATATATAGCAACTATAAAAATAATAATTAAGGTATCGAAAACCTTTATATTATAGTTATTAATTTTATAAGTATTAAGCTTTTCTTTATTAATATTATTACCTATTATAAAATAATATAATAAATCGATTTTATTATATTCTTCCTTAACTTTCTTATTTTTTTTAATAAATAAATTTATATTTAACCACCTTTTAACTTTAATAAAAATAGATTAATTTAGCTTTTATATAAGGGGATATATAGCCTTTAAGAAGCTTTAATATAATAGTTTAATACTATTATTAAATTTTTAAAGATATTAGCTTTAAGCCTTTTATTATAAATCTTTATATCTTTTAAAATAAAAATATAAGCGTAATATTAATTTTCTATATCGATAATATAATTATCTCCGGCGTAATTATTAAAGATATTAATAAAGTTATTAAATAAATTAAAACTATTTACTATATATAAAAGCTTAAAAAGCTATATAAATTCCTTAACTATAATATTATTTAAAACGCTAATAGTAATATCTTCCTTATATAAAAGAAATATATTCGAGCTATTATTAATAAGTTTAGCTATAGCAATTATATTTTTATAAATATACCTTAGCTATAAAATATTTAACTTCCTATTAATTAAAAACTTAATTAAATTAAAATTAAATAATATTAATAATATATTAATTCTCTTAATTAGCTAGCAATAGGTATTTATCCTAATATTATATATACTGTTAGCAAATTATATAAGAAAAATACTAGCTTATTATAAAAATATATTACCCTATTAAAGCACCTTTTTTACTATTTAAAAAATAAATTAAATTTAAATTTATATTTTAAAATAAAAAGCGATTTATAAATTAAGGTTTATATATATATAGATACCGCTTAAGTAAATAATAACTTTACTTATAAATCTACCGTTAATTATATTATTTTATAAATAGAAATGCTTATTTTATAAAAATTAAAGCTATAAACTTTAATTATATTTTATATTATAAAGGTAAAGTTTATTAATCTAACTCTAATTACCCTTACTTTATAATAAATTTAACGCTTTATAATAAAATTTAACGTAATACTACTTAAAAAGCTACTATTTCTTTATATTAACTTAAAAAATATAAAATATACGGTTTTAAATCCCTTTAATATTATATATACTCGCTATATTAATATATAATATAAATAGGTTACTTAAAAGGTTTAAAATAATTAATTCAAGCTTAAATATATAGGTACCCTTAATATAATAATAAACGGTTTAATAAAAGGCTTTAAAAAGGTTAAATATAAGCGCTTTCTTTAACTATTAGGCTTAATATTATATATAATTATAATAGCTTAAGGCTTTAATTTTATTTTTTAAACTTTAATCGGTTACCTATTTTTATTAATTTAATAAAAAGGTTAAAAAATAATTAATTAAAGATAATTAACCTTAAGGCTAAACTTAAATATATATCTATTTTAGTAGCTATTAATTACCCTTATAAATATTATTATTATTTTTAAGTAAATAGTTATATTAAAGAAATATATTATAAAGACTTCTATCCTTAAGCTATTTAACCTTTAGTAATATTAGAAAAAAGGTATTACACCTTATATTTTATATCCGTTAATAAGGTTTTTAAATATTAGGGCAAAATATAAAGAATATAAAAGAAAAGTAAAAAGGTTTTAATTTTAAATTTAATCTAAGTATTAAATTTCTAATATTTATACCTTTAATATATAGCAATAGTAAATATTATAATAATCCTTTAAAAATAAAATGCTTAAATATTTAAAATAAACTTATTTTAAGCTTTTTAAGATTAATTAATAGTAATTTAGCTAAAGGGAAATTAAATAAATTAAGCCGACGTATAAACTATTAAAGGATGCTTTAAGCAAATTATAATATTTCTATACTTTTATAGCGGGATAATATAATGGTATAAAGTAAATATATAATTAAATAGTAATTTAGTAAGTATAAGTTTAAATCGCTTTTAAAATAACTTTTCCTATATAGTTTTTAGCCTTATAGGCGATTTAAGGGGGTATATAGTAATTTATTTAGGGATTTTGCTATTTAAATAAATATTTCTAGACCGCTTATAGGGCTATTTATAGGCGGAGATTAAAGCGGGTATAGCCTAGCTATTTCTCTAGAAGACAACCTAATCTAGCCTCCTCTATAAGGTTTCTATAATCTGAGATAGAGCTCTTTAAATTTATATGCCTGGACGTTAAACTGCCTCTGCTTGAGTGGTCGCAAGTGTGATTGGAGGGGACCCTCTTGTTACTCTTTTTTTTTACATGCACGATCTACTGATAAAAGTCATTTTAGTGCGAGATTTGAAGTCAACAATCTGGACCCAGAGTGCACGTGTGATGATATATTTTCTGACCGGCTCATTCCGGGGAATGACCTTGATAAGTTCTGCGGGGAATGATCTTAGTAGCAACGAAGATTCACTCAGCTCGGTCATTGGCTTGGGTTGGTCCTTGGGCGGCAGCCCCTGGTCTCAGAAGCAGTAGGCCAAACAAGGTCCTAGCTTAAGGTGTGCTGTCCTGGGCGTGCAATTCCGTTCCCAGCAGTCACTCACCGCAGCTCCAAATGGCGACCCACAGCCCGCGTGACAAAGTCGTCTTTGCAGGCACGATGGGACTGCCATGCCTATGTAAAGAAAATTCCGGCCACAGAGTCGAAGGATGCTTGCTTCGGGACATGACACGAGCGATGCAGCACTGCTGTCGCTCGTGTGTTTGGGCTCGCTGCACGGCAAAGAACTTGGCAGCGCCAAGCATAAGCGCCAGTGGCGGGCGACAACGTTCGTCCAAAGATTTGTGGCTGTCAAACCAGGACATTAACACAAAAATCCTGTGTCTGTTCTCCAACATATCCTACAGGGCCCTTAGGACCAGTACGCTGAAAATACATAGACGCATTGGCAGTTGATGCAGTGGTGTGCTTCTCGGGACAATCACCACCCGCACACGGGTCTGCACGGAGCCCTTGGCAGGTCCATGTATCCTGCCTATAGAGCTTATACTGGGTGGGCGGAAAGCTCTTGGCGGAGCTGGGTAAGCTGATCAGAAAAGCAGGGTGAGCCGATCATGGCTGTAGAAGAGGTATTATAAACTGCCCCCGGGCTCCTTATTATCCGATCCGCCGAAAGGAGATATTGGTCCCGTATATGTTTTAAGGAATATGAGAAATCGAGGGATTAACTACTTTAACTGCACGAGTAATGGGAAAGTTGAGGACGAGAAATTTATAGGGACCTGTGCGGCCGTAGATAAGGTCTTTACGAGCATAGCGGACTTCGTGTTCGATAGGAAGCTTAACATGCTTACGGTAACCCAGCGATGGCAGTGCGATAAGGCGTAAGTGGAGTCTGGCAGGGTAGTTATTACCGTAAAGAGTTAACTGCTAACGAAGTTGTGACAGCAGATATAAGTAGTATAGTACGCCGCCAAGAGCGGCGTCGCTTTTGCTGCGACAGAAGTCCCGGCTTATTCGACGCGGTTGGAGCAGGCTATATGCAGGCGACTTGCGATTGCTATGGCGACTGGTTAATGTACAGCACGGGGCCAATTTGGATCGGCACGAAGTCTCTGTAACGCGTGGAGGTGAGAGACTCGTGTCGAATGCGTGACCTAAGAGCCATTATATTTGAGGTAGAGGCTTCTAATTTTCAATCGACCCCGTATCTTAAAATTTATATCACCAGATTTGTAGCCGTAGAGCACAGAACTGAGCCCATGCCAAGCCCGAGCTGTGAAGCGGCCCGTAGCGATGGCTTCTATGCTTGGATCACGGGACTCTGGGCCTTCATCACAGCCACAACCGCCATGGAAGACAGAGTCTCAGCTGGACCAACCGGAACCAAGTGATAATCCTGGGCAGACGAGCTTATACAACATCCAGCGGGTGACGTACGGTGTCATGTCACTTAGGAAAAAGACCAGCAGATTAGGATAACATAGTAATTGATGAACAATGAATGTTTCACAGGTCCAATTTCCATGTGATGCCCCTCGATTTTAATCAATAAACCGCCTACCGGGGGAAGGGGGGGTCTCTGAAAACATAATACAAGCATTATAATAGGGTAGCAAAGGCATATTAATATACAGTTGTATATTTAATATAATTTTTATTTATAGGCTTTATATTATTTCTATACTACAGAAATCATATTAATATATAATAATGTTAAGAGAAGAAATTATATTTAAATTAATATTATATAATATATAATTATATTTTAATATAGGTTTTAAAGTAATATATTATAATATACAACCTATTTCAATATAAAATCAATTTTAATATAAAATTAATTTTAATATAATATAATATAAAATTAATCTTAATATAAAATTAATTTTAATATAATATAATATAAAATTAATTTTAATATAAAATTATTTTTAATATAATATAATATAATATAATATAAATCGAAAATAATATTATATTATAAATAATATTATATTAATATACTTATATATACTTTTAAAATAAAAATAATTTTTATATTGCAATTATATTACTAGTATAGCGAGATATTTATAAAGTATTATTTTTAAAAGAGTATTTTAATTACTATCTTATATTATAATCTTATTAAGATTCTGCCCTAATAATATTATATATAAAATTATATCTTACCTATAAATATCTAAATATAATAATAATTGCTTTAGTTATATAGGAATGCTAGCTATTTAAAGCTAAAAGCTATTTTTATATAGCTACCTTAACTATTTTAACTATTAAAAGGCTATACTATAATTATAACTAGCTTATCTATTATAATAGAGCAGTTACTTTACTAGCATCTAAAGAAATTATCCCTACTATCTAAAGCTAATATAGTATTATTAGCAACCTCTAAGTTAATTAAAATTAAGCAATAAAAGGCGGGATAAAAGTAGTATCCAGAGAAGGTAAGGTTTAAAAAAGGGTTATAAAGCTAGCCTAACCTAAAGTTATTATTAAGGGCAGGGGATAGATTATTATTATTCCGTAATCCACAATATATTCTGGTTTTAGGGCTTACTTTAAGTTTAATAATATCTTATTAAATAATCGATAGCTTTACTATAAAAATACCTATATTTAATTAAAGGTTAGTAGCTTTATTAAAATAGTAAAGGATAATTACTATACTATTACTATTATTCCATATTAACCGACTATTATTTATCTACTATTAGGATATTATACTATTATAAATATTAGCTTTAATCTTAAGGTAAATTAGGTAGCTACCTTTTTTATAATAATAAATAAGTACTATTAAAACCCGGATATAGTATTAGCAATATTAATACCCGGGCTATATAAAAATCTAATAGTAAGGCAGTATAAGTAAAAGGTATATAAAGAAAATAAAATTATAGTTAACTTATAACTAATAGATAAGAGTAACTTTTAACTTATAAATAATAAACTTACAATATATAAAAATAGTTTAATAATAATTAGCGGAAGTAATATAAGAATAAATATATAATTACTAAGGTGCTAATAGCAAAGCATTTAATAATATAGATTAAAATTACTATTTAGCTTATAAGCGGGAGCTTTAATAAAAAGAAGATTTAAAGTTATACTAATATTAAGCTATTAATTAGGTAGTAGCAATAACTTAGGAGATAAGGCCAGCTATTATAAGGATAGGCCCTTAAATAGTAAGCTTAATTAAGCGTAAAAATTAGTTAAAAAGGTATAAAGGTATAGAAAGTTAATAATATAGCAGATTTAAGCTAGTTTACTATATAAAATCTAATTATAGCAATATTAATAGTAAGCTAGATACTAAAGTTTAAATAGCTCCCGTATAACTTAAGAAAGGGATAATTTAAATATAGATTTTTAATATTATTATAGCAGAAAGATATTCTATTAGAATAAAAAGCGGTTATTAGAAGAAGATATAGCATTAGGCTAATAAATATAATTTTAATATTATTTAATATCTTTAGCAGCCTAGTTGCTATTAGCACTCCGGTTTCTATCTCGGGTAAAGTATTTTTAATAGGGTTTAAGATATATAGTATAAAATAGATCCGGAGCTTAAACTTATTAGTTATTATATTAAAAAAAAAATTAAGGGTAAATATATTAAGTTCGATATTACCATTATCTATACCCGCCGGTTAGGCTAATATCAAAGCTAATAATAGCCTTACTGCCAGCTATAGCATAAGCTATAACATAAGCTATACCGCAAGCTACACTATAAGCTATACCGTAAGCCACACCGTAAGTTATTCCGGAGGATCCTAAGGTATATAAATATTAATATTCGGATTTAGCTATATAAATAACTTTAAGGCCCAATTCCATAATACGCATTAAAGCTATATAGGTTATAAAAGCTAAATAATTAACTATATCTATTTCTATATAAGACCTATTTAATTCGATCTATATATATTACCGTACTATAAAATTATATTAGCTTCTATATATAGTATTCTCCTATTAATAAGGGCTAAGATAAAGTACCGCTTTTACTTAGCATTTTTGCTTTAAGATCCGGCAAGACATTAAGATTATATAGCCCTTATATCTAGGGCCTACTAGAGATCCTAAAAATTATTATAGGCTATATACTAGCTAGTAATATAAAAACCCTATATAGTTAATGCTATAGTTATATTATATAGATAAAGTTAGCTTAGTGTTTAAGGTAAAAATAAACCTAAATAGGGAGATCTCCGGTAATAGATACTTATATAGCTAAGCAGGATATTTAACTTATAATATAGCCCGAATAAGGGTTAAGGAAGAATTAAAAAACCCGGGCTATAAATATAAGATATATTATTATTAAAATAGATTATATAAAGATAAAGGTTTAGGTTAATTAATAAATAGAAATACCTAGATAAATAAATAGAGATTAATTAATAAATAAGAGCATAAAGGTGTATTAAAGCTAATATAATATAATAGGCAACTACGTTTTAAAATAGGACCAGAAGTATAATAGTTTAATTTTATATAATGCAATAGAATATAACCTTAATAGGGTAAAGGGTAAAGTATATAGGCAGAGTTTTAATTAATTATATAGGCGTTTTAAGCTTAGCCTGGCCGCTATATATAAACCTTGCTTACTATAATACCCCCTTAATAGAAAACCTTTAAATTAAAAATTAATAATAGATATTAGGCTAACTAGCTATTAATTAGGTAAAATAAAATTTAATTAAAAATAGAAATCTACTATTATATTTAAATTTATCTTTTATTAGCATTTTTTCCACCGGGATATATATATATAAATATAACCTATAGGTATAATAGGATAAGCGCCTATTTATTGCCCGCCTATATAAATTACTTAAGTAAGAATTAGTAATAGTAGATAAGATTTAACTACCTATCCCGCTACCTCTCTATTAATAGGTTACCTATATAAAATCCTATAGCAATAGATAAGATAGAAGTATTTAGCCTGGCTTTAACCCTTTTAAATACTACCTATATAAAATTTTATAATAAAGGATAGAATTTAAGCACTTAATCTAGCTTCTCCTATATCTTAATTTAAATATATAAGACCTAATAGTAGTAAATATACTAGGAGCAGCTAGCTTAGCTTATGCTATTATAAGATTATAAGCTTAAATAATCTTTAATTAATTATAATTAATTATACTTATCTTTTAGAGAAAATTCTTAAAATAACCGAGTTAAAAATAATAATTATTATTATTTCTTAATATCTATAATTCTTAATAAAAAGCATTAAGTAAAACTTCTATAACGGCAGATACTTATTTAATAAAGCCTTTAAGTAAAGTTTTTAAGATAGATCTCTAAATCTTATAGCTTAATATACTATCGGTTAAGCCTAAATAGACCCTATAAAAAGTTAATAGCCGGCCTTATATACTAAGCTATAAATATTGCTAAGCCTAGGCTGCTAAAGGGCTATATAATAAAACCTTATCGGGCCTCTTATGCTAAGCTATAAGTATTATTAGGCCCGGGCTACCGAAGGGCTATATAGTAAAACCTTATTAAGCCCCTTAAATTATAGTATTTAACTTTATAATATCTATATAGCGGATAACTCCTAGGTAAGCCGCTAAGTAATTACTATTTTAATGCTATAGTATAGTAAATACTTAGTAATAAGGTATGCTATATAAAAAGTAAATTTAGATTAAAGTTATAAGAAGAGCTTATATTGCGTATATTACTTTAAGCGGATAAATTATATAATTACTTTAGGAGACTAAATAAAGCTAATATAGTTTTTATATTATATCTAATTTTATCGTACTTTTATTTTTAAAATATATAAATTATAATTATAATAATTATTAAGGTTTTAGCATTAAGGCTTAAGGTATAAAAAAGGCTATATATTAAAAAGTAGCTAAAGTTAAGATTTAAAAGAAAACGGCCGGTTAATATAGCTTAAGGAGATAGTTATAGGTCTTAAATAAAAAGAGATATAGGTATTATAAACTAAAGCTATAGCAGAGCTAAGTTAAAGGGCTTAGTTATTTAAGTAAAATAATATCTTAGAGTATTATATAGAAGAGTATTTAGTAAAGGGTGCTAAATTATATCCCTAATTTAAAAAGTAGTTAGCTAGGCTAGGTAAGTAAGTATAATACCTTCTTCTTAAGGCTATATAAATTTTTAAAAACACTTATTCTATTAAGTATAATAAAGGCCTAGCTAACCTTAATAGATCTATATTTACTATATTGCTTATTATGCTAGCAACCTTATATAGTATAATACCACTAGAAGACTATCTTTTAGCTATTTTAGTATTAATAAAGTTTAATTTCTTTTATTTTAAGTTTTAAGGTTTTTTAAAAGTTAAATTTTATATAATAATAATATTTTAATTATCGGGAGATCGGATGCTAAAATTATAATAATAATTAATAATCCGGTATATAATTTATATAGCTCTTCTTTATTAAATATTATAACCTTTTCTTATAGTAAATAATATTATAAAAGTAATATTACTAATATAAATATATTAAGCTTTATACTTAAATAATTTTAATAGTTACTATTACTATTTAACAAGTTATATCTAGCAGGAATAATAAGACCGGCATACTTTATAATCCTTAACTATTATATTATTTATTTAATAAACCTTATATAGTATAAAAGATAAAAATAAAATATTTTATATTTCTTAACTATAATACAGCTTATTTAGTAAGCTATATCTAATATAAGATTTTAAATGCAAATATTTTAAAAGCCTAAAGATCTATACCGTAATTAGGTATCTTATACCTAATAGGAAATCTATTATCTATTATACTTTATAAGCTCTAATTATTATACGCCTATTTATTAATGCTTATTTAAGGGGGAATTCTCGAACTTAGATATTCTGCTAGCTTTAAAGCTATATTGCCGTTAAGCAGGTTAAAGCTAGCAAGAAATCTAAAGCTTTACTATTTTATAAGCCCTTAAGCTTATAATAGCGCTAAATATCTATAATAAAACGTAAAATCTCTAGGCTAATAGTTTATAGGCCGGCAAGCTTAATTATAGTTAGGAAGATAAGTTAATATCTTTATAGGGATACGGAATATTAGGTCTTTAGGTTATAACTTTAATAATAGTTAAAACTAATCTTTATATCTATATAATAAAAAAACTAATAATAAGGCATCTTAATATTATATATATTATAATTAAGATAGAAACCTTTTAGCTAAAAGGCTTAGATAGTATTTTAAATGCTTATAGGCTATATGCTAGTATTAGATATTAGCAGGGCTTATATAAAAATCCTATAGCGGGTTAATATTACTTATTATTTAATAGTAGATTAAGATACTTAAAGGATATTAAAGGAAAATCCTTATAATTTTAAGCTTTTTAAGGTTAGTAATTTAAAGGTATTTATAATTTAAATAAGGTTCTTAACGGTAGGTTATAATCGAGATATAAAACAAAGCTATAATTAGATAAAGCTATTTTTAGGTTATTATAAGTATTATAATAATATTTTTTAAGGTAAGCGCAGCAGCCTAATATAAGTATACTTAAACTATTTAACCCCTTATAAGATTAGGGTTTAGATTGCTTAGATTTAAAATTAATTATATAAAGAAAATATTATAAGAAATATAAAGTAAATAACCTTAATAAGGAATAAGCTAAACCCGCTTATCGGTAATTATAAGAAGGCCTATAATTCTTAAGTTATCTTTAAACTTATATATAGGGAGCTTTAGTAAACTATTATCCTTAATCTTTACTCCAGTTAAATAAATAATAGCAAATAAATAAAGTATAGATTCTAATTAATATATAAAAACTACTTTTACCCTTCTAATCCTATCCCTTTTAATTTTAATATATTTACTAGCTAAAATTAAAATCCTTCTCTTATTCCTGCTAAATATTAGTCTTTAATACCTAAGCCACCTATTATATGAAATCTAAACCTATTTATTTATAAATAAAATCTATTAATACTAGCAGGTAATTAAAATCCCTAAATTATATAAACCCTTATTATAATTAACCCGGTATACTTTAAGCAATCTTTAATAAAACAGGTGCTTATTACCTGCTTTTACTAGTTAAGTTATATTAAATACTAGATTATACCGCGCTTTAATAAAATAAAGTTTTATATATAAGTATAGCACTAGCTTTCGATAACTTTTATTACCTATATAGGTTTTCTTAGCTTTAGTATAAAGCACCTATAGTTTATTAAGCTCGGAATCCTCTAAAAACTAAGTTTTTAAACCTAGGTCTATAATAATAAGGAGTATAAGACACTTTATAGCAATCACCTTAAACACTTACGCCATATCACTCTTATTAGCATTATAATAACTATTAAGCATTATCGATAAAATAAATAAAAGGTTTTTTTTCTATAATAAGGTCCCGGCAATCTACCGGTTATTAGTTAAAGAAATACCTCCTTATCTAATCTATTTCCTATCCGCTTAATTAATAAAATATTAAAGAGATAATCCGGAATAAATAATATAATATATTTATAAAAGTCTTTACCCCTAAAAGTGCATACTGCCTTAAGCGGGCTATACTTAAGCACTATCTCCATAAAATAAAGGCCTATATAAATATTTAGTTTAGCCTTTATCCTTTAATATCGATTAAGCTTTTTTAGTATTACCGAAGTAAAGGAGTTAAAACTTTAAAAAGAAAAGCAGCTATAATTAAAGAATATAATGCCCGGAGAAATATTACCGTTATTCGATTATATATAATTAGCACCGCCTAATTATAAAACGTTATTAGCTATTTCGCATAAAAGCTATAATATATATCGACCTGCAATAATAATCTCGGAAAACTTAGCTATACCTATATATATAATAGCCCTTATACCGGTAGCTAAAAGAAACCTTATAAATATCTATATTATTAGGATAATATATTAGATAAGCTAAAGATTAGAAAAGATATTTAGGAATTTAGGCGCTAGGGTTAAAAGGCGGTAGCTAAATATTAGTTAAATATCTTTAGGTTATAACTAATTTAAAAGGAAAATTAGAATAATAATTATAGCGTAATAGCATTCCTATATAAAAAATAACTTTAGATATATTTTAATATTCGAAAACCTTTTCTATCTAAACGGTATAAAAAAGTTTTAAAGATTTAGTATTAAACTTTTTATAGCAGCTAGAAATAGGATATTCTCTATTAGAAGCTTAAGAATATCTTTATATAGGCTTTTATACTTTAAATAAGTAAAGTTAAAAGGCCTTATACAAATAGTATTTAAAGCTAGAGTAAATACTAATATAATTCAGAAAAGATAGCAAGGATTAAGTTTAACAGATTTAAAATCTCTATCTTATTAATCTTATAGCAAAGATTAAGCTTTCTTTCTAATAAACTATATATTATAATAATAGCAGCTAAACTTATAAATATTAAATATTAAATCCCCTTACCGGGCTTTTAATATAAGATAAAAGCAGTAACTAATCTTAGCCCTATACTTAAAGCAATCTATAAGCTTTACTTATTAAGGTATATTGCCGATAAATATAAAGGGAAAGGTATATATAAAGATATCCTCCTTATTAATTCAGATGGCGTATTTACGGTTAATTTCTTTTAAGTAAAAAAGGGAATCGAAGATATCCTTTTATAAGGCTTTAAAGGGATTAAGAGATATAAGGAGGATTAATACCCGCTTATCTTTTAATAACCTATAGTAAAAGGTAAGGATAATATAAATGCCTATAATAAATTAATATATTTTATAATAAATTTTAAATCTATCGGAATATAGGAAATATAATAGGGATATAATATGCTTATCTATAAAATTATCGATAAATTATTTATATATAAAGGCTATAATCTTTAGCTTACTATAATATAATATAAAGAACCGGAGCGGATAAATACTGGTTTTTTAAATATTAATTATTAATCTCGCTATATACTATGTTATATAATATTTAGAAATAAATAACTCCCTTTTAAAGCAGTAGTTAAGGGTTATATTAAAGATATATTCTCGGACTTATAACTTAAATACTAATGCTATCTTATTCTTTATAATAAAGAGGTTCTTACTATCCTTATATAAAGGCAACTTAAGTATAATATAATAAACTTTAGCCTAGTAACACTATATTAGAATATTAACGGTATTATTAAGTAATACCTAGCGTATACTTTATATCTTATCCGGTACCTATCTTACTATATAGATATATTAAATATAAATTATAATTTTCCTATTATAGTTATATTATATACCTTTGGCTATATAGTTCCTACCGACCTAAAATATACAGCTAAAATACAGCTTATATATGTATTTATATCCTATAATAGCCCTGGTATATTACTACCTTATAAAGTTAAAGGTAAATATTAAACGGCTATCTAGGTAATAAGGATATTAATTACCCTAGGCCCTTAATAATTCCCTCTAGTATCTACTTTCCTATATATACTTTATCTTATTTATTAAATAGGTAAAACCTTAATGCATTATGTTATATAGCTTAGATAAAGAGGCTAGCCGTATAAAGATATCCTTTATATCGAAGAAATATATATACTCTATAAAATCTAATCTATTTAGTAGAAAGGCGCAATTAAGTTTAAGCTTTTAGCACTTTATTAAAAGGAGTAGGAAAAATATAGCGAAATTATTCCTTAAGGTCGGCTTATATTTTAGCAGCTTATAAAGATTATTAAAACTTTTATATATTTTAAGTACCTTAATAAAAGCACCTTATTCGGCCCGGCTAATTTTACTCCTAACCTATTATAAGCTTATAGCGGTATAAAACGGGGATTTAATATAAGCTTTAGGCTAATATACTAATTCCTCTATATCTTCTCTTAGCTTTAATCCTAAAGAAAAAGCTAATATATCGGATGCTCTATCTTTATACCCGCTTTTATTATCGGATATATTTTTAATAATATCCTTAGATTTAAAATTGCTTACTATAATTTCTTATATATATTAAGAATTATCTAAGCTACTTAATATATTATTTACTATATTTATATCCTTTTATTTATTAGTATCTTTTTAGCTAATATCTAAATCTATAGATATACCCGAAAGAGGTTAGATTTATATATAAGTATACAGGGTTCCTATTAAAATTATATCTGCTACATTATTTATATCTATTATAAAGATATCCCTATTATAATTATCATCGGCTAAGATATTATAAGATATTTTATTTTTAGGAGACTAAGCCTTATAAACATTATTATTTATATTCTCCCAATCGGCCTTATTAGCTTTATTACCGGGTAAGGTACTTTAATTATTATTAGGATTAATATAAAGAATAGGCGCATATAGCTAAAGTTAATTAAGTAGCTATAATTACTAATCGATACTTTAACCTTATCCCCAGGGTATATTAAAAAGGGAATAAGATTAAAACCTATATAAAATCTAAAAGCCTGTAATTAATAAAGGGAAGAGGTTACCTAATACTATAACTTATAGCACCCGGAGTAATAAAGGTTAGTTTTAAGTTTTATAAATAAAAATCTAAGTTTTTAAAATCTGCTACCTATCTGCTAATATCTATTAGTTACAATAAATACTAGAAACTAGTTAACTTTAAAAGGGTAAGGGGTAAAATACCTTTATACTATATTATATAAAGTGGAGACTATTTAACCTATATTACTTTCCTCTAACCTACTTACCCTTAAATTATCCTTTTTTATATTATTTTATTATAGCCTTATAATCTTATATTTTTATATTATTATTAGAACCAGCTTATTTAATATTATTAAACCCTTATTATAGCGCTGTATACTTATAGAGATTTTAAAGATTAAAGCTTTAGCACGCTATAATTACTTAATCCTAATTAACTAGATAAACCGATAAAGTCTCCTTCTATATTGCTAAGCTTATTAAAGGCCTAACCTTTACTAAAAAGTAAAGCATTAAAGGATAAGGCGAAAATACCACTATTATAGCTTAAAACTAATAACGCCGAAAATTATATATCTATAAGTAAACTTTATAATAAAGCTTATACCTCTAGGAATAAAAAGCCTATTTCTTACTTATTATAAATTAATTTTAATAAAGGTAGCTTTACTACGGTAATTAAAAAAGAGGGAATTAAAAATATCCTTAAAGTAAACTTTTAGCAATCTATTAAAGATAATTGCCTTATTAATAATTATCGTATTTCTAATATACCTATTAATAATTATTCTTAAATAAAGAATAGGCAGCCTAATAAGCTAATAAGTAAAGATAAGTATAATATAAATAGCAGTAAATATAAAAACGGCGGGTATAATACCGATATTAGCCTAAATAATATAAGGAACTAAGTAGATTTATTTAAAAAGAATAGTAATAATAAAGATAGTCCCGAAATCATATAGAGTTGCTAGCATTTAATAAATAACGGCAGTTAAAAACTACCGTAATAAGAACTAATATAATTTTATATAGCTAAATCCTAATATCTTTTTCCCTATATATATATATAAGGGGTAACAGCAGTCTTATATAGGGTTAAATAGCCTCTTCTCTTAAAGCTTTACTATGTATAAAGGCTTATAAATAAGCTGTAAATAACTTTAGGACTTTTAAGTTAAGAAGGATTTTTAACTAGGTTATATAACTAAAGATAGACGGAAAGTAACGAGATATATAGGTTTATTTTATAATAAAGCTTCTTTAGCTATCGAAATCCTTATTTCCTTTTTAATACTAACCTTAAGATTTTATATAGAATAATAACTATAAGCAGTCCCGGTTATAGCCTATATATATATCTAGAAAAAGCGATAATAAGAGTAGTAATAGTTAAAGCTTACCCCGCTAAATAAGTAGAGATATATTATCTGCTTCTAAGCGAAAATTTAAGAAGTAATAGTAATAGGATTAAGAAAAGAGATTTAGAAGCTAGCGTTAATTAGCAGATAATTTTAACTAAAGGATAATAAGCAATATAAAAAGGGAATTCTTTTATACCTTAAGAAATAAAAAAAACCTTTTTTCTATTATTAATATTAAGATTAAGTATATAAAGGATATATACCAGTTAATACTAAACTTTATAATTATTAGGCTATATAAAGAGTTTATCCGGAAGTTTAACATTTATTACGTAACCTAGAAAAGCTATATTATCTAAAACTTTTTAACCTTTATTAACAAAAAGCTTAAAAGTAATAATATTTTCGTATAAATTATAAAGCACAATAATATAGCCCAGTTACTCACCGAGATATAAGATATTAATTAGTATAAGATAATATTTTAATTTATAAAAGTTATTATTATAAATAATCTAGCTATTTAATAGGTATAATATATATTAACCTAGGGTTTTATATAAGCCTTAATTTATAATGCTAACCTTTTTATAAATATCTAAAGCTTACTTAGCACCTTTATCCGCTTAAACCGGACTTAGGCTATAAACTAATACCGATAAATAGATAACCCTAACTTCTATAATATATTATTATTAAGATTTAACTAGCTTATAATTACTTTAAAGGATAATAATATTAGGCTATTATAATAGCAAATTAAAATTATAGGGCTAATAAATAAGCATATATTAGCACAGAAGATAAAACTACTAAATAAGCTAAAACCTTTATTAAAAATTATAACTTAATAACCTGCTAAAATAAAGCTAAATCTAGCGATATTAAATAGTACATATATGTTAAAAAGCAATAATAGCGTAAAGGCTACCAGAAACCAGAACCGGCCTATAAATAAAAGTAAAAGTAGTGTAAAAAGTTTTAATCGATTAAATAAAAAAAGATTAAAAGTAAATGCCTAACCTAAAGCTAAAAAGGCATATATAGAATTATAATATATAAAACATTTAACTTTATATATATTAAATTAATATATATTATTATTAACCTTTCGGCTTTATTCTTAAATTAGGATTAGGATAGGAGTTATATATTTACTTTAAAGGTAAAATTCTATATTAGTTTAGGTTTTTAAGGTATTAGCATATTAAAAGATAGCTAGGATTAATTTATATTTTTCTTTCGGGACTTAAAGGCACTAAAGGTATTATTTAATTTACTGGAAATATTGCAGAATTACCATTAGCTATCAATAGAATTACCAACATTTTAAAAGACACCAACCCAGGCAAGCCAGTTTACACCATAGAATTTTATACCTATTAACTCCACTAAACCGGCAAAAAGCTAGCAGCCTATCCACTACCCGGCCCACAGTGTCATTTCACACATAAAGCTTAGCAGCACCGGCAAGAAGCTAGCAGACAGTCTATTACCCAGGCCACAATAATATTTCACTCCAGGGCAATAGGCACACTTAAAAGGGATTATATTACCTGCACACCATTGCCAAACCATTTTTTCTTAATTCTAATAAAAGAAATCAAAACTTTACTTTAAACTATTCTCTCCTAATAAGAGAAAACATTAGAAAATTCTAAATATAACAACCTAACTTAAATCTAATATTATAGCAGCTTATATTAACTCCAGATTTTATATAAGGCTAGCCTCGGCCTCTATTATAAAGCAGAGTAATATAGTTATACCTAGCTAGCTGCTAGTCTCTTATATATACCTAACCTAAGCCTCTACTATAAAATAGGTAATATAGCTATACCTAACCAGCTATTAGTATTTTATATATACCTAACCTAGATCTCTATTATATAATAATTAGCACTAGATATACCAGCTAACTGCTAATTCTTTATATAAGCCTAGCCTAGATCTCTATTATATAGCAGTTAGCATTAGATATACCGGCTAACTACTAGTTCCTTACATATACCTAATCAGCGTATATATTTTATAAGATAGATATTCCGGCGGTAATATAGCAGCTTAATTTTTATTAAAAGTTAAAGTAGGGCTTATAAATAAGAGAGGTTATATTATAAGATTTACCTATCCTTAATAGTAGTTAGCAAGCTAATAAAGACCCTAATAGCTAAAGCTATTATTATATTATAAACCTAAATATATCTTGCTTAATATTAATAGTTAGTTTTAAGATTAAGTTATTTTAAAATATAAGGTACTAAATTATTATATTAAAGGATAGGAGAAAGACGGAAGTAGAAATATTTATTTATAAAAGATTTAGGTTTATAATAGAACGGGTGGTAGGAGGAGCTATATTAGCTATATTAAAAGATATAGGAGTTAAGCATATAGAATATAAGTAGGGAGCTTATAGGTTAGAGCCTTCTAATTTTATATAGGATACCGGAAGGCTTTTTAATAAGAAGTAATATTAAAAGGAATAATAAAGTAAAGGGCAATAGCATTTTATTATAAGTAAGCAATATTAAGCGATAATTATAATAAACTAATATTAATTTTATAAAGAATCTAATAAACTTTAAAAGATATTAAAGCATTTCCTTAAGCTAAATTTTACTCTTTTATACCACTAATACCGAAGTATTTTCTTAGGAATAAATCTAGGTTAAAGGGAGCTATATCTTTAATATCGCTATATTTAAACTTTAGAACTTTAAACCCGGTATTAAATATATCTATTACCTAATCCTCCTTAACTTTAATTTCCTTATCCTTATCTCTATTAAGTTGCTCCTAATAATACATTATTACTTAAAATATCCCCTAAATATCTATTAATATACAAATATTAAAGTAAAGTAATGCTATTCCGGTTATATAAATAAGGTTACTTTATATACCTTACTCTTAAGGTTTTATATAAGATTTAGTAATAAGAATATAAAATTCTACTTTATATATTATCCACTTTTATAGGAAATAATAGTTATCCTTACTATAAATATATTTAATATCTATAATATTAATATTTATAGAATTATACTAATTAAGATAGATGGTAAAAAGTAAGCTATATTTAAAATAGCTTTAAAAGTAAAGTTTAACGGTATTATAGATAGAGAAGCTTTTAATAAGGTTAGTAGATAATAATCTTAATAAAAAGGGGCCTTAAACTTAATTAGTAAATTATAATAGTAAGCTTTAGAGCTAAGCGTAGTATATTATATATACCCCTAATAAATACCTTTTTTATAAAAAGTGCAAGTGTTATTATAATGCTAAATCTTTATATAGAAACTAATACCTAGCTTTATTAGCTATACTGCTAATTATTAGTATTTAGCAGCTTATAAGTTTTTATATATAATCGGGTATCTAGCTTAAAAGATTACAAGGCTTATTATATTAATTAGCGGCCTTAAAACTTTTACAGGTATAACTAATATATGCTTTATAGTCCCTTTAGCTTATAGCCCTTACTAGCAGTCTTAGATATCTTATATAGCTTGTAATGCGATATTTAGGTTATTTATAAATTAATAATACCTTTAATACCGGGTTAATTTAATATTAGATTAAAACTCTATAATAATTATAACTGCCGGTATTTGCGATATTGCTAGCTAAAGTTTTAAATTTCATCTAGCTTATAAGTTAAAGTTTAAATGTTTAGAAGTATAATAAAAACTTAGGATCTTTATTAAAAATCTTAAATAAATATAATAGGTTTATTAGATATTTTAGGGGCTTAGTAATAGGCTAGGTTAAGTAGATAGGATTTTATGATATGCTGTTTTAGACCTAAAGCTTAAAGGGTTAGTAATTATCCTAATAAGCCTTTTAGCTTTTCCCGCAGCTTTAAGATATATTATTTTATTTATATAGCTAATAGTATTAAAGGATAATTAGATTAATATTTATAAAAAGCGTATTTAGCCTAATATACTTAATATAGTTAAAGGTAAGATAAATAGTTATTATTATACGGTTAGGTAAGCGGTTTAGATAAAGGTATGCTAAGAATTTAAAGAATAATTAAGAAAAGGATATTTATAGGCTTAAAGTAATAGTTAAAATCTTATTTAAAATATATAAAAAAAGATAAAAATAAAGTTTTAAGAGCTAAAGTATAAAGAGTATTAGGGAAAGGCCGGTAATGCTAATATATAAGCTTTAACGTTATTTATACTAAGCTCCGGAAAACCTATTTTTCTATAATAAGCACCCTAGGCTAATATTAGAAACCATCTTTATAGCAGCTTCTTTACTAGCTTATAGTTAATCTTTAACTTTAATCTCTTTACCTTTTTATTTTATTATTTCTATTAAACCTATAATAACCTTATAATAAAGGTTAATTCTTAACCTAATTATTAAAATTGCATCTTTTCTAAATATATTGCTAACCTAGCTTCCTATAATAGCGATATTAATACTATTATTATTCGATAAGCTTCTTATAGAACCTATAGCTTACTTATAACTTATATATCTATTGCTAACTTTTATATAGCTTTAAATAGCTTTTAATTTACTAGCTTTATAAATACTAATAGAAGTTTAGTTATTTGCTTTACCTTATAATTTAATATAAGTCTTCCTATAAGTCCTTTAATATTTAAAGTATTTAATACCTTAACTTAAGGGTAAAGTTCTACCTACCTAACCTCTTTATCTGCTTTATATATTAAACCTATATAAAATTAACTCTTATAATCTCCTACTTCCCTTTAACCACCTTTTTAACCTTTTTAATTTTAAGCTAACTTAATATTTTAAGGTATAAAGTTAAGTAAGGGTAAGACTAAAGTCTTTAAGAATAAATCTGCTTTAATTAACTATAATTAAACTTTATTTATCGGTAAAAGAACTTTACTTTCTTTTAAACCATCCGATTAATATATTAAGCGGCCTAATAGTTATTAAATAAAATAAAATTCAAGTGCAGCCCTTACTACTAAGCCTAATACTAGCCCTAATTATAAGAAGGGGAAGAAAAGAGCTGCTAATACCTTTAATAAGCCTAATGCCTCTAATAAGCCTAATATTAGCTTTAATTATAAAAAAGGGAAGAAAAAAGCTGCCGATACCTTTAACGATAAATATATCCCTAGCTTTAATTCGGATACCTATAAACCTATAAAGAAGGTTATAAAGCGTATATTAGGAAAGATAGCTGCCTTAGCTTAACCTTTAACCGATTAAAAAAATAAAAACTTTAATAAAAAAAATGCTGGTAATAAAGGTAAATCGGGATAGCTAGTTATATAACCTTTTTATAAAATATTTATAAATTATATTACCGGTAGTGTTAGGGATTTTATAGAAAAGATCTGCCTTTACATTATATACGCCGGGATAAATACTAATAACTATAACTTAAAGTTTTTAAACTTCTAAAATATATATAAGAGTAAAGAATACTAAAAGTGCTTTAATACTAATATAATATCTAACTTTAAGGTATAAACTAAAAAGAGTTAATAAAATTAAAATAAAGTTAAGAAATAACGCTATATCCTATAACATATAGAATACCAGATATAGGACTATCTATACCTGCTAATGCTTAATAATATTAATACCTAGATTACTAAAAAGCGTTTTCTAAAATATAACCTGCCGCCTTATCTATATATAGTTAACTTTTTTAATATTATAAAGGAACCGGACTATAACTATAAAAAATATAATTAGCTATTAAACTAAAAGTTTAAAATAATAAGCCTGCCTCTCTTATAGGCTATATATATATTAAAAATTAAATTAAAAACTACTTTTAAAGCTATTCTAGATAAAATAATAAATATTAATTTTAATAATAAATACGCAATTAATAAGTATAATTCCTATTTATTAAAATAGTACTATAAACCTAAGCCTAAAGTAAAGCTTATAAAGTATAAAGGAAAAAGTTTAAAAAAGGTTACCGTAAAATCTAGCAACCCTAATATTAAAGCTAAGAAAAGCGAAAATAAGGCTATACCTAATAATATAAATCCTATAAAGAATAGTATAACTAAAACGGAAACTACTATAAAATCTGCTAGCTTTAATATTAAGGATAAAAAGGCTAAGAATAAAAGTGCACCTAGCGCTGTAAAATCTAGGAAGCCTAATATAGTTAAGGCTACTTATAATATAAAATCCTTTAAATCTAAAGTTAAAGCTAATAAAAAGAAGGATATAAGCCTTAACGTTAATAATAATAACCCGCCTAATAAGCTAAAAAGTTTAACCGGAAAGAAATTTAAAGATTAGGATAATAATAATCCTATATTTAGTTTTAAGCATAATACCCTTATTAATAATAGGAAGATAAAGGATAATAAATACTTTTAAAGAGCTATAGGATTTCATAGTAAATAGCCTATAAGTATAGGCTATTAAAACTGCTTTAGGATTAGTAAAACTAGTAGAATTAATAGCTATTAGGTTATATAGATTAAATAGTTATTAATAGGGTATTCCTTAGTATTTTAAGTGGTAAGTAGCACTTATCCTCCTTAATAGATTTATAGCTAATAGCCCTAAAGTGATATAGGGATTATATAATTTTTTTTAGATATATAGATTTTTATATAGGTTTACTTTAAATCTCTAGAAGTTTTATTTTATAAGCTTTAAGCCGGATATAGCTTAGCTTTTAAAATACCACCGATATATTCTTATAATCTTATAATTATTTAGTATAATATCTCTCCCTTTTTCCCCCTTTTCCCTACCCTTTTATTAGGTTATATACTTATTTTACTATACTTCCTTATATATAATTAGGCTAATATTTTATCAGCTTTTCTAATAAAACTCTAATAATTCTGGCCTGGCATTTATAATAGGTTCTGCTAATATAAAGGGATAGTTAATTAATATTATAATAATTTTATTTAATACGTAAAAACGGTTTCTTTACTTAATATAGATCCGTTATATTCTTAGTAATATTATATAAAAGTTAATACGGTATATTTAGCATATTATATACAGCAGGATATATATATATACTTTAAGGAATAAAACCCTATATTCCGATATATATTACTAATCGGTATAATCCCTAAATAGCCTTAACCCTAATATCGGGGATATATTTAAGCCTTAATCCCGTATACTTAGCATTAGATATAGGGCTATATTGCTTTCCGGGCTATAAATATCTATATATTCCTAAATTCAATTAATTAGATATCCCTAATATCTCTTCCTAATATATTTCACCTAGTAAATATTACCCTATTATATATATAAATATATTCTCCGTTATATAATAGCTATAATATTATATAACTATATATAAAACAGGCCTAATTTATATAATTAAAGCATTTATTACTCTTTTAAAAATTATATATAATATATTTAAATACTAACTATTAGATACCGATTAGATCTTAACATTATTTTAATATTATAAAACACTATACCTTATATAAAATTACTTTAATATTATTATATTATCATTAGATATAATAAGATATTTATATAAAACTCTTATTATTGCTTATTTAATATAACCTGCTAACTTATCTTTAATAATATTATTACGGCAAACTATAAATATTATATCTGGATACTATTAAACTTAATTATATTTTAAGTTAGATATTATTATACTAAAAAATTAATATTAATTATTAAAATACTAGTATAAGTATACTTAGAATAATATACAGTTATATCCTAGAATAATGTTAAATAGGATAGGGTATTAATACGCTATAATATAATGGCCCATACTAATATACGCTAATATAATATTACTTCTAATATGCTATTATAAGCTAACACATATTACTGCAGAGGGCCTTTTAGTAGCCTTATAATATAATTAAAATATATTATCTAGTTTTTAATTCTATTTTAATACTATATTGTAAATAAGCGTATTGCATAATCTAAACATTTACCCCCCCTCCCCCCGGTAGGCGTAAGTAACGCCCGTGTTCCGCTTTCTTAAACAGTTCCCAGGATTTACCGAGGAGCCGGCCGCAACATGCTCGTAATGTTGCTATAGGGCATCTTAACTTTCCCCACAACCTTAAACCCTGGTACGTATATAAGTGATAGCTACGGTAATGCTCTCGGCATTACACCATCCTTCTTTTATTAGTGTTATAGCGCAATAGGGTATCTTATTCTATAATAAACCTAAAGCTAAAGTATAAGCTTAAGCCTTTTAATACTATAAAGATATATATATAGCGCCCTAAAACCTTATTTATTATATTATAAGCGCTTTTTAGCATTATAAACTTAACGCCGCACTTTTAAAAGTTTAAGTATATAGCTATAAAAGTTAAGCGATATATTTAATTATATACTTATAAAACTTATATAACCCCTCTTAAATATAAAGTTAAAAGACCTATAATTATATATTTTTTAAATTAAATTTTATTTAACTATATTACGTTTCTATAATTAGGGTTTATTTATTTAAATAAAAGGTAAACTTTTTTAAAAAAGCGTATTAAACTTATAACTTTTTATTCTTTCTTTAACTTATTATTAATTTTTAACTTATAAGTAATAAATTCCTTTATTTCTTTAAAATAAAGCTTTAAATTATATATCTTTAAAGTAATAATAAATATATTTATTTACTTAAATAAAGAAAATTACTTATCTTTATATTTCTTTACTTTAATAAAAAAACTTTTTACTTAAATAAAGATTTACTTATTATATTTAAAGTTTATTTTTATAGTTATAAAGCTATTAAATCTATATATTTAGATAATAAAATATAGTAGCTTTACCTATAATTTATTTTAACTATAATTATAAACTTACTTAATAAGTATATATAAGTGGTGGTTTAAGCTTAATTATTATTTCGGTTTTAATTAAATAATTACGTTTAAATAGTTTTATAATATAACGAAATAAAGTTATAATAGATATATATTTAAATAAAGCTAAAACCTTTAAAGTAATAGCGGCTTTTTAATATTATTTATTTAAAATAACTTATTTAAATTATATAGTAATAGCACTTTTATATATTAATAATATTTAACGGTATTAAACTAAGTTACTTATAGCTTATAATAGCTTTAACTTTAACGGTACCGGCTTCTCCCTATTTATTATAATAATATATATATAATTATAAGCTAATAGTAAAATTAAAGCTTATTAAAAGTATTAATACGAATAGGTACGGCTTAACGCTATAGCTATTAATATAAAATAGCTTCTTTTAATTATAAATAGGCTTATAAAAGATTAATAAGTTATTATAAAAAGTTTTATATAATAAAACCTAATATATTAATTTAAAAGATATATTATACTTTATCCTTTTTAAATATTTATTAATACTTTAGCTTTTTAAAGAAACTTAAATAAATAAAATAATCGATAAAACTTATATATATTTTATTTTAAACTTATTAAAAAGTTTAGCTATATATTATTATTAAATAATTTTAATAAACTATATCTTTATTACGTTTTAATTTTAATATTAATATTAATAAACTTATTATTAATTTTCTTTTACTGCTTTAATTAAATTTATTAATATTAATATTATTTTACTAATTATTTATATTTTATAATTATATTTTAAATTAATTACCTTTTATTTATAAAAGTTAAATAATAGTAAATATATTAATTTATAAATAATTAGCTATAATAAGTGTAGCTAATTACTTAATTATAGCTATTTAGCTCGATAAATAATTTAACTTAAAGGGCTACCTATAGCTTAAATTAGCTAGCTATTACTATTTTAATAATAGCTTTTAATAAATAATAATAATTATCTTTATATTTAATATAATATATTTTAATATAGTACGCTCTTTATTATATAATAATAAAACGTAACCTATATTAATTAATAATACTTTATATATTATAAATTAATTAAATTAAAAGAGATAAAGTTTACTATTATTAAAATTATTAAAAATTATCCTTTATAATAAAAAATATTTATAAGGAGGAATAATAATTTATATTATAATTAAACTTATTAATAAGTTATATTATAAGCTAAATCTTTAAAAAGTAATAGCGATTAATTAAATAATTAATATAGCTTTATTTTATATTATATTAAAGGCTAAATCTTTAAAATAATTTATATTTATTTAGCGCGTTTTATTATATATACTCTTTTATAACGATACCTTTAAGTTTATTAACTTAGTTTATAATAATTATACTCGACTTTTAATAAATTAATATAATTATTATTATTAATACCTTTAATTAAAACGTTTTTACTAGCTTAATTTTAAAATCTTTAAGCTTTTATAACTTTATTAATTAATTAAAACCTTTAAAAAGCTATTTTATAAAACCTTTTAAGCTTTTATAAAAATTTAAAAAAAAGATTATAATTATTATTCTTTTATTAAATATAATTAATACTTTAAATATATTACTTTAATAAATATAATTAGCACCTTTAATATACTGCTTTATAGACGATTCGAGCGATAATCTTTATATTCTTTAACCTTTTAAAAAAAGTAAAAGAAATTATTATTAAAAGCTTTTTTTATAACTTTTTTATTTTATTACCTTTAATTTTAACCTCGCTCTTACTTACGCTCGTTATAATTATAGCCCTTAAGCCTCTTTATAATAATTATTATATAATTAATTAAAAAACCTTAAACTAGCTAAAAAGCGCTAATCGATAATAAATTAAGTTTTACTTTTTCCTTTATAAATTATATAGTAAATTACTTAAAAACGTTATTAAATTAATCTTTATTAAATAGCTTATAGCGCTTATAACGTATTTAAAATAATTTAATTATTATTATTATTTAATTTATTTTAATTATATTAATTTACTTTTTACTTATAAAATTATTATTTTTACTTATTATTTAATTAAAAACTTTATTATAATTTATATTTCTTTTATACTTTATACTTTTTTTTATTATTTATAATTTTATTACTTTTTTTCTTTTTTTTAATATTATTATAATTAAAAAGAGAAATAACTTTATTAATTAGCTTATATAATAATAGCGTTTATTTATTAAAGAATTATTACTTATAAATAAATAATTTTTAAGCTAGTTATAAACTATAATAGTAAACATTATAATATTTTTAAAAGATAAAGCGACTTTAAATAAAGTAATTATAATAATTTCTCTAGCTATTATTAAAAATTATTTATTATTTAATGTTTAATTACTTTATAAACCTTCTTTTACTTTATTATTAAATAAACTTTAATTATAAGCTTTATTAAAAAGAAAGTATTGCGAGAATAATTATAATCGATTTATAAAGCTTAATTTAAAGGGTAATAATAGCTTTAATTTTAATTATTAACACCTTTATTAATTAATAACTTAATAACCCTAGCCCTATTAATTATTAAATTAAATTATTAGTTAACTTAAACTATTAATTATTTATTAATTATTATTAATATTTTAATATAATAAAAAGATTTTAAAAATTATATTTTTAAAGCTTATAATAATTATAGCTAAGCTAAAGTGGAAAGCTATTAATATTAATTTATACGTAATTAGCTATAATAAGTGTAGCTAATTAATTAGCTATAACTATTTAACTTAATAAATAGTTTAGCTTAAAAGGCTACTTATAACTTAAATTAATTAGCTATTACTATTTTAATAATAGCTTTTAATAAATAATAATAGTTATCTTTATATTTAATATAATATATTTAAATATAATATACTTTATATTATATAATAATAAAACTTAACTTATAAAATATTTATTATTAATATTAATATTAATGCTTTTATTATTATAATATTAATAAACTATTAAATAAAGCTTATTTTTTAAGTTTAATAATACTAATTATTTTATTTATTTAAGTTTCTTTATTAAGCTAAAATATTAATAAATCTTTAAAAAAAATAAAGTATAATATATTTATAAATTATTTATCTTATTTAAATTTCGTCTCTTAAAGCTATAGTTTAAATAAGGCTATAGCTCCCCCTTTCTCGATAAACCTTAGTTTACTTTATACTTAAGCTTCTATAAATAACTTTATATAGTAAGAAGTATTTATTACGCCGTTAAATACCTTTCGGAAGGTCTTATAAGCGCTTAATAAGGAAAAACCTATAATATAAGGAAAAAACCTTATTAGCTAGGGATATAATAATTAATAATAATAGGTATATAATTATAAGAAATTAGTTAAAAGGTAAATAGTTTTGCCCTTTAATATTAAAGGGGCGCGCTAAAGAAAGGGTAGGTTTAAAGGCATTAACGAGATTTAAACTTATACTCTTTATATTATTAATATAAAAGGGTACTTTAACGCTTAACTAATACGCTATAGTGCTATATAATATATTTATTAAAATTAATATAATAAGTTTTATTATATAAAACCTTTTATAATAATTTATTAATTTATTTTTATAAGCTTATTTATAATTAAAAGCTATTATTTTACGCTAATAGCTATAATATTAAGCCGCGCTTAATTTTTTTACGTTAATATTATTAGCTTATTAAAGTTAAAGCTATTATAAGCTATAAGTAACTTAATTTAATGCTATTAAATATTATTAATATATAAAAGTGCTATTATTATATATTTTAAATAAGTATTTAAAATAAACGATATTAAAAAGCTATTATTATTTTAAAGGTTTTAGCTTTATTTAAATATATACTTATTATAGCCTTATTTTACTATATTATAAAACTATTTAAAAGTAATTATTTAGCTATAATTAAGATAATTATTAATTAAAACTTAAGCTTAAATTAATATATATATTTAAAATTAAAGTAAAGTTATTATATTTTATTATTAAATATAGTATTTAAATATATAAATTTAATACCTTTATTATAAATAGCTATAAAAATAAACTTTATTTATAATAAGTAAATTATTTTTTAAAAAAAAATCTTTTTATTAAAGTAAAAAAGTGTAAAAATAAAAACCTTTCTTTATTTTAATAAATCGATATATTTATTATTATCTTAAAGATATATAAGGTTTATTTAAAAGAAATAAAAAAGCTTATTACTTATAAAGTAAATATTTATAATAAGTTAAAGAAAAATAAGCTAAAGTGAAAAAGAAAAGTTAATTATTTAATACGTTTTTTTAAAAAGGTTTACCTTTTATTTAAATAAATTAAAGAGATAAAGCTTAATTATAAAAACGTAATATAGTTAAATAAAATATAATTTAAAAAAATATAATTATAAGTCTTTTAACTTTATATTTAAAAGATAAAGTTTAATAATATATTTTTTAACTTATTAACGTATTATCACTTAATTTTATCCCGCTTTTTTAGTAATAAGGTGCTATAAGTAAGGAATATAGTTTTAAAAAGCGAGCTATTTAGTATAGATAGAACCTTAATTTCGCGCGCAATTACTTTTACGTTAAGGTTTAACTAGGAGGGGGCTTTAAAGTGCAGCCATTTTAAGATAATAGGCATATGTGAGTAGATATTTCTTAATTAATAGCCGAAGAATATATAGATCCTGCTATACTAAAAAAAGACCGAGAGATTTAATGGCTCCGGGCCGGACAGCTGATGCACCCGCGTACGCGACCCGAGGGTGGATGCTCGATGCTGGCCGGAAATGGTACACAGCCGACTTCCTCAAGGAATTGTGCACCTACGCCTCGTTTTTCAAGATGTCTGAGTTCCATTACCACTCGAGTGACAACTACTCCTTGAACAGAGGACACAGCGAAACGTGGAATAAAGTCTACTCTCATTTTTCGCTGTTCGCGGAGAAGTTCCCAGAGCTTCAAGGGGTCATCGAGCGACAAAATGAGACCCTCTCGAAGGAGGAGTTTGAAGACTTCCAGAACTATTGTGCGCAACGCGGCGTTACCGTAATCCCGGAGATAGAGGCCCTTGGCCATGCTCTGGCGATCACGAAGTGGAAGCCTGAACTTGCGTTGGCCAAGAAGGACCTTCTCAACTTAATACACCCTGATACCATACCCACCGTAAAAACCATCTGGGAGGAGTTCCTGCCCTGGTTCCCAACTAAAGAAGTTCCCATCGGAGCAGACAAATATGACGCTGAACTCGCCGATGACTACATCAAGTTCGTGAATAGGATGAAGGACTGGGTGAACGAGACCTCCGGGAGGCAAATTCGTATCTGGGGCACCTACGAGCCATCGCAAAATCTTAACGTCTCGCACAACATCATCATCCAGCATTGGCAATATGGACAATCCGATCCTGTCCAACTCCAAAATGACGGGTATGAGCTGATCAACTCGAACGACTGGTGGGCCTACATGAGTCTCAAAAACCACCATATGCCGATCCTCCCAGCACCCTGGCCGCAATTCTACAACGTCACACGAACGATGAACTTCGTAAATCTGCCCGGCTGGCAATGGGATCCACGTCTCTTCAATCAGGTCACCGTCACCGAGCAGCTCAAACCTGGGGCGAGTGGGAATAGAGGTGCGATCCTCGCTGCCTGGAGCGACAGCGGCCCAGACGCCACGACGCAGCTTAAAGCGTAATATGCCATACGTGATGGAATACCCCTAGTCGCAGCTTGTGCCTGGTCCGGCGCACGCGGGCTAAATATTTCCGCGGATGACCTACCCTCCACTCTTGGACTTCTCACCTCAAAAGCCCCGAGTCAGAACCTCGACCGACGGCTTCCTGGACAACAAAGCAGTCAACCTGCAGAACAAACGCTCCTGTCGTGGTCTCGCCAATCACCTGATGCAGCTAACGTGAGCCTCGGCCGAGGCTCGTATGGCCCACCGTACACACTGACCATCAGGTCCTCTTCCGCGTTCTCGCTGACCGGTCCCGATACATCACTCAGTATCGAGAATTTCACGTCAAACGATATGGAGACCACCACGCTCTTCTTCAAGACTGCCGATAACTGGCCTTACCCACTGCGTTCTACTTCCGAATCGGACGGCCACGACCCCGGGCACCCAGGCCGCATCTGGACCAACTTGTCCAGCTTCTCGCACGAGCACGTCCCGGTCACCTTCCCCGCTGAGATCCGCATTGAGACTGATGTCGTGAATGGTAGCCGGGTGTGGGTGAATGATGAGTTCAAGGGCAGGTTTGAGGTGTTTATTTTCGGCGGCAGGAATACGCTGTTTAGCTGGAGCCAGATGGCATTGGTTGCGCCGTTGGGAGGCATTGAGGGTGGCTTGGACGAACTACTTCTGGAGGCTGGGATTGGAGGGACGGGACAAGCGCCGGGCGGGAACCAGACGGACCTTTCATCCACCAATGGCTCCTTTTAGGCAGGCAAAGAGGTTCTGGTTGGACATTCTTGGCCAGAATAGGAGCTGTGATGGGACTCGTACTATGAAATGTAACGAGCGGCTGGCTTTATTGACGTCAAGGTTCGGACGAGTTCGGCCGGCTCTCGCCGCCGAGGGACGGATAGATCATAGTAGGCTTCACAAGGCAGCAGATCTGTGTGTGTTTTTGAATGGTCCTCTAATCTTGTAGGATCCATCGCGCTCAACAAGATAAGACCACATGGCAGTGTGATTCATCATCCGCCCAGCCTTCATAATACACTGTCGACTCAGAAGACGTCCACATCCTGCAACAGTATCAACATCCGGTGATCTGGGACGTGGAACGTAATACATATAACCCAAAGTAAGGCAATTTGGTGCGATCCAGACCCTGGGCTTTGCATGCCTTGTTGTAGTTGATGAAGGTAATGCACATTGTGAAATAGTCAACCACACCGCAACCCGTAATCAGACTGATTACCCAGTCCATAACCTTAGCCGATCCCTGGTTAACTTGAAGAGAATAGAGGAGGCCGAAGCAGATGACATCAAAGAACGAGTGCATGGGAACTCCCGATTTCGTAGTCTTGGAGAAGATTCGGGGTGCGCGGCCCTCAAGAGCCATGCCGTATAGGATACGCGTCGTACAAACTTTCGAGGATGGGGAGCTGCGGCGTTGCTTTATCCACAGTTGCCTTCCCCTTATTTCGCTGCAATCTGGCTTCAATAAGACGTATTCGAACGAACCTTTGTCCGTAGCAAATCTGTATCACTGGCTCGTCTTGGGCAGTCTAAAATGCAAATGAGAGTACCTTCTCAGCCCCTCAAACCTCTTCTACAAGTGCGAACCGTGACGGTCTGGTAATCCCGGAATCAACAGGCCGACATCTGTATGTAAGCCGCGGGGTTAATGACATAACCCGTCCGGTCAAAAAAGGTGTCCCCGAGGATACATGCAGCCAAGACATCCAGAGCCCACTCATCGCCTCAGTGTTTCTCCATTCCCAATGACGAACTTGCCTGGCAATTGCATAGCCACTACTGCAATCAAGACAAGTACGAGGGCCTGTTCCAGGCTGTGAAGCATGTGCAAGCCAACAGAATCCCCTCTTTTGCCTGGAGTGGGAACAGTTTACCGGCTTGAGTCACACTACGTGGCATCGCTTCACGGTTCCGACCCACCGACACGTATCGAATGGCTGCACAGACGTATGCATGCCTGCGGCGTAGCTAGGCAGAACCACCAGCCATGCGGCTGAAAAGGTGGGTACCAACAGTATGGCCTCACTTGAGGCCTCAGTTGAAGGCATCAGGTCGTCGTACATTTATGAATTGGTGTGTTCCAAATGGCACGGTAGAAAAAAAACCCTGATGTCTCTAGGTGAATGTCTTCTTGCCCGATCACTCCACATTCAATCAAGTTTCTCCCGGACGGAACTCGTCACCAGTTCCACGACCACCTCGGATCGCTGTCATCAAGGCAGCAAGAATGGCCCAAAATACCCAAGAAGAGCCATCAAAGGCTTCTTCGAGCCGATACAGTCTGCCAAACTGGTTCCTGGAGCGCAATGTCAAGACTGTTCTCGACCTCAAGGGAACTGAGGGCCAGTTCCCCGTCTGCCAATGCGAAACCTGTGTCAAATCCAGGGATAGCTACGACGGTGATGAGGAAGATGAAGAGGAGGAGGAGGATGAATCAACCAAGAGCAAGTCCAACACAGATTCCGCCAAAGCTTCGGAGGATCAAGGGTCCAAAAACGAGTCCACTGCGGATTCCCCTGATCCACACACCACCGCTCAAAAGCACGAGACTAGTCAAGAAGACGCCATTTCCTACGCCAAGTTCTCAGAGCTGCGTGACGCGGTGGCCACGAATATGCTTTGGCGGCGTATACGGCCTCAAGACGGGACCGTTCTATTTAAACGCTGCTCCGTGGCTCCCGTGACCGAGTGCGGTACTTGTATTATGGAGCCGGTGTTGATGAATGACGTCGTCACCCAAGTTGCAAAGTCATTGGACATGGGATTGATCAGCCTCAACTATGAGGACCTGGAGCGATTGGGAAATGAGTTTCACAACCAAGACAAGGAGCAAGGGGCCTGCAAAGGCAAGGAAGAGGCCGCTGAGAACAAGTCTGAGAACTCCAAGGAGGCTCCCTCAACAGCAGACACCGGCGCAGGGGACAGTAAAGCATCCGATGACGGTGCTGCGGAGAAAGACACAAAGATTGAGTCCGCAGAAGAATCCAAGGAGGAGTCCAAGGAGGAGTCTAAGCCAGAGACCAAGGAAGACGCCAAACAGGAGGAAAAGGCGGAGTCGAAGGAGGAGTCGAAAGAGGGCTCCAATGAGGAGAACAAGGTGGAGCCCGACACCAGCACGGCGACATCAGATGAGCCCATCAAAGACGACTGGAAGCCGGACTGGTCAGATGGAGCGACATTCACAGAGCACTACTTCGCAGCACGTGGCAAGAAATGGCAGGACGAAGAGACGTTCTCATATTCGGCATGGCGAGAGCGCGCGAAGCAATCATACGCCGCGGTTCTTGGTGGCGTTTCAGCTAAGTCATCCCAGACAAGCAAGCCAAATGAGGACCCACCGGCAAAAGAGGACGCAGCTCCTGCTCAGCGGGGGCTTCTAGTGCACGTCATTGACTGTGACTACAGCAACAAGGTCTTTGACTATCGGAAGAACAGGAGAGTGCTCGCCAGACTCGGCGAACTGGTGCAGGAGAGGCGAGGGAAGGGGGAGGATATCACACTCGTGATCTCGACCAGAAATCTCGACGTGGGGTACAAGCGGTGCCGAAAGCTATGTGTGTCCGACGTCTCGACCGTTACGCTCTCTATCGTCAACCCTTCGATGAAGAATTCCGAGGCTCGTGCTCTCAGACGAAAGAGCGCAGTCAACACTGGGCGTCTCTCCCGGATTCTAGGGGCGCTCATGGCCGATGGTGACAACGCCCGCCCTGAGATTGAATGGTTAAAGAATGCAACTGAAGACGACGTCTCAAAGTATGGGAAAGACTTGTGGGCTGTCGATGATGTTCATCGTGCCGTTGGGCAGATTCTGACCCGGGCATGGATCAAGTCGCACAAGGTGATTACATCAAAGCATGTCGACGCCGCTCTGGGAAAGCTTCGTCTGCTCAGGAGTAAAAAGGAGTCCAGCGAGACAGAGAAGTCCGGAGAAAGTGAGGTTCAGAGTGAAGAGGTTGAGAAGGATCCTTTAGAAGGTATATTCTTGGACGATTATGAGGAGAAATTCCGAGACTGTGTCGTCAAACCAGGTAAGTCCAGCCCAGTTCGCCTCTCTGGGTTACCTACCCCAACTGACCATGATTTTCACACAGAGGACCTGAAAGTCTCATGGGACGATATCATCCTCGACCAAGACACAAAAGAAGTGATCCAAAATCTAGTCCCCTCATCCAAGGTCGATGTAGAAGCCTCATCTGAGTTCCTCCTGTCCCAGCTGCGCATCAAGGGATGCTTGCTCTACGGGCCCCCAGGAACAGGAAAGACACATCTCTGCCGCGCCATCGCCGCCTCCTCGGGATCCCGCATGCTATCCATCGACTACGCAACTACTCAGTCAATGTGGGTGGGTGAGACCGAGAAGTACATTCGGGGCGCCTTCTCTCTGGCGGCAAAGCTGAGCCCCTGCGTCCTTTTCATTGACGAAGCCGACGCTCTTTTCTATCGCCGCGGCTCAAACGACGCGAGCTGGGAGCGTGGCGCCACAACTCAGTTCCTAAACGAGATGGAAGGCCTCTCCGCCAACCCAGATGCTCCCTTGGTCGTCGTTGCGACCAACCGACCCTGGGATCTAGACGAGGCTTTTCTCCGTCGCCTCCCGCAGAAGTTCTATATCGGTCTCCCCGATCAGGACGCCCGCGCCGCTATCCTGCGCATATTCCTCAAGGATGACGACCTCGACCCAGCCGTGGATATCGAGGGTATGGCGGCTGCCACCCAGAAATTCTCGGGTTCTGACCTGCGAAGCCTCTGCGCCGAGGCAGCGCTCATCTGGAAGATGGAACAGGGTCGGATCGATGCGCTCTGCAGCGGAGTCTCCCCATCCTTCGCGACGGCAAGCAAGATGCCCAAGAGGCTGCGTCTGGACGTGGACCACTTCTCTGCCGCGTTCGAAAAGATGCAACCAAGCAACTCCGGGGAACAGTCCGAGGAGCTGGAGAGGTTTCACAGGCGGTACAACCCCGTGCAGGGCGAGCTGGGCCAGGGCAACGGCGGGAAAAGATATGTCTATAATAAGGAGACGCGGCGGAATGAGGCATGCAGCGTGCGCGAGGTCATCTCGCGGATGGTGCCGCCCATGGAAGAGACTACGCCTGACAATATGCAGATTGTTGTCTGGCGGGACCCTGCCTCGTTAGTCTGCCCGCTGAGTGGAGCGAATGGAGAGGCGAGCAAGGCGCCTTCAATCACTATCAGCGAGAAGTTCAAAGCCCTCATTGAAGCTACCTTTGGTGTGCAGGTACCCACATACCATGGCAGCGAGACACCGAAACCCAAGGCCCAGAGTGCGAGCGTGAAGAGCAGCGAAAGTGTCGCTGAAACCATTGCCGGCGAAGGGGTCGAAGGAAAGGACACAATCCCAGGAGCGCTCAAGGTCCAGACGAAAGACGTGGATTCTTCACCTTTAGTCGGGGCTTGTGAGGTCAAAAGCAGCGGGGCAGTCGGTGAAGGTGGTACTGGCGAGCACCCGGAGGAAGACGAGACCAGCACCGCAGAGCCCAAGGTACAGACGAGTGATACGACCTCTTCATCTGGAATCAGTCCTCCTCCAGTCGCCTCATCCTCGGTCACTGCTCGTGAGGATGAAAAAGGCGAGGCGACTAGCGAAGCTCGAGCTGACGAGCAAGCGGAAGAGAATGACACCTGCCAATCAGAGTCCGATCTCGGGGCGAGCACGCGGACAAACGATACAGTCTCTTCACCTTCGGCCGCATCTCGTGAAGATGCGAAGACCAGCGAGCTAGTTCCTGAACTCAGTGTCGACGAGCCGCCAAAAGAAGATAAAAGCAGCAAGGAGGTGGAGGCCAAAACACAAAGCGTGGAGGGTGTGCAATACTCGGAGTTCGACATCGAGAAGGCTCATGCCACCCCCGATCACCAGATCAGTCTCGAGTATACCCCGCCGTCAACGCCTGGCAGGACAACAACGATGGAGAGGACGATGCCTCAGTCAACGGTCACGGATCTGTCGGGCACAGGGCCGGCAGTCCCCGAAGCAAAAAAGTTGCAAACAGGAGCTGATGTCGATTTGTTGCCATTACTGGTCACTCTGGTATCGATGTTTTGGTATTCAGGACCACAAGGCAGCCCGGGGCCCCAAGGGAGCTGAGGGATTGTATGATCTTATGCACATGGCGCGCTGATGAAGATCATGAGGATGAGCGGACGGATATGTAATTTCTTCATGACGTTGAGATGCGTGTGATAGTGGCGCTCGAGGATCCAAAATATAATTTCACTCTGATTACCGGAAGCTTGACAGAAGTAGGTGTAAATGTTTGTAACGGCATTAGGCTTATCTTGTACCTAGTAATGACTGTAATACATATACAATACAGCTTTAGCCACACTACATTGTTGCATTGAGGTATTGATTTCAAAACTCAGATTTATCATTTGCGTTCAGGACGGGCAAAGAAATGTTACCTCGGCTCAATTTTCCATGACCACGTACTATTTGACCACGGGCCATGTGTGATATTCTCTAGATCAAGCAGGGCTGCCAGTGAGGCGTAACTCCTTAATAAAGATATCTGCCGCCTTCTCTCCCACCGCCAAGGCAGTGTTATTGGTATTAGCAGCAACATTACGGGGGACAATGCTAAGATCAGCAACCTTTAGCCCCTTTACACCATAGACACTCAAGCTTGCATCGACGACACCGTTTTGTTCCCGAGGCAGCATCTTACAAGTGCCAAGAGCATGCCAGGTCGTACCCACATTGGCACGCAGCCACTTGTCAAGCACAGCGTCGTCCTCTGCCGTGTACTCAATTTCGGGAGCATCAGCAGGTAGGGGCCCGTCAGTGAGCTTAATGCAAGCGGCCTTGGAACCCGGGGCAAAGGGTGGGTGGCACTGTTCCATCTCGCCGCGGTAGCATGGCATGCGGCGGATGACCTCGCGCTGCTTCTTGTAGGACCATATGTGCTTCTTTATATCGTTGCCGCCCGCGTCGGTGAAGAAGCCGTGCTCGAAGTCGAGCGGGTCGCCGAGGTTTGGCCCTGTGATGTGGATGTGGCCCCGTGAGAACGGGTAGACCGTGAACGCTGTGACGGCAAGTGATGGGTCCCCAGTGGCGAGACGGGGATCTCCAGGAAACCTGTTCTTCGGTCAGTATTGTTGATGAAAATCATACATGTGATTTCTAGGAACATACCCTGCAATGACACTTAACAAGACCATCGGCTTATCCGGGTGATCCTTAAACTCCTTATCCCAAGCCTTCTTGAATTCAGGGCCGAAAGTGGCAAGCTCAGCCTCAGTTGGACGGACTTTGGCCTGGATCTCCTGCGCATTCCAGCCTAGCATTTTGTTACCACTCTCGATCAGATCCTCTGGGCTGCCAAGCCTGCCAAATACGAGGGCATCAAGGGTATCCTCCGGCGCTAAGGTGTTCAGGTATGGGTACGCGAGGAGGTGATGGTCCTCATACCCTTCCCCTACTCCGGCTAAATCGGCAACAACAGGGACCCGGGCAGCCTCAAGCACTTTGGAACTGCCAACACCGGACCTCTCTAGCAGTGAGGGTGTAGCACAGGCTCCAATGGAGGCAATGACAAGCTTCCTAGCCTTGACTGTGCGGAGTACTCCCGCGTCATCAGAATGGAATACCGGGTTTCGTCGATACTCGACGCCATTGGCATTCTTGTCCTCATCGAAAAGAACGCGTAGGACCTGTGACTCGACCAGAACGTGGAGGTTTGGGTGCTTCCCATCCTCGAGTCGGGGGTGGATGTAGCATGTTGCGGCGTCTTGGCGTTTGCCGTCAGGGGAAATGAAGCGTTGGGCGCGCCCAACAGCATTTACAGATTCAAGGTCTTGCAGATCTGAAACTTCCCGCAAGCCCTGCTTGGAAGCTGACGCGATGAACTCGTTTTCGATCCTTTGTGAGTTGTACGTTCCACGAGAGACGTGGATCGGACCGTCGTGTCCATGAACACCACTGTCGTCTGCGCCATCATAAGTCTCGAGCTGCAAATTGGTCAGTCATCCCGGGTATACAGCGACAAGAAGTGCCCAGCACAGACTGACCTTGCGCAGGTACGGCAGCATTTCGTCAGCCGACCATCCGGGCATTTGCCAGGAATCAAAGTCTGACCTCTGGGCACGGCTATACATCATGAAGTTGGCAGATGAGCCACCACCCAGAACGCCGCCAGCAGGGAGGACAAGTTCCCTGTCGCCCACCGCGGCCGACTTCTTGGTCACATAGAACAAAGTGCTCCTGCTATTCGGGGCCATGCTAGCTGTAAAGAAGGCCGGGTACTCGATGGTGGGGTCCTTGTTGTTGGGGCCACCCTCTATGAGCAACACGGACAGCTCGGGATCCGCGTCTGCGAGCCTTGCCGCGACGACGCAGGCAGTCGTTCCACCTGATGAACTTTCAGCGATAGTCCCAAAGTACTAGGAGCTGGCACGCAGACTCACCCCCAGCAACGATGACATCAACCTCGTTAATGCCCTCTGAGAGCTTGTTGTAAAGACCCATTGTGACAGTTGCGGAAATCTGGGATCGATCTTGTTGTTTTGGCTGGCTGCCTAGTTCTGAGAATGTTCGACAGATAAAAGGCAAGTGCTTTCAAACCCGCACGCTTATTAGTTCGGGCCAGGCAGTTTAGGTTGCTGGCAGAATTAAGACGGGCGTGAACGAAATGAGAGTATGCAGCTAACTTGAGATCGGAAGGAACGCGACGGACGAATTTCAATGCGCTTCCGTGCCATCCTCCAAGTTCTCGTAATGTTGCTTGTACCCACCGCAACAACCCAGCTCATGCTTAGTACAATGCTCATGCGAGGAACCACCTGCACTGCTGTGCATAAGTCACTTACATAGCCAACAGCGTGGTTTTGAGGCCGGGGCTGGCGCGGAGCAGATCCGCACGGCGTCAAAAAATACTGGGGGGACGGCAATGTCCCGGCGGTGATCAAAACTGTTGGTGCTATTTCGGTCCCACTCACTTACGACCATACCGCACGGCCCCGACCCACAGCATGTGGTGTACAGCACTGTTGGTTTCCATGAATGCATGCAACTTCTGGGTGGGCCTGGCACTGTGGCTTGAAGAATTTCAAGCTCTCAGAACGCTACCCAGGGGTCGTGGGGGGGGGGGCGGCCCAACGTACCGTGCAACGTGCAGTCGGCTGAATTCGCAAAATTGGGAACTACGCCTGTATACATGTAGTGTCTAGGCAGCACTACGTGTTGGGAAGGGACACCCGTGATCGACGCCTGGGTCATGCACTGCGCCGCAGACTACTGAGGTCAGTTGCTCCAGCGGTTGACAACAACTTGAATGGGTTCTTGTCGCCAAGCATACAATCCTCTCCCCACTAACGACCCGTCAACATGTCATAAATGCAAGCACCGTGGTATTCTCTTCGAATGCCTGCTCAGATCCGAGGTCTGGGTTTGGTGAAGCCCCTTGCAGGTTGCAGTGAGGCCGAGACATGAGTATGCAGGGGATGAACGAACGCATGCAAATCGTTCAGGAGATGTGCCTGTCTACCATGTAACCCCCACCTTTGGTATACCCCCACCTTTAATACTAACAACTATATATAAAATACCCAACTTAACGATAAGGATATATTAATTAATTCTAGTATTCTGCTTAATTAAAATAGATAGTTTTAAAGCTTAGAAGTAGCTTAATCTCTATATATAGCCAGAATTTAGCTAATACGCCTAGGCTAATAATAGCTTTTACCAGAAGATTATCTTTAATATCTTTATACTTTTTCTTATAACCTTAAGGCTAGCCTTAATAACTTGCTATATAACGGAGGCTAATAGTATATAGCTTAATAAATCTATTCTTTTAATCTATATAACTAATTTATTCTTTTTAGCTTTTAAGAGGTATTAAACGGGCTAAATTTAATCTAATTATAGATATATACCTTATTCGGCTAGAAAAAGTTATTATAGGTATTTTATACTTTATAGCCGCTTTTTTTCTAAGTAAAACACTATTAGATCTAATATATATAATAGCTTTAGCTATATTTTATTTAAAATAGGTTATTATAATAGCTAGCGGTAAGTATATATAAAGTAAAAGGGTTAATAAGTATAAGAAGGAGAGTATTTAGCTTATAAGCTTTACTTATTAACTTTATCTATAACGTTATAAATTAACTATAACTTATTAAAATTAATTTATCTATTAAAATACTATAAATTATTATAATTAGATTATAAATAACTTTAATTTTAATTAAACGGCGTATATATAAAGTTAGGCAATTTATATATAGTTATTAGTATTAAAGGTACGGGTGTACTAAAGGTGGGGGTGGTATAGTATATTTTAACTTAACTTCCCAGTCTATTAAAGAGTGAGGCAGGAATGTTCTTAAGGATTACTCCTCGTCATACTCTTTTACATGACGCGAAGAGGTTCGGAGTAGAGACCTATCGCCTCTCCAACGACTTTTACACAGGTCAATGTAGCAATACCACTAATCCTGCGCAAGAAAAGAAAAATGCAATGAGCATGTGACTCTAATAGAATTCGCCCCACCATATGCTCTGAGCACAATGCAGACGCGAATATCTCAAGACTTTCTCTTCACATTCCTCTAAAGAGATTTTACCGTTGACGTAGTCCTCGACCATGAGGCAATGGAAAGCCGCCCAGTGCCGCTGAACGCGGTATGAGGACGTAAAAGTGAAAGTGCGTCACCCAAAAGCAGCACCTGCCCATCCTCAAATGCTGCGCGCGTTGAACAGAAATCCGTGATAACCTAAATGAAAGGACGCCGGATGTGTGTGATTATGTTAAGAAGCGGCTCCGGAAACCCAGCAGCATGAGCCTGGCGAACAGCACCGCTCCAGGTATCCTCACGGACCCCGTACCGTCCGGCTAGCACTAAGTAAACCTTTATATTTAATATATCGACTATTTTATTTTTTTAAGTTTCTATATTAAGCTGGAATAATAGTAAGTATCTGAAAAGGATAATGTATAATATATCTTTTAAAATTAATATAATATATTTAACTATATAAAACTTTTTATAATAATTTATTAGTTTTTTATAAGCCCGTTTATAATTAAAAGCCGCTATTTTATATTAATAACTATAATATTAAGTCGCGCCTAATTTATTCGCGCTAATATTATTAAAGTTAAAGCTATTATAGGCTATAAGCAATATAATTTAACGCTATTAAATATTATTAATATATAAAAGTATTATCGCTATATAACTTAAGCTTTTAAATATAAGTTACTCGAAATAAGTAATATTAAAAAGCCGCTATTACTTTAACTATATACTCTTATAAAATATATATAGGTTTTAGCTTTACTCTATAAATATATACTTATTATAACCTTATTTTACTATATTAAAAAACTATTTAAAAGTAATTATTTATTTTATTAAAATCGAGATAACTATTAAATACGCTTAAATTAATATTTATATACGCTTAAAACTTAAATAAAGCGATTATATTTTATTATTTAAATATATAAATCTAATAGCTTATAAATAACTATAAAAATAAACTTTATTTATAATAAGTAAATCTTTATTTAAATGAAAAATTTTTATATTAAAGCGAAAAAGCGTAAAGATAAAAACCTTTCTTTATTTAAAGAAATTAATATATTTATTATTATCTTAAAGATATATCAAGTTTATTTTAAAGAAATAAAGATATTTATTACTTATAAAATAAGAATTAATAATAAGTAAAGGAAAAAATAAAAGGTTATAAATTTAATATATCTTTTTAAAAAGGTTTACTTTTTATTTAACTAAATTAAAGTAATAAAGCTTAATTATAAAAATATAATATAGTGAAATAGAATTTACTTTTAAGAAAATATAATTATAACTCTTTTAACCTTATATTTAAAGGGGTAATTTTAAAATATATATTATTAATAGCCGTTAATTTATTTATTTTTAATAGAAACATTAGCTTTCTTTATTTATATATATAAACTATAAAGAGGGAATAAATATAAACCTGTTATAATATAAGGGGTGGTATTACAATTCGCGTATATACGGTATAACGCGTTACTAGCGTGTTTTTAGAATAATTAATTGTATATGAAAGTAAGCCGAGGGGAGCCACCCAGACAGGGCACAAGTTTCGCGGAAATGTATTTGAGGGCTGAAAGAGAACCTCGTCTCTTACCTGAGTGGAGCATAGCATCCAATCAATGATCGACCGTCTTCTTCAATCCACTGAAATGGAGGTTGCCCGCCATGAATGCTTGACAAGGCCTCCTCAGCCACTCGCCGAGCATCCGGGTGGGGAGCTTCGTCAAGCGGAAAACGGGGGGCCATTTTGAGAGCAAGGAAAGGTATAGGTCGGTTGGAACCAACTTGAGGTTGATCCGATTTTTGGAGTGTGATATGGGTTGATCACCGTTGCAATGTTGCGGCAAGTGCCCCTTAAATAGCCCAAGCGCGTGCCGTTAGACTTTGAAGATGTATCCTATACATACTTGTCATGGTAAGACCGCTCGATCAACACGTAGAGGAATTTTCCGTACCTTGATAGCGTATTGGACCCGAGGCGTCAGGCTCATTTTCACACTGTGTGGGTGGGGATCATCGAAGTGGGTAACATGTGAAGGAATATGAACCAACACGCAGCTGATGACGTTACACTTGACTACAGCCGAGCAACTGCATGCTTGGGATGCCTGCAAAGTGTAGTCACTATCAGAAAGGTGTGGGCCTAGAACTTGTCTGGACATCGGGATCTGGATATTGGATTGATTGGAAGCTACCCTTGTTTAGCGCGAGATGTAGTCATCATCAACAATGAAGGCAATTCTGTCCAATGTGGGTAATCTGTGCTGGCAACGATTGCAAAGGATCCTGGTACACATGATGAGCCCGTGAGGCTCAGCACAGGGCGCCACCTGTGGACGATGAGCACCCCGTAAGGAAATGAGGCTCACGCCCAAACCGACACACTTGAGCACCTTGTTTTATCGAGATTGATCAAGGTAATTCCCGGGCCTACACCTATCGGAGACCCGCGGGAGGCGAAAGCAATCGGGTCAGCCTTTAGAGAACACAGGACTGAGCATGACCCGCTCTATGTGTACGTACGCGGATATCATGGACTTGTTACTGCGGAACATATTTTTAACTAACGTTGTGTTTCTAGCGGTGCTGTGAAGTCTAACATTGGCCATCTTGAATGAGCCAGTGGTCTAGCCGGCGTGATCAAGGCAGTTCTCGCGTTGGAGAAAGGTGTCATCCCACCAAATACCAACTTCAAAAGAGTCAACCCAAAAATCGACACCAGGTTTCTGAAGATCAGGGTGAGCTTGGTCGTAAATATTGTCAATCGCTTTGATGGCTTCGCTAATTCCATTTTCTAGTTCCCCGAAGAGAGCTGCGCCTGGCCAGGTTCCGGCCTTCGCCGAGCTTCTGTCAGTTGCTTTGGTTATGGGGGCGCCAACTCTCATGTCGTTCTTGATGATGCATATCATTATCTAAAACTTCGTTCAATGTCTGGAATGCATTGCACTGTTCGTTCTCCTCCAAATCCGTCTCTCGGTCAATTTTTGCTACGTCAGAAAAGCATCGAGCCCGAAGTACAGTACTTGAGACATATGCCAAGGTTACTGGTGTTTTCAAGTGCAGACAGGGGCGGAATTGACCGAATAGCTCAGGCATACAAAGAGTGGGCATCCAGTGAAAGCCTCACCTCAGCAACTCTCAGTGACTCGGAAGGACTTCTGGCGAATCTGTCCTTCACTTTGACTCATCATCGGAGCCACATGGTCTGGAGGTCCTTTGCCATTCTACGCTCCCCGGATGAGCTGAGAGATCTGCCGTTACGACTATCGCATCCATACAAAGCACAGTCACCAACCCCTCGTCTCGGTTATGTTTTCACCGGGCAGGGTGCCCAGTGGTATGCCATGGGCAGAGAGCTATTATGCTTTAGCTCCTTCAAAGCCGATATGAATCGGGCGCAGATTTTCTATAAACGTCTTGGGTGTAATTGGTTAATAATTGGTGAGCTCCTGACAAGTGAAGTACATCCAGATCTGGTGCAATGTCGACTAACCTATAGTTATTGCCACAGACGAGTTATGTAAAGACGAGGAATCATCCCTGCTTCAGCGCCCTGAACTAAGCCAGCCCATTTGTACGGTTCTTCAAATGGCCCTGGTTAACTTGATACGCACCTTCGGCATCCAACCCTCTGCGGTTGTTGGTCATTCGTCAGGAGAGATTGCTGCTGCGTATGTCATATCCCTCTCAAAAGAAATCCACGCACGAAGTACCCATACTCTGTTTCTGGGCTATTTAGTTGACTGATACGAGTTTTTAGTTACGCAGCCGGTTACCTGAGTTGCGAGTCTGCTTGGAAACTTGCTTACTTCCGTGGCGTCTGCGCCAAAGAACTAGCGACAAGTTGTCCTAATGGGCCACGAGGGGCAATGTTGTCTGTCGGTTTACCCGAAAGCCGCGTCCAAGAGATCCTGTCAACGATCAAGCACTCCACCGCCACATTTGGAATCACAATCGCCTGTATCAACAGCCCAAACAACGTTACCGTTTCTGGGGAGGAAATTCTAATTGATCTGCTGAAGTCCCAGCTGGACGAGCTAGAGGTCTTTTCCCAGAAGCTTCGCGTGACTGTGGCCTACCACTCGCCTCGAATGGAACTAATCTCCGCCAAGTATGAGACAATGATTGGGTCGTTGGATGCGCCAACAGACGGAGAGAGTTTGTCAAGAATCCCGATGCTATCCAGCGTGACGGGAGAGCTCCTCGATGTGAGGCGCATTACCGACCCGAATTACTGGGTCCAAAACACCGTTTCCCCGGTGCAATTCACCCGAGCTCTCATCCAAATGTACGCCAAGGATCGTTCTGGACTGGTGAAGCTCGACAGGAGCCACATCTTAGCTTCTGTGGTGGACCATCTGGTGGAAGTTGGTCCTCATGCCACCTTCGCGGGTCCTATACGAGATACACTTTCACTGTCCCCGCGTGTCTCGCCAATCGGCTATACTTGCCTTTTGAGACGTGGGGTGGCTGCAACAGCAACATTGTTTCGGGCGATGGGCGAGCTATACAGCATTGGATTTCCCCTCGACCTGGGAAAGGTCACTCGGCCGGTCGAATACAACGCCCGCCCAAACTTGTTGGTCAATCTTCCGGAATATCCTTTTGATCACTCTCAACGATACTGGCATGAAGGCCGCCTTAGCTCCAATTATCGCTTCCGCCGGGCTGCACCTTCGGAGCTCTTACTAGTAGGCGTTCCCTCCAATGATTGGATGCCTGATGGGCCTCGCTGGCGACATTTCATCCGCTTATCCGAGATGCCGTGGGTGGAACAACACGCCATCAATGGTGTCGTCCTGTATCCGGCGACAGGGATGCTTGCCATGGCAGTGGAAGCAGCGAGACAATTGGTCAGCTGTGGTCCTGACGTCCATATTCAGGGTTACGCACTTCAAGATGTGCAATTCGAAGGGCCGATGAGCATCCCAGCTGAGAGTGGTGGTCTCGAAGCTCAGACCTCTCTTCGACTACTCGACCAGGCAGGCTCCGACAATCAGTTTTTTGAATTCACAATTCGCAGTTACAATCAGGGAGAGTGGCTTGTAAACTGTCGCGGTCGAATGGCAGTAGATGTATCTTCTGGCCTAGACGACTGGGAAAAGGAGAAGGCAATTACTCAGAGGTCTGCGACTGCACAGCAACTACAAGCATTGCCCGAAACTTGCAAAACGCCTATCGAGAGAGAAAAGATGTACAACCACCTCCGCGAGTGTGGGTACGACTATGGACCTGTCTTCCAAGCTTCCGAGGACCAGCGCTACAGTGAGGGGCCTAAAGCCGCGACCGCTGAAGTGTCTCTTTGCGATCTTCCGGATGAGAGCCATGTGTTTCATCCCGCCTCTTTAGATGCCGTCTTACATCTCTGTTTCACAGCTTTTAAATGGAAAACGGATATTCGCACAGAGTAAAACGGATGGTACACAGATATATATAGCCCCTAATATATAAATAACGCTTATTACTTAGTTTAATATATACACTATTATATTAACTTTATAGCTAGTATACCTAAATATTCTTTTCGCTATAATTATACTATACTATTATTATATTTATTAAAATATTTAATCGCTAAATCTATAATATTTAATAATTTATTAACTTATATAAACTATAATTTTATTTAGTATTTCTTTATCTTTATTATCGCTAATAATATTTTCTATAGCTAGATTTATTTATAGTAATTAATTAATACTTTCTATAGCCCTTATATATTGCTTTTTTATTTAAATACTATTATCTTTATACTTAAAGGTATAAGTATTAATAAAGCCGGGCTAAAGGATTTATAATATAGGGGAAAACGAGATTTAAGTAGCTAGGGGCACTTTTTAATGCTAAATAAAACAATTTTAATAAGAATTTAATTAATATTAACCTAGTATTAATAAAGGGTAATTAATTTAAGTTTAGTTTAGCTATAGCGCTTTAGGGGTGCTAAGTTAGCGGGGCTTCTATGTACCATCCGTTTTACTCTGTGCGAATATCCGTTTTCTTTAGTTGAGGGGGAACGTTGCCCATGGCAAAAGATATTCCTTCCCGCATCGGCCATATCTGGATATCCAACGAGGAACTGCAGCGGCGCGGTGGTCGGCGATCAGTGTTTGCATTCTCTTCAATCACGAAGACAACCAATGGAGGCTTTCTCTGCAGTGGAGGGGCCCTAGACAGAGACGATCATGGAAAGCTGAGGCTCTGGTACGAGGATTTCGAACTGACAAGTGTATCGAATATCCCCCAAACGCCTCTGTTTCAGAACCCAAAGCAATGGTGCATGAATGTCGAATGCAAAGTGGCTCTTGACAAGTTGAGCTCGGAGGAGGTGTTCTCGCTGTTGCAAGTTCTGCACACTGTCCAGAAGGTCGACGCACAATTCTCAGAAGATCTTGAGACGCTGACTGAGCTTACTCTGAGCCGATTAGCAAATCATATCAAGCATATACCTCCTCAGGGCGAAGACCACTGGAAGACAAGGTACTGGAGATGGGCTAAATATCAGCTTGCCCACCGCCCGAAAAGAAAGGAATGTTAAAGGCTATAATAGATAACACTTAAGGCTATTATCTCCTTCCGTATATATAAGTATAAATATACCCCGGAGAACCGTTTTATAGCTTTTATCTCTCTTTAACTAATATATATATTATATATACTCTTTTCGGTATTATTACTTAATAGGTTATAAGCCCGGAATTGCTTAATATAGCCTAATAGCGTTAAAAGCGATAGGTAAAATTTACTTAAAAGAATTGCTTAACCCTTTAAAAATACTTAAATCCTTTATACTTATTTTTCTCCTCTTTTTAACCTTTTTTTTATATACTAATTACCTTTTTTAAATTAATAAAATATACTATTATAATTTCTAATTTTACCCTTTTATTAAACCGATATTTTTCTATTTATTAAATATTAAACATTTTCTATAATTAGCTATTTAATTAATAATAATTAACTATTAAAACCGCTAAATAGCTAAATTATTTATTAACTTAAGTAATAAGGTATTTTTTATTTCTTTAAGCTAAAATTTAAATTATTAATTAAATAAGCTTAGCTTTAAGGCCTTTAATAATAAATTATATAATATCTTAAATATATTATTAATTATTAGCAATATTAACCTTTTCGGCTTAAAAGTAATACCGATAAAGGCTTAATAATTATTTTAATAAAGAATATCTCTTTTATATATAAAACTATTAAGCTACCTAGCTATTATATCTTAATATAAAAAAGAATAATAGATTAAATAAATAAAAAATCGCTATATAGCTATTATAAAATTATAGAAATATATTATTAGCCGATAAAATTATTTATCTTTAATAGCCTTTTTTATAATATTTTCTTTAAATTTCTTATTTATATTATAAAGTATTTTATTAGATATATTATTATTAAAACCTTATTATAGCCGGAATTTAAATTAAGGGATATAAATAAGCCGAATATAATATTATTTATTAAAAATATTTTTTATTTTTAATAAACTTAATATAAGGGCTAATATAGTTTTTAATATATAAAGAGTTAATTTCGATTAATAGCTTTAAAAGGCTTTTTAAATAAAATAAAGATACTTATATTAAATATAACTTTAAATTAAATATTTTCTTTATTTAATATAAATATAAATAAAAGCTTAATTAAAATAAATTATTTACTTTAATTTAAAGCTATTTTAAAAAGAATATTAAGTAATATTTTAAAAAAAGAAAATTTAATAATTAAAATTTTTAATATATATACTATAATTATCGCCTTTAAAGCCTATTACTTATTTAAAGGGTTTATATACTTTTAAACCCTTTTTAATACTTATAATATATTAAATCTTTTAAATTATAGAAAAGGCATATTTATTTATATTAAAAAATTATAAAAAGTAAAAATAGAAATTAAAAAGGTTTATAATATTTATAAAATTAATAATCCTTTATTTTTTATAAAGTTTTTTAATAAGCTAAGATTAAGCTTTAATACTTTTTTTATTTTATTTTATAATAATAATACTTTAATTTAAAAAAAAACCGTTATAAGGGAAAAGGTTTTAATAATTAGCTTTATTATTATTTTTTAAATAATAAAAATAAAGAAATAATATTAAAAAGGGGTTTAAATAAAAATTATAATAATAGCTATCGTATTATTTAATATATAAAATATTAGCCCTTTTAATTATAGCTATTACCGAAATATACTTTATATTAAAAACTTAAAAATATAAATTTATAAAAAAATTAATTATTAAAAGAAGTATTTATAAAAAGCTATTAAGGCTATAGCTTATAAGGTAAATTATAACCGGTAAAAGGCTAATTTTAATAATAAAATTTAATTAAAAAATATATTAAATATTAATTATTAATTAGCCTTAGCTTATATATTAATATCCGGCTAAAGTTTAATAATTATATTTAGCTATTTTATTTTTAATTTATTTATATTAATTACTAGGATATATTTTATTAAGGTAATTATTTAAATATTATTAATATTTTAATTTATTTAAAGTTATTTATTAAAGCTATTAAAAATTAATTAAATCTTTAATTTCGGTTATATAAATTATATAACTATACTTAAAAAGTATTTTATTAAATTAATTAAGCTATATATAAAAAAGGTAATTAATAGGATTAGTAAATTTTAAATATACTTATAAGGTATTAATATAATAAAGATTTTATTATTAAATAAATATTTATTTACTTTTTTTAATTATTTTTATAGCTTAAAGGCTAATATTAACCTTATTTTAGCTATAATATTATAAATATATAACATTATATTACTATTAAATTATTTAAGCTATATTATAAGCTAATAAAGGATAATAATTTTTATTACGTTATTTTATTATAGCTTATTATAGGTTTAATATAAAAGCTTTTACTTTAATTACTTTTACTATTTATTTTATAAGCTTATAATATAATATATAATATAAACGATTAATATATATAGCGAAAGTTAACCTTATTAAGCTAAAAATAATATTTATTAAAATTATATTTATTTTAATAATTAAATACTTTTATAAAACCTATATAGTAATAAAGCTTAAAAAAAAGCTATATAAAGAAATGCTATTTAAGGGCAAAAAATACTTAAAAGCGCTATATATCGATATTATTAAACTTATTTATAATACTAAAACTTAAAGCGAGAGGTATTAAATAATAATTATTAACGGTATATTTAAGTTTTATTAAATAATTTTAATTAAAAAGAAAAGCGATTTATTTAAAGTATTTCGAGATTTTTTTACCTTATATAAATATTTAAAGATATATTATAAATATATTTATTTAAACTAAAAAGATAAAAATAGCTTTATAATTTTTAAGCTTTTTTATATTAAGTAAAAGATTATATTTTATTATATAAATATAAAATAATATTAATTAAATAGCTTAATTAAATATTATAATAGGTTATTAATAAAATAGCTTTATATAGTTTTATAAGCCGGTAATATTAAGCTTAAATATTAGCTAATAATTTTTATAACCGGGATTTATATATTAATAAATTATTATCTATTTATATAAATTAAAAAGATATTATATAAAGCTTAATATTTTAAAAAGTTTAATTTAAATTATTTATAAATTTTTAACTTATAGGGATATTATAAGCTTTTAAATATTTAATAATTAAATAAGCTTAAATTTTTAATAAAATATTATTAACTTTTTAGTTATAAGGGATATAATAATTATATAATCCTTATTACCGGAGGTTAAGTTATAATAATATTAAATATAGTTTTTAATAAATATAGTTAAGCTTTTTTTTAAAAGCGGAAATTTAAAGCTTTATTTAAAGGTAGCTTTAAATATAGGGGAAATAAATAAGTAAAAAATATTTAAATTATTTAATTTATAATATAGATTTAAAAATACTTTATTTTAATATTAATAATTTTTACTTTAATATTAAATAAAGACTTTTTAAAGGCTTTAAATTTAACTTTTATTATTAAAGCTTTAAAAGCCTTAATAATATTATTACCGCTTTATAAGTATATTATAATTAAAACTTCCGATAAGCTATTTAAAGTTATAATTAATATATATAAAGTTAACTTAACGGTATTTAAGCGGCTTAAATTTTAGCTTTAATAATTAATTAAAGTAATAAATAAAAATATCCCTTTTAATTATATCCTAATAGCTATTAATAAGATATAATATTTAGCGTTTTACTTTATAATTACCTTTATCGGTATTATAATATATATATTTTAATAATTAACTAAGCCTTATATCTTAATAGATACTTAAAAGAATCTATATTAATACTAATAAAAAAAAGCAATAAAAAAAGAAAAGTATTTATTTATTTAAAATAATATTTAAATATTTATACCTTTATTATTTAAAAGGAAAGCTTTTTAAAAAAAATAGGTTTATAAGCTAAAAAGCAATAAAAAAAGAAAAGTATTTATTTATTTAAAATAATATTTAAATATTTATACCTTTATTATTTAAAAGGAAAGCTTTTTAAAAAAAAATAGGTTTATAAGCTAAAAAGAAAGCTAAATAGCAAAGTATTTTAATATAAGGCTAAATAAATAATTAAAAGCTTTTTATAAAAAAAGGGTTTTAATTTTATAAATATATTTACTTTAATAGTAAAGCTAAAAAGCTATAAGGCTTTTTTTACTTTAGCTGCTACTTTAAATTTAAAAGTTTATTAAATAAATATAAAAATTACTTTTCTTTATAAAAAGGTTATTAAGGAAATTTATATAAAATAACCTTTAAGCTTAAATAATATTAAGCCCGATTTTACTTATAAGCTTAATAAGGTATTTTATAATTTAAAGTAATTCTTATAAGTATAATATTAAATATTAAGCCTTTTTTTAAAAAAGCTTAAATAAAAGCTATTATTTATTAATTTAAGTATATTTATAAAAAATAGAATTTATATTATAATTTATATTAATAATTCTTTTATTATTAGACCTTTATTAAATAAGATTAATAAAATTAAATATAAGCTAGCTATATAATTTAAAATAATTAATTTAGAAAAGTACTAATATTATTTTAATATAATTATTAAATAAGATAAATTAAGTTAAATTATAAAGCTAAATTAAAAAGCTTATATTAAAAAGATTTTCCGAGAATTTAAGTTTTAAAATAAGTTATTTATTAATACTTTAATAAATATTAGCCTATTTAAATTAGCATCCGATAATTATTCCCCTAATCTAATAATAATTAAATATTATATTAAAGTAATTAAATTATTTATATATATAATATTAAATATATAGTTAAATATAACCTTTATTATATTATATTTAAGTAAATATTTAGCTAAGCTAATAAAATATTACCTTTAAGCTATAAAATAAGTTTTTAAATATCTTTAAAAAATTATTAATTTAAAATTAATTTATCGGGGTAACTTATAACTATTAATAAAATAATACGATATAAATTATAAAAAAGATATTATTATTTAAAGGTTAACTATTAGTTATATATTTTATATAAAAAGCGCCTTAATTAGCTAATTATTTAAATAATAAATAATTATTATATTATTTACTTATAAGGCTAAACTTATAGCTTAGATATAAGCTATAAAAAAAGCTATTTAGCTTTAAATACTTTTAAAAAAGCTTAAAATAAATAGTTTAGCTATAATAATTATTTAAAATAATAATTAGGAAGCTATTACTATATTTAAAGACTTTTAAAGTTATATTTAAGTAAAGTATATCGATATATAAAATATATAAATTAAGGAAGTATAAAAAGAAATAAAAGTAGATATCCGGTATATACTTATAGAAATATAAGTAGCTAATAGGCTTATAAAGCCCCTTTTAAAGCTATTATTTATTAAGTTTAGGAAGAAGCTAGATTTTAAGGCTAGATAATAAAAGAATAAAATATCACTTAAATTATAAGGAAATATTAAAGGCTATAATAAATAATACTTAAGGCTATTATCTTTTTTTATATATATAAGCGTGGATATACCCCGGAGAACTATTTTATAGCTTTTATCTCTTTCTAACTAATATATATATTATATATATTCTTTTCGGTGTTACCACCCAATAAGGAAGTCCCGGATGGCCCCATGCCATCGTCGATCCCGTCAGAAAAGCGGAGTTTCCAAGAACTAGTGGAATACCTAGAGACAACTAACTCCATCGGCCGCCTGTATTCGCGTGTTGCGTCCACTCTCAACGCATTCGTTGCCGATGAGGTCGACCACATGGATGCCCTGGTTCATTCGGGCCTACTTGAAGACCACAATCGAGAGCTAGACAGCCACCGTCATTCGAGGCAAATGGCCAGCCCTACGGTACATTGCATAATGGCTTGGTAGTGATTAGATGCAATAACATCTTCGATGGGGCTCTTGAGGACTTTTCCAGCGACATGGCCACGGACGAGTGACGTTTGCAGCTAACAAAGATAAAATTTTGTTCCTCACTCAAGTCTATCTTGCAATCCAAACTCAGGATGCACTGGCGAATGCATTTTTCCGCGGCAGGGTAGAGGTCACGACCAGACTGGGAAGCAAATTGAGCAAAGCCGGCGCCGCCATCTGAGGTCGTGTCATGGGCCGTTATTCTCGTGTGAGCCACAGGTTGTGTCCTTCTTACAATATCTCAAAAATTGGCGTATCAATCCGATGAATAATCGCTCAAACGTGGAGGACTCGGATCGGAAAGCCTGTCCACGATCTTCTCCAGACCCTGTAAGTCGCCCTCTACCGTCTCCCCCTTTCCACGATCCACCCAGCTCGGAGTGTAACCGCCTCCGAAGTCGACGATCCAAGGCGTATCGTCCCTATCCAGCAGTATATTGTCCAGTTTTGCGTCTCCCCACACCACACCTTCTTTGTGCAGCTCTTTTATGGTCTCCTGAATCTGTGCAACCCACCGTAGCCTTATTTGTAGCGGGCGTCTGATGTATTGGTATTGCAAGGCACCCTTTGGAGCATCAATCCACGTAAGTAATAGTCCTAGAATGCTTTTACCGTCCTCAGTCGCGACTACACCATAAAGGCGGCATATACGTGCTCCGGCTTTGATGTTTGATTCTCCAATTTTCTTAAAGGTCGCCAGCTCATGCTTTAGCGAATGTGGGTGTCCATGCTCAACGAAGGACTTCAAGAAATAACTGCTATAATCCTTGCCATAGCTGTTGCTTAGCTGTACGCGGCGTGGCGGTTTGACTAGGACATCCTCAGATCGATCATAGCACAGGACGACTTCAGACGGGCTGTAAACGTGCGTCCATGATTTCAAATCTTGCAACTGGTCCGTCGCGATTTCGAGCCCCGGAGGTATCCAGCCAACCCATTTATCGAGTTGTTTTGGGTAAGGCTTTTCATCTACTGCCTCAAGCCGGTATGTGTAGAAGTCAGGGAATGCGTATTGCGACAACGTAGGCTTTGCCCAGGAGACTGGTGGGGCGAGCTTTATGATCAGGGCCTCAAATGGCTTCAGAAGCCACAGGAAAGCATCGGAGTCATAAAGAACCTCGTCATCTCTAATCTCTTGAAGATATTTAAGGTACTTTTGTCGGATTTTAGGCGATCGAATAAAGTGCTCTGTATGGTAGTCCAGGAAGAAAAGACGGCCATTGTGCCGAACGCGGAGGTAGAGTTCATGCTGGTCTTCGTCTTGGTGACATAGTGTCTTGGAGACGAAAAAAGGGGCGGAGCCCATGATGGCTAGGTGGATGTGGATGCCCTGTCTCTGGGACTGCGGTAAAGAGCCCAGAACCGAAGGCAGAACAGATGAACAACGGTCGGACGACTGGAAACCAAAAGAAGATGAAGGGGGAAAAAAAACACGCAATTGCGGAACTGAAGAGAGTCCGGCGAAAGCCCAGATATGTCTGGCTTTGACGCTGCCGCAATTTTTTGTGGTGGTTGTTTGCAGCCTGAGAAAGTCAGCAGACGTGCGGGGTAAGGTAACTAAGCTTGAGGCAAACAAATACCTACAGTGGGGAGTTTAAAAAAAAAAACGCCAAAATTTGCGCATTGACGCGGTTTGTTCTCCTCACTCTAGGTCTGTTGTTGACACACTTTGGATGTGGGTTCGCGTTCTAACTGGCTGGACCGGATGGTATGGAACAATATAACAGAATTTTTTTGACAACGTTGACCCGTTGTTTGGTTTGGATTTTCCGATTTCACATGTTGCAAGGGGGCACACGTGCAGGCCTGCCCCTTACTCAATCGTTCAAACACTTCAATGTTGCTAGCTTGATTTTGTCTGGGTGGTCAATTGTGGGAGAAATATACATTCGTTTACTATATACCGCCTATCAGCATCATGAATGATGGGATATGTCCTATCTTATTGTGCCTGGGGAGAGCTATCTATGACTCTTTGCTTCATTACCCTAACCTGGCTGATAAGTAGGTAATTACGTGGTAGACACCCCAGACAGCCAACATTTGACTATACTCCCGGAAAATCAAATGTAATCATATACACTAAGCCCCTCTTGCGTTTAATGAACTGGGGTATTCGTTCATGCAAACCTTTTGCATATCTCGGTGTGACTGTCCGAATGTAACAAGCATGAGGTTTTGTTTTGGGGTTGCACAGCTGCATGCACAAGAAGCTGCGCCCAAGGATTAAGACGGAGAACCTTCCCAGGTTTATCGCACTGACTAGACTTACTCGTATGGGTTTCAAATAGTTAGACTTGCAGAAATATTGCATAGTAGATATCCTTCCTACCCTATACTGTTCAGCAGCCAGGCTGCCATTAGTTACCTAACTTCATTGCGCCTCATATTTTGAACACATGTCACTTGTCGGTCATCGGAATGAGTAGAATGACTGCCTGGACTTGACCATGCGCTTCTCTCCGTGGAAGAAGAGCATGTACATGCTCTTCTTCCACGGGACGAGGTCGTGGCGGGACTCGGGGGTGGGATCGCGGTTGATGCGGTTCAGGAAGATGACGGCGGTCAGGGCGAAGAGGCTGAACATGACGACTTGGATCATGAGACCGCCAATAACGAGGCCCTCGCCGAGCTGAGCGTTCTTGCCCGTGACCATCATGCCGGCTGCGCCACCCTGGACGAGGAAGGAGAGGACATCGCCGGTCACGAAGACGCGGGTGAGCTTGAGGGGCTGGATCAGCGACAGGCGGCTGGCTTTGAGCCCTCGGATGATGCGGCCCAGGCACATGTAGATGGACGCGGCGAAGAGGGCCGGGCCGAGAAGGATGAAGACGTTTTGCACGCAGAACGGCAATATCCGGCCAGTCTTATTGTCAACTGGTACGCTGAGTAGTCCTCTTTTCTGATTTAGAACTCGAACTATAGGCTCAGCTCAATCCCGGGGTCAAGCTCTCGAATGGGACGCTCGCCATCCACAAGCTTCCGTACGACGGAACACGGCCCAACCGCATTGGCTAGACATAGCTTTCCTTTGTACATTTTGTTGGGGGGGGGGGGTCTTGTTCGATCGAAAATACTTTGTGACAATACAGCCTGGTGTCATTCTCTGTGGCACAATCTTGAACTGAGCTCGGCACCTCTTCTTCATGTACTTCGTGCGGTCGCCTACAAGCCCATTGCTGCTGGTCAACTGTCCCCTGCACACAGGTTTTCGGCTGCCTCAGCTGCTCGTACTTGTGCGCCTCAATGTATTTTATTACTACGACTTGAATAACTTTGTTGGTCCGAAATCTGAGTGGAAGTTGGACATCATGACATTTCTAGTATAAATATGCACATCCATTTCGTGGGTGAAGGACCTCGTTCCCTTGTCCACGGATTCCACTTCGCGTTAGCGAGCTCTGCTCAGCTGTTTGCTACTCGACCAGGCTATCTGGGCATCTTCCAACTGAGACAGCCATCGGCAGGATACCCTCCTATAGTTGTGATTAGCTCATGGTGCCCGAAGCTAGACGCACTCAGAAATCTGACAAGTGACTGCGGGGCGTCTATGAACTCTTGGCTTGTCTTAGCTATTTCTTGTCTGTGGCCGCGGCGATCCGAGCCAAGTATCTGATGCGGCAGGCTCCGTCTCATCGTTCACAAACTTCGTTTCGTGTGGGCCATTACTCCTGCTAAGATACTGTTTTATTTGGTTCTTCATAGTTTCACTGCTCCGGGTTGAGATGACCTATACCCTGTAGCGATCGCTAGTCTGTCAGTTGTAGTCTAAATGTTGTTATTTTTATCACCCTTTTGTGCGGCCAAAAATACCCTTCACTCAACGGTTGGAGCAGGTGGATCTACTGACACAGCCACATCGTAAATGCCCCAAGCTCTGTGAAGCGTTGACTAGGAGCCAAGCGAGCTAGGCGGTTTACGTTGGTGATACACAAGCATGCGATGTTCCACCTGGCACTGTCGCTGTCATGTGAATGGGGCTCTTCATGATTTCGCGCTGTAACTTCTATCCTTTTTGAAAACTTATAAAGGGATGCAACCCCCAAAGTTACTGACTTGACCATCTGTCCCAGCGTCGATAATATTTCGTGAATAGCGATGTCCGCTTTTCCCTTGTCTTTCCCGCTCTCTCTTCGCACATATGCACATCGGGCTTTATTCAAGGATGGCTAGACTCTTCGGGCTCCAAGACCTGCTGCCAATAGGTCTCGTTCTCCTCCTTTTATTGGTCAAAGTCCTCGCCGAAGACCCGACATCGTCCACCTCTCAGGTCTCAACCGCGTTCACCGAGGCGGTAACAGGCCTTACCATGGAGCGTTTCTTTGGTGCCCGGACGACGTTCGGCTTTGCGATGACAATGCCAGAGACGCCTGTTGACTCTTTCATTGCACAAATGACTTTCCCACTCGTCAATGGGGCAGGCTGGGGGGCCATAGGACTCACTGGCGAAATGGAGAACAACTTCTTTCTTGCGGCGTGGCCTGATGGCGCCGGCAGCGTGATGGCTTCATTCAGGCAAGGCACCAACGAAGATGATCCACCTGAGGTGGTGGGCAGTTTTGCCGTTCGCCCCATTGCAGCGGCCACTGCTGTCAACAATACGTTCCTCTCGTTTACATTTTTGTGTGAGGGTTGTCTGAACAGCGCACTGGGCCTCGGTCCTGGAGCTACACTGGCAGATGGTGTGATGGGATGGGCTTTGTCTGAGCAAGCAGTGGCGAACCCAAGCTCGCCGGATGGACAGCTTGGCTTCCATGAAAGAGGCTTTGGGCCATTTACTATGCGGCTGGGGCAAGCAAGGGCCGCATCCTTCGACGCAGTTGCGGCCCAGGCGGGACGTGCTATACAGGCTTCACGAAGTGCTAGCCCGGTTGCATTAAATGTTGCGGGTGCTGGTGGTGATGGCGGGCAAGAAGACGACGACGACGACGACGAAAATGATGACTGAGAAAGATCAATTCCGGAAATGACTGTTTTCTTTGTTCGCGCTATCAGCGAAAAGATGAGCTGCCCTCCAGGCGCTGTTGAGGCTGAAAATCATGTAACGTTCGAATATACCAGTGAGCCCATCAATTTTTCAAGCGTCGACCAATTTTTCATCACGAAACCTGGTCAGTCGTCACTCTACCGTCGGTTTCGTGTTCGCAAATTATGCCCGAGACCCTGTGCCAGTGCATTCGTTCGCAACATTGAATGTAACATGGTAGACTACATTGAATGACCCTTTCTTGGCGATCCTCCTCATGGATTCCATCCCTCGCTGTGTAATAGCAACTGATCCATGATATCATCTTTCGGGTAGGTCATAAATTATAGATGCCTGAATTATACACTTAAATATGTGTCCACTCCTCAGCATCATGCACTCAAACAGAGAGCATCAAGTTAAAAAGCGCTTATTGCAACAAATTTGAGTAACAGAATGGGAGTTCTTGACCACTTTGCACTAATAATAGAGGCGTAAGCGAAACGTGGTATGTGCACCCACAGGGGCAAAAAATGTGCAGACATTTTCCGGGCCTGGTGTTAGATTACATAGCCCAGGAGAAAATGGATGCACCCATAACTCGGAGCTTATATAGGCTGATAAACAACTCCTGCCACCGAAATAATGGAACCGGTGACGAAGCTGAGAACTCTGAGGTAGCATAAGAAGCTCCAGACCGCCAAATTGCTGGCTGCTTGGGCGGCACTTCAAAGTTGTCTCTCGAAAAGTTTGGTGGCAAGATTATCGTGACCACTGCACTACACACGCCGAAAAAGGGTGACCACCCTCATCGACGAGGGAGGCAGCGGTCTATAGCAGGGGCGTGCGCGCCACAAAGATGCAAGGGTTTAAGCGCCGAGGTTCCAAGTGCAGACCCGTTATTTGGGGCTGAATTACGTTCATCTCCGGGTACTTGCTAATAAAGCCACAATCCAGCCCCCAGGTAATTATGGGTTCCAAAAATTAGCCTCTCTTAGCGAATCCACTACAAATCAAAATTGTTAACGAGATGCAGCATTCAGGTCGGATTGGGAACCTCCCCCGTCGTTCAATGGGGCACAGCAGCGAGCTGACAAGGGTGCTTGAGCTCGAAATGGACCCAGCCGAGAAGATTTAAAATCTCGTCGCGGGACCTGAGGCACAAGAACCTATGCATTTCCATAGATGGCGGCCGATGCGGAGGGCACTCACGTCTCATCCAAATCTCATGGAGCAGCTTCCAAATATACACAAAATGAGGAAAACGTTGCGGCGAATATTCGGCCGTCACTCAAAAAGCACCACAGACGCCTTGTCGCCAGGGACCAAATGTCCGAACCCAAACAGAGCATCGGCACCACCTGCGTTCGGCCGCTTTTACAGCGAAGACGAGCCGACCACATATGATATCCCGGGTCACTTGAGTTACGAAGATCAATGCCAGGCCGTGATGCACCGCGTTCAGGCTCAATTGGATACCAGCCCGTTTGAGGTGGCCCGCATTCATCAATTCAAAGCCGCTGAGCGGCGGCTTCAGACGAGATTCCCCCAGACCAGGGTTGTGGACGCTGGAGAGTTCCCCGGAAACATAAAACTGCTTGATGGAGTGCGCAAGGAAGATACTCGGTTCTTTGTGTCCATGGATCCCGAGGACTCAACGCAGTATGTCGCTGCCAACCTCGTCATTTTCAGCGCGGAAATGAAATCGCAACGCAGTATGCCAGCATCCATGGTGGTTGCAGAGGATGCATTGGCACATTTGCTAAGGCAGTGGCAAAGAGATGGAGTATCCGATGGATTTCTGGCCATTGTTTCCATCGGGATCGATACCTCTGTGCACATCTTCAGGGCCAGAGGGGGCATGGTAGGCTTGTCTGTCTGAACAAACCGCTCAAATAGAGGACGGGATAATTCTCAGGGACGTTTCATCGACAGGGAGTTCGCATTGGTTATTAAGCGCGGAGTTACGGAATTATGATCATCAAGAAATAACATAATATGGACAATCGCGTTTGCATTGCTTTCATTCCTTCAAAACAAATGGCGACAATTGGTGTCAGCACAATCTAAGAGGCATCGAGATGTCCCGTGGACTCCCATATCCAGTTCCTCAAAGATGAGCCCAAGACGGCCCAGATGCGAATGTCTCTGGCATTAAACAACCGAAGTCAAGTCGAATGAATTTTGACGGCGGTCACCTTGCACCGCTCGGGATACCCGCCCTCTCGCAGGGAATCGTTATATGCACACTTGTCTTGCTCGAAGTCTTGCGAGTGGTCATGAAGCAGTGTCTTTTCTGTGACTCACCACTCCAAATTTCTGTCTTGATTGATGCAGCGATATGTCTTGCAACTTGCGCCTCGAATCGTCCAAGATGGTATTCAATGTCTCAGGCATGGATATATTGAGCTCAAAATTGATGTCAATGCATCCATATCCAGTGCCTCCATGTTCTGTTCGTCTCTTCCTCCTGTGAGGGACGAACAGTCCCAAGAATATGCTACTAGCACCTTCATTTCTTCATTTCACTCGAGTGGGTTGATTACCTCTCGGTCTGTTCAATCTCAACACCGCTCTTCTGATCCGAAATTGATACGTTTTCAACCCGGCGGGCAAGTCTGGCCATAACGTCATGGATTGTAAATCCATACGGGTTATGGTCACCTATGCGTGAGCCAATTCGTGTGTCGTCGATTCGCGGCTTTGGACGAGTCCTACCGCTCTTCAGAGTACGAACGACCTCGCTCGCTCGATTTGTCGGTGCATACTCATCAAGAGCTAGTGGATTATGCATCTCCAACGACGTTTGTTCGCAACTGTCGCATCTGACATAAAAAGATGACGCTGCGGAGCTGATATGCCGCAAGGCATCGCCTTCCCGTTGTTGCGGCTGTAGAAGCTATATATAAGAAAACGGAGATTCGCAGGGCTAAAATCGGAAGGCGCAGGGGTACATATTGCCCCCCAGTATACCAATAACGCCCACCACCTAAATTTATATATACTAACTTTACAGCTATTATACCTAATATCCTCTTCGCTATAATTATACCGTATTATCGCTATACTTGCTAGGGTATATAATTATTAGTTTATTAATCTATATAAACTAGAAGATTTTATAATGCTAAAGTAATTTAAAACCTATACTATTGCTATAATATTAAGAAATAAGATTTAACCGATTAAAGGTAGTTTTTAATACTAAATTAATTAATTTCGATAAGTAATTAATCGATTTAATATAATATTAATATAGTGTAATAGTATTAAATTTAATAGCGATAAAGGCTTTACCCTGCGCCCTCCGATTTTAGCCCTATAAATCTCTATTTTTATATATAAATAGTTGTAAAGTTAAATAGTAACTAAAAAATAAGCAGATAAAAGACCTCGCGAGACACTAGAATAAGTTAGTATTGCAGAACGAGATAGCTTATTACGCTATAACACCTTATAAAAGAAAGATATTATATTATAAATAGGACCACTATATTATTCGAATAAAAGCGACGCCGCTACTTACTATAAGCATATAGCGCATATATTGTGATACGTTATAATGTCGAGAGCATTACCGTAACTATTACTTATATATATACTATAATAGTTAGAAAAGGTATAATATTATAGCGAGGTACCGAATAAGAGTTTAATTTTAATATAGAGCGATCGATAAAAAAGCTATATAAAAGCTTCCTAAAAGGTGGGTTACTTTAAATACCTTAAAGCAATAGTATATTATATAATAAGCTTAATTAAATATAAAGTTAAACGAGTATATTAATAAAGTTATAATCCACTATATTATACTTATTAAATTTATTAATAGAATATAAATATAAATATTTTAGCTTTAATATAAATATAATATAATATATAAATATTTAATATAATATAATAAGCTTAAATATATTATAATATATTATATATTGCGCCTTATAAGCTATATATTAAATTTAAATATATATTTTATAAGGTAAGCCTTTAAATTATATATTATTTAAATATTTATTAATCGGCTTACTTTTTTTATATATATATAATAAGGGGGGGTAATTAATTTATATTAAGTTTAATTAATTAATTACTTAAAGCTATTATTAAAAAAGTAATAATTATAAGCTAATTTAAAAAGAATATTTCAGCTAAACTATTTATTAAGCCGAAAAGGCTATATTAATAAGGCTTAATTATAGTTAACTACTTTTAATTAAGTTATATAACTCTTAATTTATATAATAAAAGTAAGCTTTATAGTTAATTACGTATTATATATAATAAAGCTTATACTTTAATTATTAGTGTACTTTATACAGCGTAATATAAAGTTTATAATAATTTTATATTTTTATTTATTATATTATATATATTAAGCTTATTAGTAAAATAAAATAAGCTTTAAAATGCCTTTAATATAATAAGTATAATAAACGAGTTTATACCTATTATACTATATTAAATGTAAATAATATAGTGCTTTATAACCCTATATATTAGCAACATGTTTAAAATTAATATAAATAAATTTATAAGTCGATTTTATATAACTTATATAAGTCCGGTTCTTTATATCTTTATGCCCCCTTACTTATCTCTAAAATTTAACCTTATTTCCACTTATACCCAACACTTATATTATAAACAGGTCTTAGAATCCCCTCGAGATCTTGACAAATAGTCTTAATGATCTGACATAAGAGCTTAAACCACGGTCACTCCCTTAGCGCCGTGCCAGGCGACCGGCTGCCAAGTTTGTAGCGGAAAAGTGGGTATCCCACACCGCCATTTGCGCTATGTAGCTATTCCGAGCGCCTTAGAGGCACTCGGAAGCTTCTTTCTAGACAATTCACTTCTTCTACTCGTTTTTACTGCCACAAAGTTAGAGTTAGGAGTCCCGAGAGTCAGCTCGTGTCATCGAGTGAGTTGAGTAGGAGCGCATCGCCCCACTCCGGGCCCTAGAACAAACAAGCTTGAGAAGCGATCAAAGTATGACAAGTAGCACGTTGAGACTACCAGAAAGAGTGGGAACGATGATGCTAAGCCAGAGAATTGTCTGAGCCGGCTAGAGTAAAGTTTTCGGCTATATAGTTAAACGTCGACTCGAGCTATATGTAGTTAATAGGGTTATAAATTTAGTTATTAGTCACTAAAATTTAATTACTCTTTAATCTTATAAAAACTATTTTATCGCCCGTTATATATTAATAAAATAATTTAAAAACTAATTATTAAATTAATTAAAATATATATTTTAATATAAAGTTTCATTAAATAAATTTTAAATAAAATGAAACCTATAAAAATTTATTCTTAACTTTTTTAATTTTAATTAGCTTTCTTTATAATTAAAAAACTAAGTATTAATATAATATATTTAAAAAATATAAGTAAATAAAGTAATAATTATCTTATTTTATAAAATATATAACTATTTACTTTATAATAATATTATTATTATATAGTAGTTAAAACTAAGATTAAAAAAAACTAGTTTTTTTAACCCTGGCAGTCTATTTTCTGTTGAGACAAAGACTCAGCAGCCTTTAATCGTTAAGAGGGCTGCATTGGACCCCACTCCGTCAGCAATACCAGTAGCTTCACTAGATTTCAGTGAAACACTCCCAGGTCAACATTATACTAAGTCTGCTTGGTCAAGACACCAAGTACTCGCCAGTATTGGAACGTTGCAAGCTGGGCTTCTCTTGCCTGGTTATGCCACAGATCAATGATGGACTCGTGCTGCCACCCATTAGTAAGCCCAATTCATTCGAATGACCACGTAGCCCTCATTTCGACGCTACGTTGGTACAACCTGTTCTCTCGAGTTTCAAAGCGAGGCCGTGCCTCTATTTCCTTGGTGGAGTTCATGCGCACTGAGAGGGTTTATCTAGTCAGGTACTGCCGACGACAATGCGAAGGGGTCAGCGGAGGTCGTGACTCATGAACAGACCCGGCATTGGCTTGAGAATTTTGAAAGTTCTTGATGACAGGCTGTTTGTCTGTGTGAATACATGTGCGTTGAGGCGTGAATGGGGGAAAGGGACGCCGGGCCGGTATTGATATCCGAGAACAGCGAATCCGTGCCGATGTTTTGCCGTGTCACTGACGGCGCCCTGCTCCTCTTCCAATCTCGGTTGACTGTCGTCCGCTGCAGTGCGTGCTTGCAGGGTTCTCCACAGAGATCGTCTGGGCTAGAATCTCATTCGGCCGCTTCTTGGCAAACTCGCCGTTTGACTCCTCAGGGTCATCCCGCTCCATTACGGGCTCGAGGGCTGCCAAGCAAGCTAGAATATCAGCGAGAATTCCTGCTCCACTATGACGCTGCTGCAAACCCGACTTGACGACAACGCTAGAACGTCGCGAGTCGACCATCCACTACAATCATATTGGTTTACATGTGTCAAGTCTCACGAGATCGACCACACGCAAATTCGAAGACCTCCCTCCCACCTAATGGAGTGCATGTTTTAATGTCGCGGTGTTATGACGGGGTTTAGTTCTTTTATTCGAGCTCTCGGACACTTCCACGCATCCTCGACACCTGAGATTAAGGCTATGTAAACACAGGTATCTTAACTCCACCTAAGCTACCTAGTAATTTCGGCTTGGCATTGGGGGGAAAAAGAAAAAGAAAAAACAAAAGGACTCCCATGTGTAACGTTGAGCGCGCCTCCTGCTCAAGACCTCACCTGCCTCATCTGATCCCAGTCCACCTCCCGTCTTGCCGGAGTTGCGAGGCACTTCAAGGTTCACCTGGACGTCATCATGTCGACCGGATCATCAACCGCAACAATAGAGCTGCGGAATGCTCCCGTCCACAAGCTCGACGGGCCATCTCTACTGGAGGAACTGCCACAGTCTTTGGACAATGGAACAGGCCCTTCTCGTCCGGGTAGAGCACTCGGCAAGAACAGCCCTCGGGGGAGCAGCGACGAGCCTCGCCGCAGCCAGGACAACATCTCTTCGCTTCCCGCCCCGACGACCGTATCGCACACTGTCGAGAGATGGAACCAGTCCCGGCTTCAAGTCTGCCGCGTCTTCGCCGCCTTTTGGTCCTTATTCGTGATGGGGTTAGTAGAATCGGATTCCTCCCGCTACTGTTGCCTATCGGATTTCATTCAGTTCTTGTAGAGTTCATTGCTTTGGGCTCCTTGGTAGGTGACTGACCCATTCCAGAATGAACGATGCGGCTTACGGCGCTCTTATCCCGTACCTGGGCACATACTATCGGCTCGAGTACACCACAGTCTCGCTCATCTTCCTGTCGCCCTTCGTTGGCTACACTCTTTCCGCCATCCTCAACAACATGATCCATCAAAAGTTCGGCCAGCGAGGCGTCGCCACTATTTGTTCTGGGTGCCATCTTATCGCTTATGTTATCGCTTGCGTCCACCCTCCGTACCCTGTTCTAGTTGTTGTTTATACGCTGGCCGGCTTTGGTAACGGGCTGAGTGATGGTAAGCCGCGTTTTCTTCCTTTCTTTGTTTTTTTTTTTCCCTCTCCCCTATGAAAACGAGTTCCTAAGCTGACTGTCCCAGCCGGTTATAACGCGTGGATTGGCTCATTCCACTCAGCTAATGAGGTACTTGGATTCATGCATGGATTCTATGGGCTTGGAGGCGTCTTCTCCCCCCTGATCGCGACATCCATGATCACCAAGGCGAATTTGCAATGGTTTGATTTCTACTATATCATGGTCGCCGTAGCCGCTATAGAGATGGCCGTCGGCATGTCATCGTTTTGGAAAGCCACAGGCAAGGTCTATCTTGACGCGCATCCCAAGACGACAGATAGTGCCGGGAACTCAAGCCTGCGGGAGGCTCTCTTCAAGATGCCAGCTGCCCGCGTCACGTGGCTGTGCGCAGCGTTTCTGCTGTGCTACGTGGGCGTGGAAGTGGCTCTTGGTGGCTGGATTGTCAAATTTATGATTGAGGTTCGAAAAGGGGGCGCGTTCGCCTCAGGAATGACTGCCACCGGCTTCTGGCTGGGGCTCACGGTGGGGCGAGTTGTGCTCGGCTTCATCACGCCAATGCTCGGTGAGAGATTGGCTCTCATGGTACGTGACACTTACCCCAGTCTACATATTTTGTCCTGTTGCTCAAACCTTCACCAGATATACCTACCCGCTGCTATGGGTCTCGAGCTCCTGTTCTGGCTAGTCCCGCAGTTCATCGTTTCTGCTGTTGCAGTGGCGCTGCAAGGCTTCTTCCTCGGCCCTTTGTTCCCCGCCGTCGTCGTCGCTGCTACCAAGACACTCCCCAAGCACTTGCACGTCAGCGCGATCGGGTTTGCCGCAGCATTCGGTGGTGGGGGTGCAGCCATCCTGCCCTTCGCCGTTGGTGCCATTGCCCAGTCTAAGGGCGTCGGCGTGCTCCAACCAATCATCTTGGCATTGCTAGGAGTCTTGTTGGCTGTCTGGCTAGCTTTGCCAAATTTCAACAAGAAGAAGGAGTAGACAAGCCGAGTGCTGGGCGTAGACCTCTATGCATATATCTTTTCTATAGATCCGTCCAGACGTCGATAGGCCTCATGGCGTTCAAATATAGAGCGCCAGCAAAGACCGATTGCCAACCTTTTTATAGAACCAGTAATGAACAGCAAATTAGTTATGGGCCAACTCAAGCGTCTGTATCTCTTCGATCTGCAATAGTAGAGTCACTGCCTGACTTTGAAATGCATGGCGGCCCTGTCTGTCAATTTCTAAGTCTTGTCCCGCCCCAGTGAACCACGTTGCCCCTGCATCCTGTGCATGCCACTTGTGCATTCGTAGAAAATGAACTACGTGTTCCATTAGAGCAGATTTATTTTTGAATGTGATCTTATCTACCACGTAATCTACAGATGGCCGGGCCGTGATCAACGACCTCCGTGGCCTGCAAATGCAGTCTAAATCGAAGTACACCAGGTCAATCAATGTACAGTCGTCCACCAAACACAGCTCCATGCCTGACAACGGCATGCCGTGTAAAATCAATACACAACCAACACTGGCGTTGGCCATAAAACAACCGAAAAGTCTATACCAGTCATAAGCGGCATCCCAACCTGCTGTCCCGTAATGATTCTTGACCTGTCATGTGCTCCTGTTGAATCATTGCTGCCCCCTGTTGACCGTCCCCAGTTTGAATCCAGTCTCATCAAAACGCTGACTCTATAAGGGAGACTCCAGACGACAGTATCTCGTTTGTATGCCTATTTAAGCCGAAGGTGGTGTGGTGATGGCCGGGGGCATGTGCAGGCTCGGCCAGAAGATGTAGGCTCCAAAGAGGATGCCACCGAAGACGACAAAGCCCATAGCAGCCTTTGCACGAGCCGGGTGGTTTTGTCGCATAGTCGCAAGCGAGAGGCGCGCGTCGACAAAGGTGGATTGGAGTTTTTCGGCGCCGAGCTTGTAGTAGCATAGACCACCAAGGGCAATCGAGTAGCCAAAGTACTGCTGAAGGGTGACGGGGTCCAGGAAAATGACCAGAGAAGCGATGACAAGAAGAATGTCCTTGAGGATACCGGACATGGTGAGGACAACAGCGGAAGTCTTGCCGATCTAAAAAGCCATACGGGTCAGCGATGCTGGGCAGGGGTGGGTAGTGACACTGCGCAGTGGAAAAACCGTCACTTACCAGGAAGACCACAGAAACGTTGAGCAGGAAGGCAACGAAGGCGTTCGCGAGGAGCGTAAAGATGCCGACGCTGTAGATGTCGCCCATGGTCATGCGAGGAACCTCAACAAACAGGGTGACAACGCCGTTAATCACAGCGCAAGCTGGGGCGTAGTAGTAAAGGGACACGAGGGGGTCCATCTTGAACTCAGCGGAGCTCAGCATGCGCTGGATCATGACGAGACGCAGAGCCTCGAAAACGATACCACTGCACTGGTCTGTTCACACGCCCACAAGTCAGCCTAAAGGTCATGGGGATCAAAGACAGTCAGCCAGTGCGCCGTGTTTAACGTACAGATGAAACCAATCAGGTCGAACTTGATCTCGCCGAAGGAAGCGATAACGACACCAAGGACAATGACGCCCACGTTTCCGAGAACCTTCATGTTTGGTGGGGCAATGCCGAAAGCCCAGGTGGCGAACAGGGTGACAACAGCGTTGGTGGCCTTCAGCATCTGGATGAAAGAGACCGACAGATAGAGGTAGGCGACGTTGCCGCAGATCAGAGACAAGCTGAACATGATACCAATGGGAACAATGGCGCGCCTGGGTGATTGCCAGCATTAGCATCAACCCTGTGGACCATTCTCTCCTCCCGCCCTGGATCTCTCCCAGGCGAGGGTCGAGGCGCAACTCACATGTAGGTCTGGGTGTTCATGGGGACCTTGTGCCGGGAGTCCAGAGTGGAGGTGCACTTGGCCATTATTTGGGTCATGGTGGTAGCGAAGACCATGTGCCATGTCGTCAAGAAGAGTGCTGTAACACGTTCATGTCAATTGAAGGTCTCGGTCTCGGAGGCGACCTGCTGGTCTCGTAGGTCGGGGATATCGAGGTCTTACGGAAATCTGTGCGATGAGGATGTCTTGTCAGCGATTGCAATTCAGACGTGGGGAGATGAGACAGGTGTCTCGCAAGCAGAAGTGGAGGGTCTAGTCCAACTTACTGAATTTTGCGGTTGCCAGAACCCATTTGTTGAAGATGATAACGCCCGAACTGCAGGCGATCCAAACACTGCACCGGCATCAATCAGCATTGCAATTCCTGAAATGTAGCGCCTGCCCGTCACGACCGCCGCCGCAGCAAGGGCTATGGCATCCAGTCCAGGCTTGAGCATGCAGAGAGGTACGTACGCGATGTAGACGGCCGGGTGGAGACCGCTGGCCTTGGGAGCAGGAGGAGCGGCTTCCTGTCGGAGGACACCGCCCTCGAGCTTCCTGTCCTCCTCACCGGAGTCGCGCTGGTTTTCCTTTGTTGCAGACATGATGGCGGCGGCGGGCTGCTGCGATGTCCGTCGGTCGAGCCGAGTCGAGTCGTTGAAGGTGGATAGGGGCGCAGGTCGTCAGTGGTACGAACCAACACCAGGCGAACGAACGAACGAACGACAGGGTCGAGCGAAGGTGCAGTTTAGGTTTCGGGGGAGGGTGGTGTGGGAGGGGAGGTGAGAGAATTAAAGGAAGCGGAGGGGGGGAAAATCAAGGGAATCGTCTATGGAGACGAGCGGATTGATGATATTGGAGGAGATGGCCGTGGGCGAGTCGTGGGCAGGCCAAGAGGAGTGTCGCATTCGAGGTCGAGGGTCCAGAAGATGGACCCAAAAAGGAGATTAGGATCTGTCGTCTGCTTCGCTCAGGAGAAAATTGGACAGAGACGACACCAGGGTTGGGTTGGGCCTGGCTGGACCTGGCAGGAAGGACCTGGCAGCCCTGGTCAGGCCAAAGGAGAGCCGGGCGACGTGTGGTTGCACGCACACTGCACGTCCACCGAGAAAGAGATTTAGCCGAAACGGCACGTCATCAAGGCGGTTTCGCAGTGGTACCAAAATTAACGGAGCAATCCAATGAGAACAGCGGAGACGGGGGAACCAAACAGAGCACCTAGGGGTCCCCTTACAGGTTTTTTTTCTTCCTCATTTGGGCGGTGCAGGCGGACTGCAGTAGTGTGAGTGCACAATCTGAACCAGCTATGTACAGTACAGTACAGGCCTTGTAAGGACAGGTAAGGCAAGTGGTATGGGTACGGACGGGTATGGGTATGGGGAAGTTGGAAGAGGGTCCAGAAGACCCCACTGCCATGGACAAGCCAAGTCAGCCAGCCCCAGCGGGCCAGCCAGTCAGCCAGTCAGCCAGTCAGCCAGTCTCGCGCGCTTGCAGGGCCCTAATCGCAAAACCCATGCCATGCGGCTGGCAGGGGCAGCGGCCGCGGCAGGTGAAGATCGACAGTGAAAGCTGGGAAGGTGCTGACGGGCTGACGGGGGAGAAATAGGGACAAGTGTCCAGCCTGGCAGTCTCTGGCAGGGCCGAGCTGGACTGCTTGGTGAACGCACGTGGGGGTCGGTTGCTGCTGGTGCCCTGATTCACCGCCTGCCCTTCCTGTCTGCCTGCCTGCCTGGCAGCGAGCCATGCAGGAGCGGTGTGCTGTGTACCGTATCGAGTCTATCTGATTGGTTCCAAAGAGGCAGTACGGAAAACACTACAGTACACAGATAGCTTAACGCGGCTCAACCAAGCTTGGCAGAGATGAAGGTAGTGTGGCGCCAACCCTGGCCCAAACTGTGGAACATTTGTTCGAATGTTCCTCTTACCCGTGGGTCCACACCTCTCGGTTGCCCACTACGCCTGCGGGCGTAGTGCGCCAGCAGTGGGTGCACGGAAGCCGCAGCCACCCACGGGTAGTTGCCTTTTGCAACACGTCAATTCATCTCACTTCAACCTCATTACTTCAACCAGTTTATTCGCCCACTCCACGCCCACCAATGTACACAGTTTGGTTCCCCCTTGAAATCATCCAGTGGTCCTCCGGCGCATAATATGTCATCTAAAAGACATTTGCAGGTGTCTACTATGCTATATAAAGCACATCTATGGATGGTATATGCAGTGGAGAAGGTCTGAGACCCTGAAATTTGCCCGGGCGGAAGCAACCGCGAATCCTCATTTCAATTCGTCTCAACTAGCCATTTGAGATTTTTTCTTTCTTTTCTTATTCCATCATTTCTTCTCTCTGCCAACCCAGGTCCTTCTTCTCCGGTCCGATCCCTGCCAGATGTCATTTGCTCCCCCATTTGACTGCTCAATGCTCAAGGGATACATAGACAAGTACTCCATGTACCTCTCCTGGACATCGCTTCGGGATGCGGTAACCTGTACGTTCTCATGAACCCCTGTAACTGTTTGGCTGGTTGTTCATATTTCGTATACTACTTACGAGTGTATCCTCCCGTGGACCGGATATTGCCTACATCCAGCTATCGCGTCCCCAGCTTACTGCCATCTATATATGTAGCCCACTCCCATGAGCCCCACCTACGCAGGGCACATACAGTCCTCTGTACTCAAGTATCCTCGTGTAGTGTGTATTCAGCCCTGTGTAACTCGTCCCGGGCAGCCGGGTCACATCCTGGCTGTACACTCAGCTCCTGTTGGCCCAAACACGTCGATAAGCTTTGTGGAGGCGCCCCCCTCCAGGCACCAGATCTGGCCCGAGAAGCTTGACCCGTTTGGAGCTTTGGCCTTCTACGTGAATGCAACCTTGGAGCCGTGGAACACTGTGTGCACAGCACAAGCATCTGTCAACTATCCGGTTTGACTTTGCTGCCGTCTTGTCGATCGGCATTCACTGCGTTCTCATCTGTGACTACATTCAGGGGTTTTCCTTGGGCGGTATTGTCCAATCCATCATGCCCTGCACGCATCAGGAGGCCATGTTCGTCAGGCCACGGGCGAGGCCCATCTTCATGCTTCGTCCTCGATAAATAGTCTACCAGCAATGAAGTACATGTATCTGTATGTTCTAACACAGATTGGCTGACATGGTGCGCCGGGGTTTGGTTGAGATCTCGAGCACGTGCCGTGGCATCTCTGGCCTAGGATCCGTTGACTACGGGTCTCGTATATTATAACAATCTCACAGCACGTTCCTTTAATAATAAAGCTTGAATCCTAGACCTGGGGTGGATGTCGAATCCAATTTCAACTGCGTAAAGTGTCTCCAGCATTTCGGATCCCCGTCATATTGTCGTTGTCCTGAACTCCAGACTATTTCGGTTTCGACCCCCAACCACATTCGATACGATTAGAGCGGGTCCATCCTCGGAATCTAAGCGGTCATGGCTATCTCATTTCGTCGACCGACAGGCGTCGTCATGTGCCAAGATAGCCATTCAGCACTTTCTCGATCCTCTACCCACCACCTCTCCTTCAGACAAATCATCTTGACCTTTCCATCCAGCATCCGGCCAAGCTCCTCAGCCCAATGCGCTGGGATGTCACCGTGGATCCTCAGGCTCTCAAGGCGCAGCGCTCCCGCAACAGCCTTGAACAGTCGCTTCTCCATCCTATCCTCATGCTGAGCCATAAATCCAACCCGTGTTGCCGAACGAGACCTCCTCGGCTCCCAGTCAATGACCAATTCTTTCAGCTCTTCCGCAGATTCCAACACATGACCAAAGAACCTAACCCAGGTGTTACAGTTGGCATGCTCCATCGCCACGTGGAAGACGAGCCTTCTCAGCCTGGGTATCCTCAATGTCCCGCGCACAGCGAGCCCGATCCTTTTACCATGCTCAAACATGCACGCCCGCAAGATGGCCTCTCCGTGGACCCTGGCCTGCATCTCGGCGTATGCCCGCTTGCATGTCAGCATCAGGGCCGGCAGTGGTCTGGAGAAGTTGCGCTCCCCCAAGAAGACGAAGAACGGCCTGCTGCTGAATTCGAAATCGCCATAGCGGAAGGTCAAAGCAAACGAGTAAATGATTTCGCGAACCTCTCCGGGAATATCAAAGAGCCATGAATCGAGCTGATTGTTGGACATATTGATTATACGACAACGCCGCCAATGTACCAGTTTGACAATTCTTGAAAGAGAGGAGACTGATACAAGTTATCAAGAGCTTGTCGAGACATGCTACACTCCCGTGTCGGCGGACTGAAGAGCGTTAAATACATAATCCGGCCTTTGGTGGTTTGCTGACCAAGTTGGACACTCCGGCATCTATTTAAACAGGTGCCTGGATAGACCGGAATACACCTTACTGCAAATAGTCCGGATCTAGACCCGATGCGGCCGTACGTATTTCTCTGCCTTGCGCGTGCATAAGGCAGAAGTTATTCTTCGTCCTAGTCGGCATGGCACGAGCAGGATATTGAGACCGCCTGCAAATGAAGCTGACCAACTCCCGAAAGACTGCAAATTGAGGAAACAGAATTGTGTGCGTAAAAGCACCAGTAATTGACTCGAATTTCTGTCTACACGATAGAGTCCGTCTCAAAGTAGGGATTATTCGGGTCATAAGGGAATTTCCTCACTACCACATCACCAGTATACCCCCACAGATCGGCCTCGCCCGGCTCATAGTCGATTGTGCATGATTCTGGGGAGCCCTTCTGGCCAAAGAGCTCCACCGCAGAAACATTGCCGTCGCTATAGTCGATCCGAACCTGGTTTACCGTATTGCGGCTCTGGTCGCCAGTGAAGTAATTGCTAGGCATAAATTGGATGCCAGAATGAGCCGTGGTGAAGACTGTATTGGGCAAGTCTCCCGTGTGTGGAACTATCCATTGACATCAGTATCATTCTTTAGCGAAGACTTGAAAGACAGTGAGCCCTTACCATGATGCATTCCCAGATTGAACCAGACGACCAAGTCCTCTTGCTCTAGACTTTCGCCGTTGAAGAAGGCCTCAAAGTTGACTGGCGGGTCGTGTACGTCCTGGCTGTTATAAGCGTGCGCGCTTTTGGGCTCAGTATCCTTACGTTGTGTGACCTGGAGATCATATTCGGCCCAATGTGCCGCATTGACCAAATTGCTGCTGTTTTGCACAGTCAAGTGCGCGAGACCTGTATACGGTAAGACTACAGTGATGTCAGCATATCTTTGTTGCTCCCTACAAATAGATCAAGATATTCGATCAGATGGCCTTGTCAAGCCTTCATTTCCACCGTTTGTTGCCTGCTGGTGACTGACCACAAGTTTCTATGAAAGCTCGGGGTAGGGATTAGACTTACTCCTATATCCACGGTACTCGCCGTATTGGTTTTTTTCGTTTTGATTGACCACGATCACCTGCGTCTGGCCGTTGAAGTCCCAATTGAAGCGGCCATCGTCTTCAGTCTCGATAAACGACCGCTCCAACTTCATTGTGTTACGAGGCTTGTTGCCTGACCAGGGATAAGTGGTCGTGACGGGCTTCTGGGTCATCAGTTGGACGCTGTTCTCCATGCCGAGGATATCCTACCAATGCCTGATGTTAGCAGTCCGCCGAATTCATGGACTCGACACATCACAATACACATGATCCGAGCGGGGCTGTTGCTCCGCGGTTTGAAACCGAAAGTTGACTCACAAAATCAACCTTCCAGTTGAGTACATGATCATGCATCGACCCGCTCAGGTGGTCGTGGATCTGAAACCCATAGTCTTGATTCTGGGCGAAATAGGCAGACTGAATGTAGCCGGATGCGCGAAGCTCAACTGCAATCGAGCCATCCATGAAGAAAGTGTAGGTGGACATGTAATCATAGTTACCAACTGTGGACACGGAACGGACAGAAAAGTAGGTGTTCTTAGTCACAGCCACATATTTGTTGGTGCTGTGGCGCTGGATGGGGAAGTCGGCATCGTATTCAAACAGGCAGATGCTGTCGATATGGGTGTGCGTCGTCTCAGAAACATAGAAGCTTGTGTTGAGGTATGTCGCATACGTCGGACAGTCATATCCAGGCACGAGCTGGAACGCATACGGTCCAAAGCCGTAGTACGTATCGAGATACGACGTGCCTGACTGCACGGGGTCGTTGCCAGCGTAGTGAGCAAGGGCCTCTTGAAGAGCCAGTTCGTAGATGAGTCGCTCGCCTTTGTATCGGATGTCGTGGAGTGAGATGCCCGTGTCGCGCGAGAATCCGATGTAGAAGCTGAAGTCCATCCACTCGACGTATTTCTCCTCAGAGTCGACGCTGAATCGGGAGCCTGACGGAGCGACCATCGTTGGAGGGTAGAGAGCATCCATCGGCATGACGGGGCCTTGCTGGTCCGTTTGAGCCCAAGTGCCTTCCACGTTGGCGCCGAGCTTCTCGAAACCTTCACTCCAATAAGCATTACGGAAGTCCTCGGTGGTCTCGTAGAAGATGCCGTTATAGAGCCATCCTTCCATCTTCCACTGGCTAGGATCTCGGCCAGTGACATCAGATTTGAAAAACAGGCCCAGAGGCAGAAGCGTTTCAGCGTCAAAGCTGTCCTGAGGCAAGTTCCAAAAAGTGTCCCATCGAACAATTCTACCATCATCCTGCCAGAGAGGATCGATACCAAAAATATCGAGGGTATCATTGTCCAGGCCGAGAACAGTGCCGTTCCATAGATCGAGAGTGATGTCCGCGACAGAGGCGCTGATGGGATAAATCCACTCAAAGTATAACGTATCATCGCTGTCAGCATCCAGATTTCGCACCTTTCCACCATTGTTCTTTGTCAATGGGAAGGTGAGAGGGGTCCAGGTTGTTGTCGAGTTGTCTATTGGCAGAGGACCGACCATGATCTCCTGATAGTACGGATCCGTGGATGCCCGCATGTCCAGAATAGCTTTCGCCCATCTCGGTGGGGTTGACGACGAGCCATCTATGTATGCAAGAGCATCTGATTTATTTGGCTGAATTGCCTCAACGAGCACCCTGGCGATATGAATCAGACAATGCCACTGGGTTGGAACAAGTGCCTGCTGGTTTGGCAACTTACACCGAGTTATCCCATGCAGTAGCTTTCTCTGTGGTGGTCAGATTGAAATCCGGACGGCTGAACAGCCACTTAACGACAGCAGCCGCGTCGGTATCCTCGAGCTCAGCCCACAAGTTCACCTTGGGCGCAGAGACCTGGGCGGCGAGAGGTCCACTACAAGATGCAGTGTCGTTGGGAGATGACGATGCCGACCGACGAAGATCTCTCTTGCCCTTGAGAACATCTGATATTGCCTTCCGGCCGTGTCCTTTTCGCACCCATGATGACTTGGGCTCAGGGGATGGCCGGGCCAGTACATCCTCAGTTATAGACGCGAGGGTGATCAAAACGACGCTCAAAGCGCCAGAGGCGGAGTTTCCTCGGGAGAACCTCATGATGATGAGCTAACCTTCAGACGTCTGGACTCGAATGAGCACAGCCCCGAAGTTTGCCGAGTATATGGCCGACGCAAGAGGTCAGTTGCGGAAGACAACAAGAAAGTCAGGAGAGCATTCCCCGATCATATATCCAAAGAAATCTTCCAGCCCTGTCGAGAAACAGCAGCTGCGAGCAAGGCGATGCCCAATCGGCGACTAGCACTTGAGTCTATGGCTTTTTAACGTTATTACATTGCGTAGCACATGGATAAGCCGTGCACCCCGACCAGGCGTTCATCCTCGAGTGTGCGATTATGGTATTCCGTATCTTATCAATAATATCCCGAGGGGCTGGAGAGGCCCCCACCAGCCCGGCCGGCAGAATGGTTGCAGGGAGTTCACTTGCATTAGCCCGGTAACTACGGCTTCGATTGTAGAATGCTGCCGAGATATGCGTAAGACGAGATGCTGAAGCACCAGCTCGGCGGTACAGGTCCAATACGAAAGTCAATACAATAATAAATGGTAAATTTAGAGCAACTGGCTGCCTGTACTCTGTATAGTTAACGTTCCACACCACCATGCAGTGCTTGAACTTAGATAAAGGTATATATTTGTCAAGACTAAAAGCTCGAGTCCGAAGCACGACAGCACATCCCAGGGTTGGTCGATAGGATGGATACACACGATGAAAAAGGAACGTAGAGGGAGGGGAAGGGGCGGGAAGGGGCCTGGCGCTGATAGCCTGCATGTCCCCATGTGCGTACACTGAAATCCCACAGACGTCACGTCCAGTTGCGCGGGCGGACAGAACTGGGAGGGCCACGGCACGAGAGAAGATGGCGTGGCTTGTCAAACTGCTGATCAGTTTATCTCAGGGAGATCTCCGATGCATTTTGACTGCAAAAGAGCAAGCCCCGGGAAGCGGGACGGCGAAAGCGGAGGATGGCTTGATAAGACCGACCGGGTAGACGATCCTAATTGGCATGGCGCCGTGATAGTACTGCCCGGGCACCCGGACAACAAGATAGCGGAATACAAGGGAAAATGGTAGCTTGTGTTGAGCGCATTTTCATATCTTAGACGATATTCCACTCCTCGCTTCAAGGAGCAGCTTGGCTGAAGCCCAGAATGCGGAATTGCGGGGCACAGTCTTGTATTCCACATGGTGTATAGTAGTGTAGATATAGGCTACCAATGCACCAGCAGAGACAAGGAGCCAGAGGGGCGCAATGTGGTAGGATCGGTATAGGCCGGATCTGGCCGATAAACGAGACTCTTCTTCTGTCCCACAGATCCAGGGGCTGAGGTCTCAGCCCGTCAGCTCAAGGTGAGAGTCTGAATAGGAGGTAGCAATCGAGGATTGACGGTGCCGGTGCTGCTACTCGGCAGTTCGGGAGCTCGGGAGTTGCTCGACCCCTGGTGCCCCGACTTTATCAAGCTTTTGTGTTCGCGAGCTTCGTTATCACTAATTAGGGTCATTTAGTGAAGAGCGCCCAGGGGTAAAAAAGGTTTTCTTAGTTTTAGTTAAATTAAGTTAAGTTTTAAGGTTTAAAATTTAAAATTTAAGTTAAATTAAAAATTAATTTAAGTTAAATTTAAATTTAAGTTAATTTTAATTTTAACTTTTCTTTTAAATTTAATTTAAATTAATTTAAATTAAAGTATAATTAGAAATTAAACTTAATTAAAATAAACTTTAAAATATTAAATATTTTTTTTAAGTTTCTCTATTAAGCTAAAATAATAATAAATATTTAAAAAGAATAAAATATAATATAATTTTTAAGATTAATATAATAAGTTTTAATATATAAAACTTTTTTTATTTCTTTTAAGTATAAGGTTAAAAGACTTATAGTTATATATCTTTTAAATTAAATTTTATTTAATTATATTATATTTTTATAATTAAGCTTTATCTTTTTAATTTATTTAAATAAAAGGTAAACCTTTTTAAAAAAGCGTATTAGATTTATAACCTTTTATTTTTTCCTCGACTTATTATTAATTCTTAATTTATAAGCAATAAATTCCTTTATTTCTTTAAAATAAATTTTATATATCTCTAAAGTAATAATAAATATATCGATTTACTTAAATAAGGAAAGGTTTTTATTTTTATACTTTTTTACTTTAATAAGAAAACTTTTTACTTAAATAAAAATTTACTTATTATATTTAAAATTTATTGTTATAGCTATTTATAAGCTATTAAATCTATATATTTAAAACTATATTTAATAATAAAATATAATAGCCTTACCTAATTATTTATTTTATTTATAGCTATAAACTCGTTTAATAAGGTTTTAAATATATATAAGTAATAGTTTAAGCTTAATTAATAGTTATCTCGGTTTTAATAGCGCGGTAAGCTAAATAATTACTTTTAAATAGTTTTATAATATAGCGGAATAAGGTTATAATAAGTATATATTTAAGTAGAGCTAAAACTTTAACTAGGGCAATAGCGGCTTTTTAATATTACTTATTTCGAGCATCTTTTATTTATATATAGCTTAAGTTATATAGCGAGAACACTTTTATATATTAATAGTGCTTAATAGCGTTAAATTAACTTATAGCTTATAATAACTTTAACTTTAATAGGCTAATAGCTTATTAAAAGCATTAGCGTAAATAAATTAAGCGCGGCTTAATATTATAACTATTAATATAAAATAGCGGCTTTTAACTATAAATAAGCTTATAAAAATAAATTAATAAGTTATTATAAAAAATTCTATATAGTAAAACTTATTATATTAATCTTAAAAGATATATTATACTTTATCCTTTTTAAATACTTACTATTATTTTAGCTTAATAAAGAAACTTAAAAAAATAAAATAGTTAATAATTAACCTTTTTAAATATAAGGTTAAAAGACTTATAATTATATTTTCTTTTAAACTAAATTTTATTTAACTATATTATATTTCTATAATTAAGCTTTATCTCTTTAATTTATCTAAATAAAAGGTAAACCTTTTTAAAAAAGTATATTAAATAATTAATATTTTTATTTCCCTTTAGCTTATTTCTCTTTAGCTTATTATAAATCCTTACTTTATAAGTAATAAACTTCTTTATTTCTTTTAAATAAATTTTATATATTTTTAAAGTATTAATAAATATATCGATTTATTAGAATAAAAAAGAGTTTTTATTTTTATACTTTTTTACCTTAATAAGAAAATCTTTTACTTAAGTAAAGATTTATTTATTATAAATAAAGTTTATTTCTATAGCTATTTATAGCAGAGCTATTAAATCTATATATTTAGATAATGGAATATAGTGGCCTTACCTATTTATTTTAACTGTAGCTATAAACTTGCTTAGTGGATTTAAGGGTTTTAGGCGCGTGTAAGTGGTGGTTTAAGCTTAACTAGTAGTTATCTCGGTTTCGGTAGCGCGGTAAGCTAAATAATTACTTTTAAGTAGTTTTACGGAAAAGGTTATATTACTTAGTTTTGCTAAATAGGTATATATTTAAGTAAAGCTAGAACCTATATATATCTTATAAGATAGTTAAGGTAATAGCGGCTTTTTAATATCGCTTATTTCGAGTAACTTATATTTATATTTAGCTTAAGTTATATAGCGATAGCACTTTTATATAATGCTTAATAGCGTTAAACTAGCTCGCGGCCTACGATAGCTTTAACCTTAATAGGCTAATAGCATTAGTGTAAATAGGCGCGGCCTAATATTATAGCTATTAGCGTAGAATAGCGGCTTCTAACTATAAATAGGCTTATAAAAGATTAATAAATTACTATAAAAAGTTTTATATAGCAAAACTTATTATATTAATTTAAAAGATATATTATACCTTATCTTTCTCGGATATTTACTATCGTTTTAGCTTAATAAGGGAACTTAAATAAATAAAATAGTCGATAGTTAATAATTAAATAAAATTTAATTTTAAAAAATATAATTATAAGTCTTTTAACTTTTTATTTAAAAGGGAACTTAACTTATATAATATTAAAATTATATTTTATAAAACCTATTTATAAGATTATTTAGCTATTATTAAAAAATTTAAATATAATATATATATATATCTATATATATATTAAATAAATATTAATATTATTAATATTTATATAATAAGATTTATTTTAATAATTTATAATACTTTTATTAATATATTATTACTTATTAACGGATTTATTAATTAGCTTAATAAATATTACGATATATTTATAAAAGTTTTATTATAATTAAAATATTAAAAAGTTTTCATTATTTTAATCTATTTAAATTTAATAAAAGATTTATTTAATAAATAAAATTATTAAAAAAGTCTCTCTTTAAATAAGTAATTACTACCTTATTAAATTATATAAATACTATAGTAAAATATAAAATAAAACTTTATTTAGCTAATTAAAAAATTATATTTATAGCTTAACCCTTTACCTTTATTATTACCCTTTCTCCTTCCCTTATTATCTCTATCTTTTTATTAGCTATTATATCCCCGAAATTATTAATTATTTCTATTAATAGTTATATATTTAGCTACCTTTTTATCTCTCCCCTTTTCCTTATTATTACTGTTTCCTATAAATATATACTATTCTTTAAATATCCTTGCTATCTATTGCTTTACAGGTTATCTTTTCTCTTTTAGCCTTTGACCACTTCACCTCAAACCCAGCGCTACAAACTTCCCCACCGTATCCCGGCCATCTCGTTGCCCGATAGATTTGAAATATGCCGGTGGTACTTTGAAAGTATCTTCCTTCAAGCTTGTGCAACATTTTACTGAAGAGTTCTTCGAGTTCTTCCGGAAGATCCTGAAGCCGTGCTTCCAAATCTATGATTCGATCGCTATCAGCAAGGCCTTTCAAGAGCGAGCTGACGACTAACACTTGGTGACGAATAAGCTCCAGGGTCTCAAAAGGGCTTTCCACTTCCATTGGGCTACCCGGATACATGGCCTTCTTGGACCACCATGGTCGTTCCGAGTTAATAGAGGAATTTAAATACTGGTACCCTGATATTTAAGGTACCGGATTTTACAAATCTTACTCGACTCGATTAGAGAAAGTCTTATTCGAATGCTGGTGCCTTGAATTTAAATTCCATGGTCGAGTATGAGACTGGCTTGGATTCCAGCTTCAGACGAATACCCTAGGGTAGAAATCAGAGTCTGTGATCCGCTCGAGAGACAAGTACCAAGTTCCTTATTAAACCATCTCAATTTCCCTGGTACGCATTCACCCACTCAGTTCCTCGTGCTTCACATCACTCCTAGAAACCGGGTCTCGACTGTGCCGTGTTCACATATACCCTATGGCACAGTCAAAGCAGGATATTTCACATTGCATCTTCATAAAAGTCCACATGACATCGAACCACGGATTTAGCCTTCGTACCAATAATGAAATCGTCACACCGCATTTCGAAGTCTGACGCCTGGTTGCCCTCGAAGTGGAGGTTGAAGCGCTGAACAACAGCTGCAAGAGCTATATATAGTTCGGCCCATGCGAGGCTAGGTGGATGATTCATTAACTGAAAGGAACAATGGCATAAAGTGAAGAGACTGAAAGAAGAGAGGAAAAGAGAAAAGCCTTACTGCATGCCCGCGCATATCCGTGTCCCCCTCGAGAAGGGTGCGAAGGTCCTCTCCAACCTCTTACGATTCATGCTGTCCCAACGGTCAGGGTTGAAACTCCACGGATTCGGATAAATCCTCTCATCAGTATGCATCAATATAGTTGTCATTCCAACAGGCGTTCCGGCCGGAATGCATCAACTTCCATATTGTATGCTTCTGTCAGGGGCGACGCGAGCCATGCGCGTCCCGATCGCCGGACTCAGCCGCAAGGCTTCCATGATGACGGACGTCAGGTACGGCAGCTGCTCCAGCTTCTTCAACTCCATGACCTGGCCAGAACTCGAGGCTCGGCTAGCTGTAGCAAGCTCAGTGCGCAGACTTTTCAGGATCTCAGGGTTGCTGAAAACGTGATAGAGCATCAACCTCATTACGCTGGAGGAAGTCCAGTCCAGCACTCACGACGGTCTGAACCTCCTTGAGAACACGCGGTAAAGCTTTCTCGCACGGAGGGAGCTTTGAGTCGACGATCTCGTGAACGATTGTACGTGGTTTATCACCATCAGTGGAGGACGTGGTAGCACATAAAATATTCTCGGTATCGCTGTCAATTCCCTGTAAATGTGTCAGTCATACGACAGTTTTGGAAGTGTGGAAGAGAAACCAGCTTGCCTGGAGAAATTGAAAGAATGACGAAGTGTTTGTATCGGTCACTTTTGAAAACAGACCCATGGGAGTTGCCTCCACCAGTAACCCAAGCCAGGGGAAATGTTTAAAAGCGCGCCAAAGAAAGCCCACGTTCTGGAGCATATCCGTCACAGCTACGTTAAAATCGTGTTTTTCTAGGCTTCCAGACGCTTTATTGAGGGTAAAGTCGCATGAAACATCCTGCGTCATAGCACTTGCGGCAGCTCCCAGGTTGATCGTGCTCCCAACACGCCGCGAGATCATGGTACAGAGCTTGTCGACATGACGAACTATAACGTCCTGTCGAGAAGCCACTCTCGCCTTGCTAAAAAAATGATTGAGGGGGGAGCGTCGAGCTTGGTGGAGTTCGTGCCGAGAGGTGCTATTGGCCTGTTAGTGCCAGGACTGTTTTGTGTAGAAATGAGGACCAAGCACTGAGGGTCAGACTGGAGACCGTTTGGCTCAGGGAAACAGACCAAATGGTGGCGCCGTTGGCGGAGAATCCGTTACAAGCCCACTGATATTTATTCCAGCGGCCTTCATGACAGTAAAGCTTCTCGAAAAAGGCAGGATCCAGGATATGAAGCTCATGGGGGCTGATGCGGACGATTGGCCCTGGACACCGACAAGAACTGAATCAGCCAAGGATTTGAAAATAGGGACATGCTACTGAAGAGGTGCCAAGTTGAAAAGTTACCGTATGTTCTGTGCATCTCAGCAATCTTGAATGTATATTGTCCCTCGTGGACAAGGTCGTAGTACGCTTCATACCAGAGGGTTATGGCGGCCAATTTGGGGCCTGGGAAGCTGGGCACAGGGTGCAAGAAGACGCGGTAGAAGGCCAGGGTGGCGCAATAGACGACCAACAGAGCGACCACTTTGTCCCATGACAGTATTTGGTACTGATACATAGTGGCTTCAACAGACTCCCCAAAGGCGCCAGTCCGATCGATGGGTGGCAGAGCGCAGTTGTTTTCCAAATACGTCGGCGTCTTCAACAGTCATGTGCTTGATAGGGGAATCGGTCCGCTGTGTACAACCTATTGCACACGAATCAACGGCACCCGTAGACATATTGTGGTTTTATTGACAGCTTCTGTAATCAAGCGGGTTTGTGCCCCTCTAGTGGCTGGAGGGTCCGGACGAGGAGGTCCGACGTTGTCATACCGTATTCCGACGCACGTCTACTTGCTTATGCTTAGGGGGGCAATTATTGTGACACCGCCGTATCGAGAATCGAAAGAGATGTGACTATGACATGAACCACTGCCTACAGACGTACTGCATACATATGATGGTGTGCAGCATGGAGCTTGAGGCTTGTAATTTCTCACATTCCAAGCCGGTTCGTACCTAGGTACCTACCTAGGTACCTGATCAGACCATTGGCCTGTCAGATTGGCAACAACGCCGAAGGTGTGGTTGGAGCCATGGGTGTCTTCGTAATCAGCCAAGCCATTTTCATTTCACGATGGGTTACACGTGGTTATTTTCCAAATCCCGTTAGATTGCTCGATTGGTCCTTCTCCAACCAACGCAGGCTGCCGCAGTGAAGGGGACCACTCGTCTGAGGTATCCCACTGGAACACCCTACAGATCTCCCTACCTCTGGCCGAGCCAGAAAATCTTTCTTCACAGGTGCTGAACTTCTCCTAAGCCAAAATTTCCTTTCTTTTGCGGTTCAGCGTCCAGACCTCACCTCCGGCACCATAGTCCCTCCAAGCACCAGTGCATCCCTGATGGCTACCAACAAAGATTCTACTGGCGAGCCTTTTCCAGCTACGGCTGATTCTGTGCTCGCCGATCATGCAGACGGCGTTGAGAAGAAGGAGCCGTCCGTGCTCAAGCCCAACCCCGACCGCGAGTACGTGACCGGCATCAAGCTCTTGCTTATTGTGGCCACCGTCGCTTTTGCTAGCTTTCTCATGCTACTAGACAACATGATCGTTAGCACGGTGAGCCGCGCCTGCACACGTCCATTATGGCACAGTCTGACCATATAAACCAGGCCATTCCAGCCATCACCGACAACTTCCATTCCCTCACCGACGTCGGGTGGTACGCCAGTGCATACCAGTTTGGGAGGTACGGCTCCCTCATCCGCAAATAGATGTCGCGAGTACCCTAACATTGGGCTGCTGCTTAAGTGCAGCGCCACAGCCGTTGACAGGGAGGATCTACAAATACTTCAACACCAAGGTCCGTGTGGCGTGTGCTGTCCTAGCGTCTCGAGACTTGTTCTTACTTTAATAGTGGACGTTCCTGGCCTTCTTCGCCGTTTTTGAAATCGGTTCAATTATCTGTGGTGCCGCTACCTCATCGCCTATGTTTATTGTGGGCCGCTTCGTTGCCGGCTTTGGCGGTGCGGGCATTGCCACCGGCTCCATAACCATCATTTCACTTTGCGCCCCTCTTGAAAAGCGACCACGTAAGCAAGACTTATCATGCTTTCTATCTATCGATCATACTGACATTGTTGATTAGTTCTGATAGGGCTAAATTTGGGCTGTAGGTATCCCATTGCGCTTACATTGTAGATACGATCACAGGGCTCGGACTGACTCTAGACAACCAGTCAACCTTCTCGGACTTGTCCTGGGTCCCCTCATTGGGGGTGCTTTTACTTCTTATGCCACCTGGCGTTGGTGTGAGTTCGACACCTTTCCTCGTCGCTTGATCCTTTGTTAACAACGCAAGGTTTTTACGTGAATGTACCCGTTGGCGGATTGGCAGTGCTTGCCATACTTCCTATGCGCGTCCCTGAAGAGACAGCCAAGCCTAAGGCTTTGTCATTGCTCCCCAAGCTGCATAAATATCTCGATCTTCTGGGGTCTTTTCTTTTCGCGCCGGCAGTCTTGCAGCTTCTCCTGGCTCTCCAATTTGGCGGCCAGGCCTATGCTTGGAATTCGTCCCAGGTGATCGGCCTCCTCTGCGGCGCGGCAGCAACCGCGGTTGTATGGTACTTCTGGAATCGATACCGCGGAGACGATGGGATGATGCCTCGCCAGATGATCGGGAACTGGAACGTCATGGCCTCTGGGATGTATGTCGCATTCCTCACCTCAGCTGTTTACGGAGGCATCTATTATCTCCCCCTGTACTTCCAGGCCATCGACAACGCAAGCGCGATGTTGAGCGCCGTATATCTATTGCCGATGATAATATCGCAGCTTATAACGGCTGGTATCGCAGGTGCTGTGGGTAAGTCAGACGAGCACCTCAATTTGAAATGCGCCGAGGTTGACAAACTGTTCTCAGTAACCAAAATTGGCTATGTGATTCCTGTCGCTATCTTCTCGACTGTGTTCCTGTCTATAGGAACTGGTCTTTATTCCCTCCTCCAACCCGGCACCTCAATTGGGCAGTGGATCGGTTTCCAGATCCTTGCGGGAGTCGGATTTGGCGCCGGACTACAATTGGTTGGTCCCCTCGCCTGGAAAAGACTTCATTTTATGCAATCGCTGATCACTTGAACCCGCAAGAGGCTATCATAGCTGTCCAGGCGGCCATGCACAGCGAAGAACTCGCCTCCAGTATCGCCTTTGTCGTCTTCAGCCAAGCCTTAGGGCCCACCATTGCGATGACCCTCTACAACATCATCTTCCTCGAAAGCTTGCGGACTCAAGTCAGCCAGCTTGCGCCAAATGTCAGCCCCACCGCAATCATACAATCCGGCGCTACTGGATTCCGCTCATTCGTCTCGCCCGCTGACCTTAGCAGAGTACTCGTGGCGTATGCAAACAGCATCGACCGTGTCTTCTACCTCGCGGCTGCGTTAGCTGTGGCTTGTGGGATATTTCTATGGGGCATGGGCTGGAATGATGTGCGGAAGAAAGAAGGAGGTGATACAACAATCAAAGACGAAGCCACAGATACCCACGGGAAAACGAAGGTTGGGGAGAAGGCAGTATGACTGGATTGACAAACTAGGCTCGCTCGAGAACATCACTGGAGCACTGACTTGTTGCTAAAAGGGAAATGATTGTTGCCATAACAAGAACTCAATACAGGAGTAGGCACATAGTCTCTCTCCAAGAATAAGTTGTGAAATATTTAGTTTGAAGGAGTTAGGCATGGACTGGTAAAATCTGTTAGCATCACGAAACCCCCAGGTGCCTCTGTGTGCACAACTTGAATTCTCTTCGAATTCCACACGGCACTTTCACCCACCACAGTATCGATCGCAAGACGTCATTTGACTGTGAATATCAGTGTGGATTTGAGTTGAACGGCTCTCATGATTGGAAATGAGACATTCGAGAATGATTAGATTTATACTCATCCGCGCGAAAGTGTGTGTAAATTATCATTTCTGTTCAGCCTTAGTTCAGGGACAACTTCAGCTGGAAAGACGGTAACTGTACACACTATACTGGTACTCAACCACTCAATACGGTAATTGCTAGAAAAATATCCCTCGTGTTTAGAAGAATGCAGATCGTCCGTTAAGCCTGGGCCCTGAGGCTGGAGCGTTCGAACGAGGAAACGCGTTCAGGAAAGGCCTACGATGATCAACGAGTCCTCGTAATCCATGTCGTACTTCACCACTTGAAGTATTTTCAGCCCGGCTTCGTGAAGCAGACTTTCCCACTGGGCCTCTGTACGTTCAACCCCACCTACAAGACTTCTGGATCAGCAAACCTCTGTCATTACGGGTAGACATGCACGGAATGTCTGTGCGAAATCATTCAAATGGCAGAAAGGTTTCCAACGGGGTGCTTGGAACGAGCCGATTGGCAGTCGGACCTGGTTAACTGCCAGCCTGCTTTGCAAAACACATCAAATCAAGACGCCACTGTTGGCGGCTGGGCGACACGGCAGATTGCACGGTGAGGAGCGGGGTAGGTAGTCTAGAACCTAAGTGAGGCAAATCAATTTAGATATGTTGTCTAACGCGCAGATCCTACCACGGCACAGCTTAGAACCAACGGCCCGTGTGTGCTTTTCAAAAATCTAGAACTGGTATTCGCACCGGGGAAAATGAAAGGAGCACACTAAAAAGGTTACCTAGGTACCTAGGTACCTAGAAACGTAGAGATGTATGGCGCTTTCTCTAACTTAACTATAAACATTAATTTAAATAAACTATATTAAGTGTTATTTAGTTTATTAATTATAATAATAAATTAAAATAAATTATATTAATATTTAACCCTTTTAAATATAAGGTTAAAAGACCTATAATTATATTTTTTTTTTAAATTAAATTTTATTTAACTATATTATATTTTTATAATTAAGGTTCGTTTCTCTAATTTATTTAAATAAAAGGTAATGCATAATAAAGCGCCTAGGGCCCTAGGCGCCGGGCTTCTATAGCTATATTTAGCTATATTTTACCGTACAGGATACCCGCTATACTTAAAAGAAGCCGCTTTATATCCATTTTCTATAGATCTAATCTTTTTAAATTTATCCCCTTAACTTTTAAAATATTTTCTATTAAATAATAGCTATAATTATATACCCCTATTATATAATCGCTTATATAAATTAGGCTACTATTTAAGGGAAGTTACCGTTACTATATAACTATAGTTATTATAGATCGGGTTATAATTATAATTATTAGTTATCGGGCTATAACTATAGTTATTAGCTATCTTATTATACCTTGCTTTTATTATCGGGTTAATTTTATTAGGGTATTATTACTATTGCTATAGCTATTAGCTATAGAATAGGCTTTATAGCTAAGGGTATTTAGCGCCCCTTTATAATCTTTACTATTAGCTATTATTAGCTATTTATTAGCTACTGCTAGCTATTACTAGTTCTTACTGCTAGCTACTATTAGCTACCTGCTATCTGCTGCTAGCTATAGCTTACTACCTATTAACCTGCTATTTATTAACCTATTACTTATTAGCCCGCTATTATTAGCTGCCTGCTAGCTATTATTAGCTATTAGCTAGCTGCTAAATTATAAATTTTATAGGGCTATTTATAGCTCCCTTTATAGAGCTATTTATAGTTAAAATTAGAAATAAGAAAAAGGTAGAAATAAAAAATAAAAGTAGTAATAGCTAAAATTAAATTTATAGCTTTAAAATAGAAAAGAAAAAGTATTTTACTATATTACGGATAATATTTTTTTCTTTTATATAAGCGGTAATTAATATATAATAAAGCGTTTAAGGCTTTAAACGCTAGGCTTCTATAGCTATATTTAGCTATATTTTACTATATAGGGTACCTATTATATTTAAAAAAAGCCGCTTTATACTTATTTTCTATAAATTTAATTTTTTTAAATTTATCCTTTTTACTTTTAAAATGTTTTCTATTAAATAATAGCTATAATTATATACCCTTATTATATAATTACTTATATAAATTAGGCTATTATTTAAGGGAAGTTACTATTACTATATAACTATAGTTATTATAAATCGGGCTATAATTACGGTTATTAGCTATTAGGCTATAATTATAATTATTAGCTATTTTATTATACCTTACTTTTATTATTAGATTAATTTTACTAGGGTATTATTATTATTACTATAGCTATTAGCTATAAAATAGGCTTTATAGTTAAGGGTATTTAGCGCCCCTTTATAGTTTTTATTATTAGCTATTATTAGCTGCCTATTAGCTATTATTAGCTATTATTAATTCCTACCGCTAGCTACCGTTAGCTGCCTATTATCTACTATTAGCTATAGCTTACTACTTATTAGCCTGCTATTTATTAACTTATTACTTATTAGCCTGCTATTATTAGCCGCCCGCTAGCTATTGCTAGCTATTAGCTAGCTATTAAATTATAAATTTTATAGGGCTATTTATAGCTTTTTTTATAGGGCTATTTATAGTTAAAATTAAGGATAAGAAAAAGGTAGAAATAAAAAATAAGAATAGTAGTAGCTGGAATCGAACCTACAGCCTTAGAATAAGAGGGAAAAAGTATTCTGCTATATTGTAAATAATGCTTTTTTCTTTTATATAGGCGGTAATTAATATATAATAAAGCGCCTAGGGCCTTAAGCGCCGGGCTTTTATAGCTATATTTAGCTATATTTTACCGTATAGGGTATTTGCTATATTTAAAAGAAGCCGCTTTATATCTATTTTCTATAAATCTAATCTTTTCGAATTTATCCTCTCGACTCTTAAAATATTTTCTATTAAAAGGTAAACCTTTTTAAAAAAGCGTATTAAATAATTAATATCTTTATTTCCCTTTAACTTATTTCCTTTTAATTTATTATAAATCCTTACTTTATAAGTAATAAACTCCTTTATTTTTTTTAAATAAATTTTATATATTTTTAAGGTACTAATAAATATATTAATTTATTAAGATAAGGAAAAGTTTTTATTTTTACGCTTTTTTACTTTAATAAGAGAATCTTTTATTTAAATAAAGATTTACTTATTATAAATAAAGTTTATTTCTATAGCTATTTATAATAAAGCTATTAGATTTATATATCTAGATAATAAAATATAATAGCTTTACTTAAATCTTAAACGCGTAAAAGTAATAGTTTAAGCCTAATTATTGTTTTAGTTTTAATAGTGCGGCAGGTTAAATAATTACTTTCGAGTAGTTTTATAGAAAAGGTTATAATAGTTACTTAGTTTCGCTAAATAAGTATATATTTAAATAGAGCTAAAACTTATATATATCTTATAAGATAGTTAGGGCAATAGCGGCTTTTTAATATTGCTTATTTTAAGTAACTTATAAAGGCTTAAGTTATATAGCAATAGCACTTTTATATAGTGCTTAACGGCGTTAAACTAGGTTACTTATAGCCCGTAATAGCTTTAACCTTAATAGGCTAATAGCTTATTAAAAGCATTAGCGTAAATAGATTAAGCGCGGCCTAACGCTATAGCTATTAACGTAAAATAGCGGCTTTTAATTATAGATAGGCTTATAAAAGTAGATTAATAAGTTATTATAAAAAGTTTTATATAGTAAAACTTATTATATTAATTTAAAAGATATATTATACTTTATTTTTTTCGGATATTTATTATTATTCTAGCTTAATAAAGAACCTTAAATAAATAAAATAATCGATATTAATATTTAAATATTATTTAAATAGTTTTAAATAATTATAATATATTTATTTAATTAATTATAAATTTATTTATTAATTATATTATTAATTATTAAATTACTTATCTTATATTTTATATATAAAGTTAATAATAATTATATATAAATATTTATATTTTAATATTATTATTTAATATTATATATTATATATTATATAAATATTTATATTTTAATAATATATTTTTATAATATATTTTAATATATATTTTAATATATATTTTAATATTATATTTTATATCTTATATAAATATATAATACTTTATTATTTTAAAATAGTTATAATTATTTTATTTTAATTAAAAAACTTAAAAAATATAAATAGTTAATAACTTTACCTTTAAATATTAATTCTTTTATTTAAATTTTAGATATAAATATATATATATATATAAAGTAAGCCCTTTATATTAGCTACTTAAAGTTAAATTTAAAATTCTAGTTAAAGTTTTTTAATAGTGAGCAGATAGCGCTAATTTAACTTAAACTTATATATTTAAAGCGGCTATATATCCTTTACTTTCTCTTATAACACTAATCTTACCTTAACGTGCTCTTACGCCCTTTATAAAGCAATATATATTATATATTATATTAGCGTGCTAAAGCTTTTTTATATAGTTAATTAGGCAAGATACCCTTATTAGTTAGCTAAGCGTTAGCGGATTGCTAACTATTAGTAAGCTTAAGAAAAAGTATTTTATTAGTTATTTTATTAGGCATTTAGGTATATTATACTTTCTTTCCTTTAAAGGGAACATTATATTACCTTTATAAAAACCTTTTAAGTAAGGTTAATAAAGAGTTAGGAGCTAAGAATTATAAGGAATTATAAAGTTAGCTTTAAAAAGAATATTTTAAAGAAGCTCTTCCTATTAAAAAGAACCGCCGTTTAATTCTATCTATAGGAAACGGCGTGCCGAAGCAATCTGGTGGGAGGAGGGCCGCCAACGGTTGGCGATTTGCTAACGGTTGGCGATTTTGCTAATAGTTGGCTGACCAACAAGGGTATCTTTCCCAGCCAGCTGTGAGAGAAGGCCTTAGCACGCCAGTACGGTACTTTGGTAGTGCTGCCTTGTGCTTGGCGCGGGATCTAGTGATCAATAACAAGGTCACAGCCCTGTAAAGCTGAACTTGTTGGTTACACTTAAACCAACGCCCTACCAACGCATGTCCTTCGACGAGGCTGTGAGCAGACAGAGAAAAGCGAGAAGACAAGCGCCTCGAACAGCACCGCAGCAGAGGCTCTAGTCGACAACAACCAAGCTCCCTTCTGATACCCCGACTCTGCCTCTATTGAATCTTCCAGATTCTTCCCCATTTGCGCTTTTCACGCTTCGGTGACTCCTCAACCTCTCTATCTTCCTTCTCGCCTCATCTTCACCCCCATAGCGACCATGGCGTCCTCCAACAACATGCCGAGAATCGTTGAGCTGGCTGCTCAGATCAGTGCTTCCGTCTCCGCAATGCAGGAGCGTTTGACGGCTCAGGGCGCGCCGTCCCCTTCCTGGGACGAGGATAGCCCCGAGTCACTCCCACCTAATGTGTCCAATCTTCAGGATGCTGTCCTTGATGCGACTGCCGAACTGCACGAGTTGCTCCTGGAGCCTCTGATGCTGATCTTCAAACACGCTGCTGTAAGACTTCTGGAGCCCAGCGGACTAAATCTCAAACTAACCATGCAAGATCTCCAACCTGGTCAGCATTGACGCTGTCAGCCGTTACGGTATCCCGGCCATGATACCCGCTGGTGGCCAAGTCTCTTTTGCAGAGATTTCTGAGAGAACGGGCCTCGAGAAGCGGGAGGTCAGACGCCTAGTGACCAACGCAATCTCCATGCGTATCTTCAGGAGCCCGGAACCGGAGATGGTGGCACACACCAAGATATCCAAGTTCTTATCAATTCCGCATATCAACTCGTGGGTCGACTTTGAGAGCAGGGACACCTGGCCAGCCACTACCAGGGTAAGCGAGCAAGATTCCAGTGCTCCAAATCGACGCATGGTGATTGACTGACACTCTGGCCGTAGATCTCAGACGCCATTCAGAAATGGCCAAACTCGGAGGAAGTCAACGAGACTGTGAGTGTGTCCCAAACAGGGAGGCTGATAATACATCTCCTCAACCCGGGCGTTATGCGTCTGGACAATGAACTTGTAGCTTGTCCTGACCTTACTAGGGGTTCACTCTTGCCAACGGGAAATCAGTCTTCGACGTCCTCGCGTCGGATCCACCACGGGCGATGCGCTTTGCCGGCGGAATGCAAGCCATAGACTATGTTCCCGGTTACGCCATCAGCAATGTTCCCACGGTTTACGACTGGGCTTCCCTTGGCGATGTCTTGCTCGTCAATGTTGGTGGGCAAAGAGGCCAAGCCGCCATAGAACTGGCAAAGAATTTCAGCAACGTCAAATTACTGGTCCAGGACTCGGCAATGATCATCAAAGGAGCCGAGTCAGATATTCCCAAGGAGCTCAAAGGACGCGTCGAGTTTCAGAGCCATGAGCTCTTTGAGCCGCAGAAGGTTCAGGCGGATGTTTATTTCTTCCGCATGGTCTTCCGCAACTGGGGCGACAAGTACGCTGTCAATGCTTTGAAGGCGCAGATTCCGGCCCTCCGACCCCGGGCCAAGATACTCATTCAGGACGTGTGCATGCCAGAACAAGATTCCATTCCCTTGTGGAGGGAGAGAATCCAAAGGTATGCCACTGCACATTCTCACTGGGTGTCCTACAAGTACTCCATGCTGACGGGGCCTCCACAGATCCGTAGACATGAGTCTGAAGAACTTCTTCAACGGTCGCGAGAGGTACTTGGACGAATGGAAGGCTTTGCTCGCAGCCGCCGACGAGCGCTTCGTCCTTCATCGGGTCTATGTTCCCGAGCAGTCGTTGTTGGGCATCTTGGAGGTTCACTGGGACGTTTCTGGTGCTGTAGAAGCCTGAAGGAATGCCACCCAAGCGTCAGATCAGACCTGAAGATCACTGGTTCTCGAGTTCTCTGGTTCTCGGTCATTATCCTATTACATTCTTCACGCAAAAAGCAATTTTCACATTTCAGGACTCTTTGGAATTTTCAAAAAGTCGCCAAACTGTCGTGACCCTGGACAAATGAAGTCAGGCTTTTGGTGCTTTCATAAAGTTCGCCCTTTGATTTGGCCGTACCCTTTTTATTGACGAAGCGTGAGGCAACGTATTTGTGTGAATTTCTTGGATATTACATCATTTTGGCAAAGGAGACGGCCATAGCAAAATTGGAATGAGGCAAATCTTCCAGCTGACTGCGGCACAAGGAGACCCGATAAAAATAGAAAGCGGATCTGTGAGAATCATGAGCTTCCTGTTCCCGAGATGGTTGTGTAACCCACCACAGTGCAAAATGGAATGTTGGGAGGAAGGTTCCTGGTGCTCTCCAACATGGTGTGCCTACTTTATGCACTGCGCCTCTGACCTGTTGCCCTCCCAAACAACAACAGGGGAATCGTGTTCTTGCGACTTGGGAGGGGAGAAAGAAGGGGTGGGGGGGTGTCCCTCATCCTTCACTGGTCTTGCCCCGACGCTGCCGCCGCATGGGCATTTTCCGCATGCACCTGGCTGAATCAGCCCACGGCCGCATTTCGTTTCCCGCAAGCTTTAATGTCAGCGTTTCCTACTTTGTTTTCCAGTTAAGCGAATAGCTTGGACCGTTGTCTTGAACCCATTTCTCCGCAATACGACATCAATTCACAATGGCCGACTCTGGAATGCCCATGTTCCCCGATCCTGTCAACCCGAGCGACCCGGGGCGCGGACCTATGATTATGGGTTTGACTTGGACGTGTTCTGCTCTTGCCCTAGTCGTGGTCGGCGTACGCGTTTGGGTCCGGATTGCCGTGACAAAGCTCCTGACCGTGGAAGATTGGCTCATGTTGGCTGCTGTGGTAGGCTGCTCACTACAAAGCATCGTGTTCTCATGGAATTCTGACACACTCTTTTGTTCCCTATAGGTCCTCAACACAGTCTGCGTATCATGCCTGACTGTTGCCTTCCACCATGGGTTCGGCAAGCACGACGCTGACCTGACCTTCAACCAGCTTGTGAGCGTCGCCAAATGGATATGGATGTCGTTCACGCCCGGCATCGTGTGCTCCATATTTGCCAGGATCTCCATTGCGATACTCCTTGTCCGTATATTCGGAACACACGCCTTGCTGAAGTGGTTCCTAATCGCCATCACTACACTCCAGGTGGTGGTCAGTGTGCTGGGTCCTAGCATCTGGGATCTTCAACCTCTTCAGTGGATTGCTGTATTATCTGGTAGCCTGTGATTCGACAGGGACTTCAAGCCCGTCATGGACCAGTGTATTGGGATGATTCGCTAGGTATTCAGGAACTCAGGTTTCAGTGGGCCTGAATTGAGTAGACCTGTCTCTACCATCTATAGAAGTCCATGACCCCAGGTGCCAAGTTTCATCCACAACCGCGCAGCCCAAAACCACTGGATCAAGCTCGAAGCCCCTAGAGAGAGCGGCGATGAAGGAATGCAGCACCAAACAGGAGAAAACTCCCAGCCAGGACGGTCGCCCCAGAGAATGCAAACACCGCTTTGAAGCCCGAGTTTCTGATGACTCCGCCAATCGGGGGCCCGACCAACATCGCGATGCCCGCAAAGGAGAAGGACGTTCCGATCCTGGTCCCCAGGGTTGCCATGTCATTGGTGAGCGCCGCTATCGCCGTAGGCGGCAGCGACGAGATACCACCATAGGCAAAGCCGTACAATATAACCACGACGAGCAGTCCTCCCAACGAGTTCACCCCGATCCACGCCAGCGCCACGATTCCTGCAAAGGCCATACAGACGGGATAAGCCCACAAGGGCCCGATCCTATCACTCACCAGCGCCATGATGATCCTACCAGGGAGCGATCCAGCACCCAAGATGGCAGACAGGTAAAAGGCGTCGTGCTCCGACATGCCGAGCTCCTTCTCCCCGTAGATATTATCATAAAAGAGCGGGACCTGAAGCCCAAGCCAGCCGACCACATTCGTAAGGGACCAAAACATGTAGACGCGGTCGCCAAAGATGGTCCTGTCAAACAGCTTGTGCCTGTTGTTTCCCGACGGAAGCCAAACTGGCTTCATCACGACCAGGGGGACAAGGCTCGTGGCGAAGACGATGAAGCCCACCGTGCGGACGGCCCAGGGGAACGAGATGCGGGCTATCAGCTCGCGGAGGACGATCGGGTACACGATGGCGCCGACGCCGCTGCCGGTCGCGGCGATGCCGCTGGCGATGCCCCTTTTCTTGTTGAAATAGGTGTTGATGGACGTGATTCCCGGGAAAAACATGGAGCCCATTCCGATACCCGTGCAGACGCCAACTGTGTGTGTGTGAGAGAGAGAGAGAGATCGAGCTAGCAAGCCTCATAACAAACAAAGCAAAGTTGGGAGAATGCATAATGGCCGCAGTTTGAGTATGGTGTGACAATGAATGTGACGATTGAAAGGGCCTCAGACTCTGGGGGTTTTTTTTTTGGGGGGGGGGGGGTGGACTTGCGTGATAAGAAGACGCTGTAAAACTCCGTGGCGATACTGGTAAACATGACTCCCAGCGTGAGCAAGATGGCCCCAGTCGCGAGTATGTATCTCAGTAGCCCTCGATCATACAGTGGCCCAGCAATGATCCCAATCTCGATCAAGAAGAAAGCCTGTATCGTGCCGACCCATGAGACGGCGGATGGGGAGTAGTCGGCGAGGACATGGTTCTGGTAGTAGCTTTGGAAAACACCAAAGCTTATCAACAAGCCCCTACGAGATGTTAGTTAGTTAGTCTGCATATGTGAATGGTATGAGTGGGCGAAGAGGGCCTGATTCTGACCATGTGTTAAAGTAGATGATGAAGCCACCGAGCACCTGGAGCCATGCCCTGGACCCTCCATCCGGGGCTGTTGGAGGTGAAGGCGGATCGATACATGTTCGTTGCGATGCATCGTTGCCAGGCTTCTCTTGGCTAAACGCCGTGTCAGCTTTTGACTCTGGGAACCCGGTCGCGTCTCCCGTTGACTGTTTCGCCTCGGTCAACATGTTGTGGTCTTGGATCAGACCATGCTCTACGTGGTTGTTCTGAGGAGATTGAAAAGCATCCATAAGGCTCGTGCCTGTGTCTTGGGGGGGAAAATGGTAAACTCGGGAGAGAAGGACCTGATGGGCAAAGCAAGCGCCGTGATCGACCACAAGTCTACAGATGTTTTGCGTTGTGTTAGCCCAATGGCGAGTCAATGTACGCTACGGGTACAAGTTTGCTCTAGGAAGCGTGACTTTTGGGTTGGGAGGACTGCGTGACAGGAGGCAAGGCGTTGTGGTTGGGCCGGACCGGGCACTCGGCGTTTTCATATTAATAGGTAGGGCACCTAGGTACTTAAGTACGCAGTAAACACAGGGGGCAGACCATCGATTCGAGAGACACGTAGTGCTTTGCATTTCAAGCACGAGGTAGTACTACCTATCAATGGGCAGGTGTCCAGCCCAACGTCAGCCGCAACAAAAAAGGTGCTTTCTGCGAACGAATAAATATGTGGAGATACGGTACAGTGGTCTACTTGGAACCCAAGTATCTCGGGACATTGCAATCAAGCATTATGCAAGCTGCAAGGACCAACAGGACCAACAGGACCAACCATTCCCAGTCTGACCTAAGCCACCCTCGTAAATACAAGGGGGAAGGGGGGGTGCGGGAACTTTTGCGGCGGCAACTAACGTTGGGGCCGATCATCTGAGCTTCCGAAAAAGAACAAACACATGGCTGCCTTGAGAATGGCCCCCCAACATCCGGACTACGGAGATGGTGAGAATTTTGATATCAACTTGGCCTCCACGCATGGTCAGGGCGGGCCACTGTGGTTACACCGCGGCCCCGCAGCCAACCGGGACCGACCTGTATGATCCTTTGAGCTTTGCAGTGGTTATCAGTCGTCTTATGGATCATCGCGGTGCTATTTGCGGAAGAATTAGTCCACCGGATCACTCGACCTGTACATGAGCCCCAATTATTCAAGTAGACACTGGAAAGTGTTGCAGCCAGAAACGAGTGGAAGAAGTGTATATAGTTTAGAAAGAAGCTTCTGAGTGCCTCTAAGGCGCTCGGTAGCTAAATAGCGTATTAGCGGTGTGGCATACCCACTATACCCACTACTCTATTAGACGCTCCTACATCTATAGCTTGCTTATAAATAACTCAATTAGAAAAAAAACTATTATTATTAAACTCGACCTAGGCTACTTAAAAGCTTTAAGTAATTTATATTAGCTATTATTATATATAGCCCTTATAATAAATAAAATTTATTAGAAATATTATATAGCTTATAAGCCTTTATATTAAAAAAGGCTTTTTAAAACCGTAATTATTATATTAAAATATTTATTTTAAAGGCTTATATTTTATTTAAATAGTAGCTATATTTCTTTTAAATAATAGCTTATATAGTCTTTTCTAATAAAATTATAAAATTATAAATAATTAAGTTAAATAAATATATATTTAAATATAGCTAAAACCTTTAAAGTAATAAAGTTTTTTTAATATTATATATTTTAAATAACTTACTTAAATTATATAGTAATAGCATTTCCTTTTAAATATAAAGTTAAAAGATTTATAAATATATTTTTTTAAATTAAATTTTATTTAACTATATTATATTTCTATAATTAAGCTTTATCTTTTTAATTTATTTAAATAAAAGGTAAGCCTTTTTAAAAAAGTATATTAAATAATAAACCTTTCTTTTTTTACTTAGCTTATTATTAATCTTTACTTTATAAGTTATAAACTTTTTTATTTCTTTAAAATAAACTTTATATATCTTTAAAGTAATAATTAATATATCGATTTATTTAAATAAAGAAAGGTTTTTATCTTTATATTTCGTTACTTTTATAAAAAGATTTTTTATTTAAATATATAAAGTTTATTTCTATAATATAGTTAACTAGTAAATAGCGAATATTAATAAATAATAGATTTTTATAACTTCTATTAACTTTTAATAACCTTAATATTTATATAAAGTAAAGAAATTAATTAAAATTAATATTAATAGGTGCTAATTAATCTTAATTACTTATTTTTAATTAATTTAATTAATTTATAATAATTAATAAAGCTATAATACTAATTCGAAATAAATAACTTTTAATAGAAAAATTAAGTTTCTTATTAAAATAAAGCATTTTAACTATATAAAATTAACTTTAACTTATATTAATTAAATTAACTATTTATATAATTTATTATAAACCGTTTAAAAATATACTTTTATTTATTTAAAATTTAATTAATTAAACTTTTTTATATTTTTCTTATAAATTTTTATATTATACTTTATCTCGCTATAATTACTATTAACTATTTTATTTATTTAAGTTCCTTTATTAAGCTGGAATAATAATAAATATCCGAGAAAGATAAAGTATAATATATCTTTTAAATTAATATAATAAGTTTTACTATATAAAACTTTTTATAATAACTTATTAATCTGCTTTTATAAGCCTATCTATAATTAAAAGCCGCTATTCTGCGCTAATAACTATAGCGTTACGCCGCGCCTATTTACGCTAATGCTTTTAATAAGCTATTAGCCTATTAAGGTTAAAGCTATTACAGGCTATAAGTAACCTAGTTTAACGCCGTTAAGCACTATTTAAAAGTATTATTGCTATATAACTTAGGCCTTTATAAGTTGCTTGAAATAGGCGATATTAAAAAGCCGCTATTACTTTAAAGGTTTTAGCTCTGCTTAAATATATACCTATCTAGTAAAACCGAGCAACTATTATAACCTTTTCCGCTATATTATAAGACCACTTAAAAGTAATTATTTAGCTAAAACCGAGATAACTGCTAGTTAAGCTTAAACTAGCACTTATATACGCTTAAAACCCTATTAAACGAGTTTATAGCTACGGTTAAAATAGATAGGTAAGGCTACTATATTCTATTACTAAGTTTAATATTTAGATATATAGATCTAATAGCTTTATAGCTATAAAAATAGACTTTATTTATAATAAGTAAATTTTTACTTAAGTAAAAGGTTTTCTTATTAAAGTAAAAAAGTGTAAAAATAAAAACCCTTCCTTATTTAAGTAAATCGATATATTTATTATTACCTTAAAGATATATAAGGTTTATTTTAAAGAAATAAATAAGTTTATTACTTATAAAGTAAAGATAAATAATAAGTCGAATAGAAAAAGGGAGGTTAGTTATTTATTACGCTTTTTTAAAAAGGTTTACTTTTTATTTAAATAAATTAAAGAAATAAAGCTTAATTATAGCAATATAATATAGTTAAATAAAATTTAGTTTTTAAAAAAAATATAATTATAAATCTTTTAACTTTATATTTAAGAGGGGCTATAATTACTATATTATTATTTCGATAGTTTATTATAAACCGCCTTCTCGCTATTATTAGCTATTTTATTAGCTAATAGCTTTTTTTTTTATTTTTCCTTAATTATTATTTAAAATTTCTTAATAGTAAATATCTTTTTAAGCTATACTTAACTTTTTTTAACTTTTTAATATTTAATAAGCTTAATATTAGCCTTTTTAAAGATATAAACTTAATTATTTAAAAAAGTAATTTAATATATTATTTTTTATATATTCTTTATAAACTTTTTAATTATTTAAATAATTAATATAAAAAAGCTTTCTTAATAAATAAATATTTTATTTTTAATAAAATTTAATTATTAAATAATTTAATAAATATTAAATAATATTTATAATTTCTATTTAAATAGTAATATAAAAAGGGATTATATTAAAGTTTATAAGCAGATATTTAATTTAAAAATAATAAAATCTAGGTTTTATAAAAGAATTTTAGCCTTTTTAAATCTAGCTTTTATATTTCTTTTTATAAAAACCTTATTATAAGCTACCTTAAATATAATAAAAAACTTTAATTTAATAATATAATTAATTAATACTTAAATAAAAAAGTTAATCTTATTACTATATATATACTTTAATAATAAAAATAATATAATATTTAATAATTAAAATAAATAAAATAAATATAATAATATATTAATAAAAAT
>JALPVH010000178.1:0-113761 GCA_023242295.1 Diaporthe ilicicola | reverse complement strand
GATATCTTTTAAAATAATAAATAAAACTTAATAATATTAAAGAAAAGTAATAAATTAACTTTATATAAACTTAAGAATATTTTTAATTAATATACTATTAAATATTAATTTTATAAAATTAATAGCTTTTTTAATATATAAAGAAAGAAATATATTATATATATAAAAAGAAAATTATTTATAAGTAAAGCTATTTTTTAATATAGCTAACTTAATTATTTAAGTTTTATTATATTTAAATATCTAATTAATTTATTTTAAAGGGTATATATCCGAGAATTAATAATTATAAAATATAAAATATATACTTTAACTAAAATTATAAGGTAAATTTATTAAGTATTAAAAAAGATTTTTAAATAAAAAGGTAAAAAAATAATATTTAACTTTTATAATTATAAATAAATAATTTATAATTATATATCTTAGCTACTGCTTATATATAAAATCTTAAAATATATTTAAAATTATTATTTTAAAAGTTAAAATAATAATATATTTTTTAAAATTATTAAATTCTTTTTAAAAATAATAAAAATATAATATAAGATAAAAGTTAAAATTATTAAATATAATAGAAAAATATTTAATTATAGAAAAGTAATAAAAAAGTTTATTAAGTTAAAGTATATCCGGATTAAGCTTTTAATACTAAATATATAAATATAAAATAGAAAAGCTAAGCGTTTAAAGGGTATAATTAAAAATAAATATAAGTAATATAAATAAGCTTAAAACTTTTAACCTTTTTTTAGCTAAAAATTAAATATATAATAATCTATTTTAATAATAAAACGCCTTTTTATAAATAAAAATAATAAACTTTATACTTTAAATTTTATATTATAATTATAAAATAGCTAAAAATCCTATAATTAAATTTAAAATTAAATTAAGCTTATTTTTAAATATTTAGCTATAAAGCTTATATAATAATAATAGATATATAGCTTAAAAAAAGAAGATATTTATATTTAAAATTATATATATAAATTAGATATTTTATTAAATATTAATTATTAAATATTTACTAGATTTAAATTTTAGCTATTAGAAAAGTAATTAATATAAAAGATATTATTTTTAATAAATATTAAATATTTAATAAAAATTAAAAAAGGTTTAAAGATAAACTTTTAACTATAAATATTAACCGTTTAATAAAATAAATAAGAAAATATATTTTTTTAAATAAAGATAAAATATTTAAATTAAAAGGAAAAAATCTTTTAAAAAAAATAAATAATTAAGAAAATAAAACCCTATTTAATATAAAAAAGTTAAAATATTTTATAAGGAATTAAGGAATAAATAATATTAATAATATTTTAAAGGAAAATATAAAAGTAGAAAAAAAATATTTTAAGGTAAATTAATAAAGCAGCGCTTATATAAAAATAAAATTTATTTTATTACCTATACCTTTATAATTACTGCTATCTGCTCTTTTAGCCTATATAATTTAAATAAAAATAGATAAAGAAATATTATTTATTAAAAAAGTTTAAAAAAATATTATTTAATAAATAATATTTTTTATAAAAATAAAAGCTATATTAATAATAAAGTTAAAAGAAAATCTTTTTAATAAAGCTTAAATTAAAAGATATTTATATTAAAAGGTAAAAATATATAAAAATAACCTTTTAAATTTACTAAAATAATATAAAGATTTTAAAAATTACCTTTTTAAAATATTATTTAAATAAGTAAAAGCTAACTATTTATAAAGCTATAAAGATATAAAGTTTTAAATAAAAATTAATAAAAAAGATTTTTATATAATAAAAAAGTAAATTTTAAATTATATATAAATATATATCTATAAGTTTAATAAATATAATATTTTTTAGAAATATAAAATAAGACTTATAATTAAAAAAGATTAGTAAGCTTATAAATAAATATAAAAAACTTATATCGTAATATTTATAAAAAAATCTTTTTATATATTAATTGCTATTATAAATAAATTTAACTTAAAGCTAATTTAATATAATATTATTAATATATTTATTTATATTTCTATTAATTAAAATATCTTATAAAAATATTCATAAATATAAAAAAAAAAAACTTAATGTAATAAAATATATAAACTATAAATCTTACTATTTCTTTAATAAAAAAAGCTAAATAAAATACTTTTTAAATATAAATATATTTAAATTTTATATAGATTTTATTATTATATTAAAAATAATATTTTTATATTCTTTTATATTAATAATATTATTATAGCTTACCGAAAAAATAAATAAAATAAAATTAATAATCTTATTTAATAATTTTAAAAAAAGTATAAAATTAATAAAAAAAACTTAATATAATAATTTCTAGATATAAAGATTATATAAAATCGTTTAAATAAAAAGATTTAATTAATTTAAACCTTATATATTAAGAAAGTTATTAAACTTATTAATAAAAAAAATATTTCTTATATAATTCTTATAATAGTTAAAAAGCTATTATTATAAAAAAGTACTACTATATAAGCCGAAATATAAACCTATTAAAAAAAGATTAAATTATTTTTATTTATTATAATATTTATTTAATTAAATATAATATTTATTATATTATAACTTACTTAATTTTTAATTAACTTAAGTAAAAAGTATTAAAATACCGTTAATTAAGTTCTTTTATATCTTAATAATATTAAGTAAATCGCCTTATATTTTAAGAATTTTAAAGATTTAATAGTTATAAGTAATACTTTATTTATAAATAATTTACTAAATTAGAAAAGTTTTTAAATATTTATAATATAATTATTTAAAGGCTTTATTAATTAAAAGGTAAATAAGTAAAATATAATTATAATATTAATAATAAAAGCTAAGCTTTTAGCATTTATATAAGCTATAAAAGAAATACTCTTTATAAGTAGGCTTTTTAAAAAACTTATAATAAAATTAAATAATAGTATTATTTAAATTAAATATAATAATACCTAAACTATTAAATTAATTAATATAAAAGTTATTACTTTTAAAATAAAGTTATAATATATAGATATTTATAATTATTAGCTTTAATAAAAAGTTTAAAAGAATAATATTAAGGTAAAATATATATTAATAATATAAATAATAGCAAATAAATTAATAAAGACCTTATTAGCTAGAAAATAAAATAAATTTCTTTATTAATTAAAGCTAAAAAATATAAAAAGATAAAAAAAAAAAAAAACTTTAAAAGAAAACCTTATATAAAATAAGTATAAAGTAATAAAGGATTAAGATTATTTAGCCTTATAATATTTATAAGTTTAAGGGGGTATATTAAATTTAATAGTTCGCTATAAACCGTTTAAAAAAGGCGCACTTAAAGGAGATGCCTTAGGCATTTATATTAATATTAATAAAAAGGCCTAACTACTAAAAAAAAGGGATTTAAATAAATTATAAAAATAAAAGATATAATTAAGTTATTATTAAAACTTATCTAATAATTTATAATTTATCGGTGATTATATATAATTTAATAGCTATATTAAAAAAAGGTTTAATTTCTTTATATTAAATCTAATTTAATTTTATAAAACTAAACCTTTTTATATATATATCTTTTTATTTTCCTAAAATTATTTAATATAGTTATCTAGTTTTAAAAAGGTAAAGTTTTTTCCTTATAATAAATTTATTAATATATAGGCCACTTAGCCTCCTTAATAAAAGTGGAGAAGTATAGCCTATATATTAATAGATTTACTATAGGAAAAAAACTGGACCTTTTTAAAACTTAATAACTATATTAAATAATTTTAAAAAAATAAAGTTAAAGTTTTTTAATTATAAAAAATTAAAGTAAAGGTAAAATAAAGATAAAATATAAAAGATTAAAATATATCCTAATCTAATAGATTAAATATAATATAATAAAATTTAGTGGTTATTAGCTGGTTTTACGGTTTAACAGAGGGGGGTGTTCAACAACCCGGGGGGCTGCTCTAGTTCACAGTGGTGTTAAGATTTTGTCTTTCAAGGTCGTTTAGTCCCGGTGGGGGCAAGTCGCCGGCGTTGACCTTGTTGCATTGGAGAAGGCTTCTTTGCCCTCCGGTTAACGGAATGCTTGGAAGCATGCAACCCAATTACACTGCGGGCTTGTCTCCTGTCTCAACAACAGAGACCCGAGATGTTTTAATGGACACAGGAATAGATGAATACATGACAGGGAATTTCAGTATTGATAAGAGCCACCATTCTGAGGGTTGGGGTTGAGATACGCGTAAGGACAGTGCCGCAGCCCGCAGGGGGGACCGGGGTGATTACATAATTCACGGTGGGGCAATCAGACGTCAGGACTCGACTGAAAATTGATGATTCGTCTGTGCCGGCTCAGCTTAGGGATGGTGGCCCTAGGAAAATTAAACCTCATTGAGACGTTCCCATGATCCATCACGGCACAACTTTGCCTGAAACCCCTCAACATAAAGCAGCCTCATGCTCTCCGTACTGTTTGTTCTGGACGGCGCAAGTGAAGTAAGGCTCGGCTGCGGCCCAGCGCCATCATGAGCGTGGCCTCGGCACTGAGCCCCGAGGTCCAGTGGATGCGACGCCGCGTTCGCCACATCCACATACCTGACCTCCCACCCTTATACGCTCCACGGTCATTCGCCGGCAACATACGTGATCACATTCAGGGCCAAATCATCCGCCAGCGCGCCCTCGCAGCAGAAGATCAGCCACCCAACAATGTCAAGTATGGCTTTGCCAAGGTCCCATCCGCCTTTACCTCGTGGCTGGAACAAGCTGGTCCACCGCCTACCGTCCTGTCATTCACCCGTCGGCCTACTTACATACTCCCCAAACATCAAGTAGTCAAGCAGGAGCCATGGCAGGTCGAATACCTCACGCGGGCCCTCAAGAGCCGGATGAATATCCATTTCCCCGAGCCCCCCAGATGGTCCTCCCTTCCCTGGAGGCCATCCTGGGAAGCGAACGTGCAAGAGTCCGAGTTGAAGTACGATCCCCTCAACCACCAATGGACCGATGTCGGTGTCCTCATAATGCCTTGCGCAGAAGCAATGTTCCTCGGTCCTGGTCAGGTGTCTATTTGGCCCATTATCGATCTAAAGGACGAGATTCAAAGAGGTGATGCCAGGATGAGGACCAAGTATGAGTACGAGAGAATTTTGGAGGATACCACCATCGAGATTCTAAGGCGAGAATTCCACATATCGGCATTCGCCATCCCGGGCTCCCCTGGCGTCTGGGTTGAATCCAGAATTCCGCCTCCAGAGGTCAACCTGGAACCAGTCGAGGCGGCCGATGTGACTGATCGACCGGAGCAACCCCTTAGCTCAAAACGGCGCGTGAACGTGCGACGTATTGCTACCGTCCACGCTTCCATCACCAACGACATCACACAATGGGGGGTGTCGATCCACGTCGGCCAACCGGACCCCGCATTAGACTCCTGGACCAGCTCCACGAACCCATGGACACCTATACGTCAGCACAATATCACCACCAGCATAGCGGCCGAGCTTTCCTTCATGAATATCTCCGCAGGCCCCTTGGGTCCGAGCAGATATCTTCAGACGCACTTCGACCGAAACAGCGCGCCTGCTAGAGCTGGACAAGGAGCCGTGCCCTACAGCCTCATAAAGGCGGGATTTGGGCGGAGGAGCGCCGCGCCAATGGGCATGGACAACCGAGACATATCCACCGCGTGGACGTACGAATTTGCCAGGCAGCTGGGGATGAAGGACGGCCACGTGGATCACTACAGCGTGGTCGACACAGATGACATCGATGCGACCGTCCTGCCCACTAAATCTTCTGGGCCAGGATTCAGTTTTCATGGGGTCTACCAGGAGGATGTGATGAACAGAACGTACCGACAGGTAGACGTCCATCAAATGGTGCCCAAAATGGAGAGGGAGTTGGCCCCGGAAATAACCAGGGAGTCGACGGGCGTAGAACAACCTGGCGGGAGGTTTCTCGACTCCATCTACCACGACAGATCTCTGCTCTCGTGGAGTGTGTGGAAAGGAACGCTGACCCGGACGCTCGACGAGGCAATCTGTGGCGGACCAGCCGACACGCGCCTCAAGGCCTACGAGATGCAGAAGCAGGTCGCCTCGAACCTGCAGCGCCGCAGAAACAATCTCCAGCAGGCGAAAAAGGTCGAAGAGGAGTGGGGCGCGCGGATGCCCAACCTCATCCGGCGACCTCTGACGGACAGCATCATCATTGACGTGGCCGAGACGGCGCGCGAGATGGAGAGGATCCTCAAGACGGTGCGCATAGGCAAAAAGTCCCAGGTCTTGCTCCATAGCACGATCCAACTCCGGAGGCTGCTCGAGAGACATTTCGCGGGCACTTTAGGCAGGAATGAGGAGCTGTCTTCTTTGGAAGAAGCCATCTCTCATGCCTCTTCACCTGCCAGCTCTGACACTGCAACCCTGGAAGGAACTGAGCATTCTCTGAAGCAGGGTCAGCCTACTTATCCGGACGAAGTGTCAAGCGGGGCCCCCATCCACTCTGCGGTTGCTCGAGTGCAAGATGAATTCAACCTCCTAGTTCAGCCTGATGCCCGGAGCAATCTCGCTACTGTCCGCCAGGGGAAAATATCCAAGAAGACCAGCAAGGGAGTCGCGACGTCGGAGGGAAAACATGGTATTGGAGGACTCCAGCCTGACTCGAAGAACGGCATCATACCCAGGTCTCGTGAGTGGTTCGACTTTACCGAGACAAATACTAGTAAGTACGAGAGAAGGCTCGAGGAGCGGATGAGGAAGCGCGAGGAGCGCCGAGCAGCAAGGATGCAAGCGCCCCAGCCAATCTCGCAGTTCTTACCGAACACGCAGCAGATAGGAGGGTCGTGAACACCCATGAGCCCCCGAACAGAGCCTGTGCCGTAGAGGCCACGTTGTACGAATGTAGACGGATGTAACATGCATAGACACTTGTATATAGCCCAGCAGCAGCATCACCAGCAGCTCCGCGTGTGATAATCAACTCCCCGATACCTGGGTTTCTCAAAATGTGACCACCCTGGAAAAGCTCGCTCGCTCGCTTCGACGACTCGTGGCCGTGCGACCTGGGCTCTAGAACTGGGAGGGGGGCCGGCAGGAACACCCAAGGCGAGGCGGGAGGCACCTCGCAGGTCCGTCGTTGCAGCCCGTGACACGGGATGATACTCGACTGCGGCAACAGCACGTGCCGTTCCCCCACGCTCCACAGGACTCGGTTGCCGACAAGACATCATATCATGGTGGCACATCGGGACTGAAAGGTGTTCGTTTTAGTGGAAGGACAACCACCAGCCCCAACTTGATCACTGACATATGGCACGAGGTAATATGGAGAATCATTCATCGCATTGGCGCTCCCGTCGTCCTTCATCAAAATCATCGATCCTTCAGCGCGCAGGTCTGCCACACGGGCCGTGGTTGGGGCTTGGGGGGGGAAGGGGCAAAGGGAGAGAAAGAAATCCAACGACCCCCCAACCTCATCAGAACCTGCCCGCTTGGGAAAAAACTGTTCCTGACTTTCCATTAATCAGACGCCTCGCTGTGCTTGCTCAACTTGTCCGTGCTCGCCCGGTTGAATTCCAGGTCGTGGCAAGTTTCTGGAGATCCCAAACAATGCGCGTCGCTGTTGTGTCGTACTGTACATTGCACCAAGCCCGTGTCGACTCGGTGTTCCTCCTCCCTTTTTTCTAAAGTGATGTCCGAAGATTGAGACGGCCGGGCTGGGAAATCAGTAATCGCCCTCGTCGGTCTCGTCTCCCTGGGTCGTAGCACCTCCCTGGGGCGTGTCTCCTCCCTGGGGTGTGATTTGCTCCATGCCAAGACGCTCGACCTCGAGCGACGACATTATGAAGGCAGCGGCGCCTAGGACGCTGTTGTACGCGATGGGCTGCTCGATGTAGTACTGTGAATGAAGAAAGAAAAAGGACGAAACCGTCAGCATATCATCATCCTCTTGGTTGATTTTTCTTTCGTTGACAGGGAGTGGGTCCTCCAGGGAAGAACGAGCTTTCAAGGGGCTTGCAAGGCTTGGGGTGGTAGAAGAAGAAACTTACGTCGTAGGTCGCGCTCGAGTTCAGACTGCACACGGCGACGGTGCCGTTCCAGCCCAGGGTGCCGTTGGCCTGCCTGATGACAAACTCACGCGCCAGGAAGTCGTGGGCGGCGCGGCCGGCCTTGGTCGCGGCGGTGGCGCGCCCGACGTGCAGGTAGCCGAGGCGGGCGCCCTTGAGCAGGGCGTAGCTGAACATTGCGGTGGCGCTCGACTCGAGGTAGTTGCCCTCGCGGCGCTGCTGGTCGACGACCTGGTACCAGCCGCCGGTGGCCGGGTCGGCGGAGGCGACGACGGCGGCGGCCAGGTCCTGGTACATGGCGAGGAGGGGCTCGGCGGTACTGGCGGCAGCATCAGGGGTTTCGGCCGGGAGGGCGTGGCCCCACAGCAGCTCGAGGGTGTCGACGAGGGCCATCAGGAACCAGCCGAGGCTGCGGCCCCAGACGACGCCCGACGCGCCCGTCCTGCCGCTGGCCCAGCTGGCGGTGCGGCTCTCGTCGTAGCCGTGCGTCAGCAGACCCGTCGTGCCGTTGTGGCAGTGCTCCCACAGCAGGCGGAACTGCAGGCGCATGTCCTGCAGGGCGGCCGAGCCCCGGTCCATGGGCGACGAGGTCTGGCGGGCGTCGGTGGCCGCGAAGGGCCCCAGCGAGTACATGCCGTCCAGGTAGCTCCACTGCGGGTAGCCCTCCCAGTACCACAGCCCTCCCTCCTTGTTGCGCTGGTTGAGGCGGACGCTGTCGCGCAGGGCGTCGAGCGCGAGGCCGTAGGCGGGGTCTTGGCTGCCGAACATGGAGGTGCCGGCCGACAGGCGGTCGAGGGGCCAGTGCTTGAGGTCGTCGATCGTGTTGGTCATGTAGCGCGCGGCCGAGGCGGTGACGCTGCCGATGTACTGCCGTATCATGGCGTTCTCGCCGTACTGCGCGCTCCAGGCGGCCAGGGCCTTCTGGACGATGCCCGCCTGGAGGGCCAGGCTTGGCTGCTTGGTGTCGTTCATGAAGCCCTGCTGGCGCGAAATGATGCTCAACACCATGTCGGTCGAGTAGTTTCCTGAGAGGGGCGGCTTGAGGGCGTGGTTGGTGCCGTTCTGGAGGGTGGCGCCGCCAGAGATGGCGCCGATGGCAAGGAGGGTGAGCAGCAACAGGAGGATGGCCATGATGGGTGTCTGCGATCTGTGAATGTACTCGAGGGTGTCGTGTAGGTGGTTCGTGAGGGAGTGCTTGTATCGCGATGCTTTGGCGGCGAGGGCGATTATCGCGGTGCGCATTTGGTGGAAGCAACGAGGTGGGACAAGATTGGACACCGTCTTTAGCCCCGAGGTGGGAGGGAACCTGTTCTCGGGCATGGTGCACGTGGGACTACAAACAAGTTGCTAGGCGGCGCAGTCAGAATTGGAGTTGGAAATTCACACGGTTAATTAATCGGCGACGATAAGGGCAACGAGGTGTAGCCACCGCACAGGTGTGTGATGGCAGGTTTCCGAGCTCATCGGCGTGAGATGAGGGAGCAGCCAAAGCAGCATGGGCGTGTGAGCTCTTTTGCAAGCAGAACCAGATCTGTTGGGGCGACTTGGAATATGACATTTTCGACATGAACTGTGTGCGGATGAACATGGCAGGTGAAGTTTTGGAAAGTCATGTTTTTTATGTGTCAATATCATGGCTGCACAGAATAATTTATGAAAGGATCACAGCTTAGATATAACTGTGACATGGTGATGGATTCTTGCATGTTTGTGGCAGTTGACCTGCATGTCATTCCATCAAGTACACCCGTGGACATAGCACTTGTGCACTTGTGCTGTGGGACACATCACAAAAGGCACAACATTGCAGGAACAACTTGCAGTGTACAAGGTATGGGCGTCCATATTTTAAAGCGATACTTGATGTCCATTTGCTCACCTAGGGATCTGTGCAGGGCACCATGCACCCATGAAGGTGATGTTTTGGATGCGATCATGCCTCAAGTGCTCAGAGGTCAACTTCAACATGTTGAAGCGCTCACTGAACCTTGCAACACAAATATTCCTAATGGGACATCGGAAGTTCGCATTAATAAGACATTTCCCTTTGGATCCTTCATTGATTGCCTTCCACCTCAAGAACTCTGTGACAAAAAACTGGCTCAAAGTCACAAATAGAGACCTGCCCACTTTGGGCTGACTACAGGGCTGTGAGAGACACTGGGCGAGAGGGACACCGGACTCACCAGGGTTCAAGGAGAATTCCTTCACAAAATCAAGTGTATTGTCTTTCCTTGTGCTTTCATTTGTGCTTTCAAGTGAAGAATAATCCTGGTTCTCAGAAACTTACTTGTCTGTAGCTTGATACTTGAAGAGCTGCCAGAGGCAAAAGGACTGCACGGTTTGAAAGCTGGACAAGCCCTCATGCCCCCTCTCTCCCTTCTTCCCAAGTATTCACTGCCTTGTACCAACACGGACTCTCATCAGAATGGATATTCAAGGCCCAGGCGCAGTTGATGTCGAGTTCAGTGCTGCTTCAAATTCACCCGTGAGTTGTGCCTTGGCTGAGCCAGTCGACATCTGGAGGGCAGCAGACCAGGGCAGCAGACCAGGGCAGGGCAGGGCAGGGCAACAGCCCGACTGGGAAGGAAGTCTCATGAACCACCAAAGTCTGGTCGCTTCCACTTTCGTCTCAACTTTCAACATGATTCTTCGTCACCGAAAGCCCAAGCTGCAACAAACGGTCGTGCCGGTCGTGCCTTATTCCAACTTCACTCTGTACCTCGTCTTTTGCATCCCGCCTGCATCTGGTTTTTCCTCGTCTTTTCTTTCAGTCACTCACCCACCTCTACTCTGTCAAGCCGATCTCTCTCTGACTCTCTGGTTCTCACTCTTCACCACTGGCGAACATCGTAACCCATCTCGTCTTGTCAAGTTCCTATTCTTCTTACCCACGAAGCGGTGCCACAAAGACAGTCAATCGAGTAGCTCAGAACAAAGTCACCGACACAATGTCTTCCAGCTATCACGCCAAATCCAGCCTGATCGCGGCCATGACCGTTTTCCTCGTCCTTGACGCCCTCGCGATCGGGGCGCGCGTCTACGTGCGAGCCTTCATGATCAGAGCGTTTGGCCGGGACGATGCTGCCCTCTGCCTGTCTTTTGTGAGTTGGAGTCCTCTGGTTCCTTCTGCTCTTTTCCCACGGGGACAGTTTCTGACATCCTTTGAAAAGCTCGGTTTCGTCATCGCCTGCATCATGGGCTTCGTCTCGATTCACTTTGGCTACGCCTACGAGGGACCGCCCCAGGACTGGCCGCACTTCAATTCAGCGCTGGCAGAGAAGGTCAGTCAAGATTTTGCTGCAACAAGGTTGGGGATTCAAATGCTGACGACCTCGGTGAATGGCAGTTCCTCTACGCCAACCAACTGACGCTGTATCTCAGTTCTGGCATCGTCAAGCTAGCGGTCGCACTTGTCCTGCTCCGCCTTGCCGTTCAGAAACGTTACAGAATCACCTTGATCGTCTCGATCGTGGTTGTTCTCATCTGGACCTTTGTTACGACACTCTTTGCGTCGTGGCTGTGTGCCACCAATGGTACCACGAGCTATGTCAGCAACTCGACCTGCACCGTCGTGGGACAGTTTCGCACGATTTCCAACATCTTTATCGACTTCTTCTATGCCCTCATGCCCATCTTACTCATTAGAAAAGCAAAGATGAATTTCCAAATGAAGTTGTCGGTCTGCCTCCTGCTGGGCCTCGGCTTGTTGTAAGTTGTCCCCAGACAGCCAGGGTCAGGTCATCTTTCGAGCAGCTGACCCAAATACCGCCACAGCGCAAGCACAGCGACCATCGCAAAGCTTGTCATCGTCATGCGGCTTCCGACTGCGGACGCAGCGGGACAGAAGAGCCTCCATTACCAGCTGCTCATCTGGGCAGACGTCGAACTTGGCATGGCAATCTTCTGTGCCTCGGCCGCCGCCCTCCGTCCCCTCCTGCGCAAATTCTCCACCATCTGGGGTTCTGCCAACTCCAAGAGCAACAGCACCCCATACGGACCGTCGGACAATGCCAGCGCCTCTTGCGATGCCCTGAGCGGGATCGAGCCTCTGAGCCCTGGTGCACAGGACCGTCAACTGTCCCATTCCGCCAGCGGACCGGGTGGGCCCGACGGTGTCCATGAGTACGAACTGAGCCAGATGGACTCGAACCAGTCTCTGGAGCAGCAGAAGAGGTACAAGTACAGGTACCAGAGGCGAGCCATGATGAATTGTTGAGGATACGACCACGTCCAGGAACGTCACCTGTGCACGTATGAGGGCTGACTCATGGATCGCATGGATACAGTAGGAAAGTGTGGAGTTGGTGTGCCAATGCGTCTCTTTCCCCCTTTGGAGCCAGGGCGATGACCGGCCCAGATAGGCTCAACAACCAAGAGCTGCGGTGGAACTTGTTGAAACTTAATGTACTATATGCTGGTGCGATCTACTCTGGCTGTGTCGGCCACATTTGTTGATCTGTTTGCTGATCCACCTAGCAGCATCGTGCTGGGACATTGGAGGAGATTGGAAGACGGGAAATTTGGAAGGGAACTTTGCGTAGTACTACTTTCAAAGCAGGAGACTACAAGACTCACCACAGCCCAATGATTGCTTCTTCATTTGACCAACACCATGGTACCCCAGACTGAGTGTGATCATCCCGAAGCACTTACCGGTATCCCCATGTGACAATCCAGATCCCGAAGCCCATGCGGTTCAAAGTTGTGTCACCACAGCCTCAACAGGAGGAACGACTCTGTATTCAACTCTTACCGAGGCCGAGTACGTAAAAGCCATGCGAGAAAGCATATTTTCCGTGGGCTGAAACCTTCAGACCTAGTGAACAAAGCCACAGAGAAAGCCCAGGTGGGCGCGCTGCGGTCGCAAATCTTTGCATCCGAAGTCGCCCAAATGCCGTATTTAGACATCCAGTCGCATGGAGCCCCTGGTAAAGACCTCGGATCGCAAGTTCGTCTGGAAACGGTCTAGAAGCTCGCATGTTTCATTTCTTGAGACCTGGAGCGGCCTCTCTGACAGCTCGGGCTTGGCGACCAGAGACGAACTAGGTCGTGTTGCCGCTGGGGAACTAGGACTACTAGTAGCCCAGCCCGGGCGACAGGTGCCGTGAAGAAAACAAAGGCCCAATCGGTGATTAACTTGCTGGTGAATCTGAATGGATATATTTGGATATCATTTCTGAGGCCGTCCCTTCTCGTGCGGCCCGTGTTAAGGGGCTTCTCAACACACTGAGGTCCGTTGCGGTGACGTGAGGCTTTCTCAACCAGCATCTTGGTCAGATTGATGCACTGACTGAAGGGTACCGTTGCACAAGTTGGGCACCAGCCGGAAGAGAGGGTTCTTGAAACTCGAAACAAACAAAAGCTCCTCGGTCTCGGAGTTGATAGCGCGCCCGCAGCCTTATACACCTCCTCCAGGGTAATAGTCTAAACGTTAAATATTCAGGTAGTGCTCCACCGGGATCCGCCTAACCCACAAATCACGAGATACTTTATACAGAAGAGCCTACGGAATTCAAAAGTCTCTACTATTATGTTTAATAACAATTGTGGCCCCTCACATAGACAAAGTATCTCTGCCATAGAAGTTGCCAGAAAAGTGACTAGGCCAATGTGTGTGGGTTAGGCGGAGCCCAGTGGAGCACTACCTGAATATTTAACGTTTAATTGCGCTGGAGGAGGTGTAGAATGAGGCTAAGACCCAAGCAGCCTGTCATCCATGTCCGAAGGGCGCCACCCGAGGCCGATCGTAGTAGCGCCCGCATGAACGCAACCTTGAATCGTTGTGCTGGTTTCATCGTGCGTCCATATGTGGTATAGCCCGTTGAGAATGTCCCCAAGATAGCACGGGGGCATGCGATTCTAGACCCTGAGACAAGGTCAGATCAGCGTGGTCAAACCTGGCCATGATGGGACGAGAGATCGTCAGGCTCATAGCTGGTTAAAGAGCGCGCGGTTGTCGAGCTTCAGATTGTGGTTCCTCAGAAGTATAAATAGTGACAAAAGCCGCAGACCTGGCAACTTATTTGACTACCTATTTCCCACAACATCATCACTACTGCACAAGAATCAAGCATACTCTCTATAGACACTCAACTGAATATCATCTTTCTCCTCCTCTATACTTCCCACCGACAAACCGCACCATCAAAATGAAGGCCAGCTTCGTTGTACTCTCCGTCATCGCTGCTTTCGCGGCAGCGAAGAATCCCGCTGTGGACGCCGTCGGACCAACCACCACCACCATCATCAAGAACAAGGTCATAGCCGAGCGCGAGGCACAGACCGCTGGCGAGGAGGAGGCAAAGACCAATGGCGTGGAGTTGCCAAAGCCCACTGCCGGGTAGGAGTAAAGCGCACGGGGGAATTATCCGCAAGGGGGGTGGGGGGAAGGGCACGACTCATGACAGGCCCTGGGGTAGGGAAAAGACAATAAATGCCGGGGCTGATGTGTGCAATCAGCCCAGCGGAAGCGTGCAAGTCATAGAATAATAGACCTGTCTGTAATTCATGGTATCATCATAATATGTACAAGTTGCCACCCTCCATCTGCGAAGTGCCCGTCGAGAAACGAGTGAAAGCCTCTCAGCCCTCAGGGGTCAAAACGAGCGTACAGAAGAGAACGAATGGGGGGGGAAAAAGGCCCCACAGGAGCCAACAAGAACGAACGTGCAGAAGGGGACAAACGACTGTGGTCGACCAGGTGAAAGCGACCGTGGCGGGGGCGCTGCCCCTAAAAATACAGCGGCTGGCCTTCGCGTCGTGCTCGGCACGGATGATGCCACATCCCAGATGCAGCAGCCAGTTCATGACTCACAAGGCTCACAAAGTCAGTCTCCAACTCAATGCGTGCATGCCCACCCGTCGTCACGGCTCCCTCCCATCCGGGGAAACGCAGACCCTTCCCTTTTTAAGAGGAGCGGCTGCTGCTGCGGCTGCTGCTGCTGCTGCTGCTGCTGCTGCCGCCCTTCTGCTTGGGGTTCGCGGGGCACCCGTCGGCCGTGGAGCCGACGCAGCATGTCACCTCGGCGGACTGGCACTGGCCCTCGGAGTTTGCGCCGTCGCGCGGCCACGTGAAGGCGGCGCCCTCGCAGGGCGCGAAGAAGTCCGTCGCCGCCAGCCGCGCCGAGTTGTCGGGCCGCAGCGGGTTGGCGCAGGCGCCGTCGCCGCCGTCGGTCCCCGCGCCGCCCGAGCAGCTGCCCATGCCCCAGAGGTCCAGCGAGCAGCCCGACAGGACGGCCTCGTCGGCGTTGCAGGTGCAGGTTATCGGGACGGAGAAGCCGTTGCTGTTTTTCCCCCCCTCCCCCACGCGGGGGGATATCTGTTAGTGGGTGTATATTCTTTCTTCTTCTCCTTTTCCTTCCTTCCTTTCGGAAAAGCGTAATCGAGCAGAGAGGGGGGGGGGCTTACACATATGAGACGTCCATGTCGACCCTGTATCCCACGTCCCCCCACGACATCAGCGAGCCCTCGAGCAGCGAGACGTCCCCGTTCATGGTGAAGCTCTTGCCGTCCTTCTCGACCAGGTTCACGGCAACGTTGCCCGCCCAGTCCTGCGGCGCAACCAGGGTGGCCGTCTGGCCCGGGGTGAGGGTGCCCGTGCCCGTGCCGCCCGAGACGGGGCCGGGCACGCCCGCGTTGGCGACGTACGAGGTGCTCACGGCCCCGGCCATCTTGTTGACGACGGTGATGGTGAGCTGGTCCGGCCCGGCGGTGACGCTGGCCTGGCGGGGCTTCTGGGCGTGGTAGGCGCGGAAGCTGTTCTCGCGCTGCTCAAGGGAGGGGGGAGGGGTTTCCTTGGGCCCGCTTGGTAGGGCAGAGGCTAGGGTGAGGAAGCCCACGAGGGAAAGGAGTGTCATGTTGGTCCTGGCGAACATGTTGAAGAGTTTCTTCAGAGGAAAGAAGGAGTGGAAGGCTGTTCGTCAAGAACAGTGGAAGGGAAGGCCTGCTTGTGATCTCGGGTTTCGAGGTTGAGGGAGAGACTGTAATTGAGCAGAAATTGAATCTGAAGGAGAGACTGAATATGAACAGTGGTGTATTTGAAGGAGAGACTGGTTGAAGATCCTGTTGTCAAGGTTACCGGTAGACACAACGAGGTTTAAGAAGCCAGAAGACATCGCCACGTTTTTGACGCCGGCAGACCTGTTGGCCTCCGGAGACGGCCGTCATAATATCATCTCGATATCAGGCGGTCACTGTCGCCCACTGAATAAGCCTGCGGCCAGCCATACTGTTTGCTTGGGAACCGCCGAGATCCAACGAACTGAGGCTCGAACATGTTGTGCTGAGGGGAAATGGCCATGGGGGGGTCGAGGGCAGGATGTGTAGTGTAAGCCACAAGAATAGCCCCAAGGGCCGGTGTTGGAGTGTTCGGCCGGCCACTCGGGACATGACAAGAGAAAGTCTAGAACGCCAGATGGGTCTGGCAGAAGAAAGGCCAGCCCGTCATCATTGGTGGGCCGACTCGAGGGCCAGGTTGTTGTTGGACATACATTGCCCCCGTGCCCTGATGTCTCATCTGCGAGGAAGTTTCATCATCTCGAATGGACAACAAAAATCCGGTAATGAAATGTCCAGCAATTAAAAGAGAGAAGAACGAAATTCATATGCACGTCAGCTTGAGTTGTGCTAAGACACCCCCGAGCATCTGCAGTAGATCTGCCCATGCATGCCTTGCATGCAAGAGCCGGCGCAGCCGGCACATTCCGACGGCCTGCCACCCCTTCTCAGCAAGCCACTTATGGGAACCTCAGGCCCCCAAGAGGAGGGCCGCGATGGCTCGAGAAGCCCAGAAACAGGCCCGCCAGCCGTTGATCTCCACAAATGAAAAATGCAATCACGCATGGGAAGGATACGCAACCATGAAACTGAGAGGATCAGCTAGGGCCCAGGTCAGCAACGACCGGTGTTATCTTCTAGTCACATGCGATCTCGTGGGATATCTTTTGGAAGGTGGCAAACAAAATGATGGGATGGGATTTTTGGTATTCAACAATCGACGGGGTAATCGCAACAACTTGCCCCAACGCCATACAATGCTCCAGCATGACAGAAAAGAATCGACCAAGAACACAAATCTTAGTAGAATGTGGTAGCGGCAAGCCACTGATGTGAGAATGACCTGTCCATTACAACGCTCCCTTTTGCTCAGCTCGCCCCTAGAGTCTCGAGGGCTTTCCTCAGCTCACGCACGGCAGTGGGCACATCCTCGAAGTTCAGCGCCGAGATGGCCCATTTCGCATGCTTCTGTGCCTGAGACATGGCCGCATCGTCAGCGGTATACGTGGCCGGGGCCGCGCCCGAGCTGCCAAGGCTGGTTGGCGCAGGGACGACGGGCCGCGGAACGCTGGCCGGCGGTGGCACGTTTCTAGGGACGACGTCTGCGGGCGGCGGCGAGAAAGTAGGCGGCGGCGCGGCGGCTGCGGTCGTGGGGGCGCTCGGGGCGAAGGTCGGTGGGCCTGATGGGGCGGACGGTGGTGCGAAGGACGAAGAAGCCGGCGGTGGTGTCGGTGTCCATGTCTGAGGTGCTGAAGGGGCGCCGCCACCGGGCGTGTAGGTGGTAGGATGGGTCGTTGGAGGAGAGATCGGGGAAGGTAAAGTCGGTGGAGGGTCGAAGTAGCCGGGAGAAACAGCAGCGCCGGCTTCATTACCATAGCCCGGGGCGCTTGGAAGCTTCAATTCCTCGTCGTCGGGGACAGAAGCAGGCGGGTCTGGGAGGGTGGGTGTATGCGGCAATGACACTCCCGCCGAGTCCCTCTTGAGGTCTGGATCTGGCGCATCCTCCACCGTCGCAGCTCTGGGAACTTGGTCTTGTGCCGGTGCCGGTGCATGTCCCTGTCCGGATGGACTACCGAGTGCTTGAACATCGGGATCGGTAGGGTCGAGGTCTGGCTGCTGAGGTGGCAGGTCTTCCTTCTTTGGGTTCGTCTCGTTTGGGTCCCTGCCCTCTTTTATAGCCCTAGTGATGCGTGCGGCGTTCCACTTTGCGTACTTGATCTTCTGCTGTGTCTCGGTGTCGGGTGGCCCCCAGATATTGACGAGGTTGAAAAAGGTCAGGGCAGCGTCGAAGGTGCTCGCTGTCTGCTGAGTGACCTTATTGGCCTTGATGACGCGTTCCGCCCTGTCTAATGTTTCCTGCGCGAACTGCTCGATGTATGCCTGAGCGGTGGCGTCGTCCATTATCGCATCCTCGTTCGCGTATTCATTCTTGGTCTGATGGGAGCCCTGCTGTCAGCGTATGCTTCTTGCCAGACTTTGTGGTGGGGAGGAGGAGTCCGTCCTCGGCTAGCACGCACCTTCTCCAGTCTGTCCATCAGGTTTGTCGTGTAGTTCAGAGTATCGGCGTCGGTGCTGTGCAGGTTCCTCGCCAGGATCTGATTGACTATCCAGTACTCGCCTGCTTGTGGTCAGCCTTCCCTTCACTCCAGATCACGCGGTGCCAGACGAGTGAGCGCAACGACATGACATACACCAGTATGCGATGATAGGCTTGACGTTCGACAGCTGAGCAGCCCTAGTGGCCGTCTTGTAGAGGTTGATGTCGGCATGTTTGAGGCCTTGTGGTATTTCGTCCGCCATGGCTGGATTTGTTTTCCGGGCTGCGCGTCGATGTAATGCGCGGCAGAGATAGATGAATCGATGTGATTACTTTCGATTCACTCGTTCGAGTCTTTCAATCACTCCAGTCGTGTTTTGCCTCTTGAAGGGCCGGGGACAATGGCGATTCTCGTCGTCGAGCAGTGGGGCGTAAGGAACGAAATCGGTGCGCCTGTGACGGTAGACAGCTAAGCTTGGGCTGGCTTGGCGGGGACGTAACAACGTAATGATAACGGCAGGCGGGCAGGCAGGCACTTGGAGAGACGATCGTCCTGACCCCTACCCTCGCTAGACTGCTGGTTTCCGCGTGGGTGAAGCTGGTGCCACAGTTCAGGCTTGCTACAGCTACTGTAGATCTGAATGTGGCTGAAGCTCTCCCAGCAGCCCAGAAAGCCATGCATTGACCAACAAGCATAAACCTGAGCAGAGCAGAGAGCAGAGTAGCAGTTGCATTAATTATTAGACTGTTAGTTTTGATTACCCCGGATTCTGAAGTCGCTACTGATGCTACCGTCGCTTCTAGAAGCTCTCCCCGTCTCGTCCCCTCACATCCCCCCCCCCCCTCGTATAAGTCGCATCCTGCATTTTGGATTTCTTCCACCGTGGCCTTTTCGCAAAAGGGCAAGACAGTCAACGTGACACCTTTCACTTTGGACCTGCCAGCATAGCAACATCGCACCTCACCCGTTGTCATTTCAACAGGCATTCGGACTGGTCTCGCCTCAAAAGATATTTGTGCTGCTTCCCAGCCCCTCTTCCGCCTGGGCATATTTTTCCCTTTTGACTTTCAAGTCCCCATAACAACCTTGGAATTGAGAGAACTCTGCTTTGTTGGAACACGCAGTAGAGTCCGCCAACTCGGACTCGGGCTTGCACTCCTACATATATCCACCGTTTGTCTGCCCCGCCCAACTCGAGCTCCACGGACGCGTCAACGTCTAGCAGGCCAACATGCATCACCCCTCTCTCTCGACCGCAGCCGTCGCCCTTTTGGCTGCCCTGCCCGCCGCCAATGCAGGTCTGTATCCAAAGAGCTCTGCCGTCCTCTCGGTCGACGCAAAGAATTACGACAGCTTGATTGCCAAGTCCAACCACACCTCAGTGAGAACCCCTCCCTCGCATCTCCCACCCTACTTGCCCCCTGGTTCAACCCTGGCTTACGAGTCTTCGCTACAGATTGTCGAGTTCTACGCCCCCTGGTGCGGACACTGCAAGAACCTCCAGCCCGCCTACGAGAAAGCCGCCAAGAACCTCGCAGGCCTCGCCAAGGTCGCCGCCGTGGACTGCGACGATGACGCCAACAAGCCGTTCTGCGGGACCATGGGCGTGCAGGGCTTCCCGACCCTGAAGATCGTGAGGCCGGGCGCCAAGAAGGGCAGGCCCGTCGTCGAGGACTACCAGGGCCCCCGCAGCGCAAAGGGCATCGTGGACGCCGTGGTGGAGAAGATCAACAACCACGTGCAGCGCGTCTCCGACAAGGAGATCGACAGCTTCTTGTCCACCAAGAACGAGTCCGCCAAGGCGATCCTTTTCACGGAGAAGGGCACTACGAGCGCGCTCCTGAAGAGCCTGGCTATTGACTTCTTGGACGTCATCACCGTGGGACAGGTCCGCAATTCACAGAAGAAGGCCGTCGAATTATTTGGCATTGAGAACTACCCGACCCTGATTCTGCTCCCAGGCGGCGACAAGGACAGCATCGTGTACGACGGCGAGCTGAAGAAGGAGCCTATGGTCAAGTTCCTGTCCCAGGCCGGATCTCCCAACCCTGACCCTGCGCCCAAGAAGAGCAAGGCGAAGTCGTCCACCCCCAAGAAGCCAGCGACCACCGCAGAGACCGAGACCGAGCCCTCCGCCGAGGCAGACGAGAAGATCACCGAGCCCGTGGGTGACGAGAACATCCAGAAGCCAGTCGTGTTCGAAGGCCCACTGCCGATCCCCATCATCAACTCGGCCGACAAGCTTGTCTCAAACTGCCTCAGTGCCAAGTCGCACACCTGTGTCCTGGCCTTTGTCCCCAAGGAGAACCGCGGCGAGCAGGCTGAGAAGGCCCTGGCTGCGCTTGCGCAGCTGTCCCATAAGCACGCCCAGAGCAAGCGCCACCTGTTCCCCATGTACGAGGTGCACACCGACGACGCCCACTCCAAGGACCTCCTCAAGGCCCTCGAGCTGTCCGGAGACGTCCAAGTCCTGGCCGTCAACGCGCGCCGCGGCTGGTGGAGGTTGTACGAGGGTGAGGACTTTGGCCACGAGAGCATCGAGAGCTGGGTCGACCAGATCCGCATGAGCGAGGGTGTCAAGCGGAAGCTGCCCGAGGGCGTCGTCGCCGCCGCCGCCGAGGAGACGGAGGCTTCGTCCGAGGCGACCCCGGAGCCTTCCCCGGAGCCTACGCCCGAGGCCACCGACAGCGAGGCTGCTGAGAGCAGCGCCACGCCTGAGCCGGAGGTCACACCGGAGGCGGAGAAGATCTCGGAGAGCAACACTGAGGAGGCGACGTCGTGGAAGGGTGCGGACCCTACGATTCAGGAGGAGACTGCGGAGGAGAAGCCGACTGAGTCCGCTCATGACGAGCTTTGAGAAGGCCTGTGTTACTACGGGGTGAGTGTAATATTAGCCGGCGTCTTGGTTTGGGATCGATCCTTTTTCTTATATTAAAAACCGACGGGCGACACTGCCCCGTGATCTGAGGGAATAGGAGGTAGTTTTTCAGGTTGAAATGAAATCGGAAGGTTCTCTTACCTCATGCAACCTGCTCATTCACTCAAGGGGGGTATCATGACCTGGTATCGGAAACAGACTGTCCTTCGTAACACATAAACACCCTCTGAAGCTCATTGACCTCGTCCTCCCGCCCCCATTTCAACCCTCAGACAATCAATCACCCATCAATCTCCATATCCCCGGCCCCGACGCCCTTCTCCACGGCCCCCTCGCGGATCATGCGCGCGCCCTTCTCCCGCACGCACGCGTCCAGTATCTGCCGCACCTGCTTGCACCCGTCGACGCCGACGGCCAGCATGCCCTCGAGCCGGCCGACCTGGACGCGGCTCTCGCAGACGAGGACGGCGACGCGGTCGCCCGCCGCGCCGAGCGTCGCGACCGTGAGGCCCGGGAGCTCCTGCTCCTCCTGGTGGCTGAGGTCGAGCAGGGGGTCGGCGCCGTCGTCGCCCGCCGCGTGCGCCGACGTGCTGCCCGCCGTGCACGCCGCCAGGTAGTCGGCCATGGGGATCCCCGCGTCGACGGCCGCCAGCGCGCACGCGTTGATGAGGGCCGCCAGCAGCGAGCCGTCCTGCGACAGCACGTGCAGCGAGAAGGCTATCGTGCTGTGCGGGTACAGGTGCGTGTGTAGGGTTGAGGAGAGGGCGTTGGAGAGGGTCGTTTGCATTTCCGAGATGCGCCTGTGGTGGGTGGGGCGGATTGTCAGTGCTGTTGTTCATCCCGTATCCAAGCATCGAGGCCCCTTTCGTTCTGCAAGGAATTCCTCCTGTATGTGGGTGGTGTGGTGGTGCTGCTTACTTGTCTCCCCGTCCCCTCCGTTTCCTGTCCACGCTGCTGAAACCAGCGATCACTATGCTCACGGCCACCTCGGCCTCCTTGTCCTGCTCGGATCGTTGTCCACCACCACCGCCGCCGCCGCCTCCTCCTGCGCGCCGAGCGGATTGCTGGTCGGTGGGCCCTGTCACGACGCACATGACCTTCGTGTTTCCCATCTCGAGGTAGCTGGAGCCGTCAGCGGCGGCCTGGGTGCGGATCTGGGCGTGGCATCGGCGAAGCTCGTTCCATCGCCGGCCGTCCACGCGCAGCAGGGCGAGCGAGTAGGAGGATGTGTCGAGGGGCATCGCGCTGCTGTTTGGCGGTGTCCTGATGGATCGAGTTTGTTATGTGCGATTTTCCGGTTGACGAATTGGTTTGCTCTGGGGCAGAGGAAGGGGTCGTGGGTTTGTGTCGAAGAATTGAGGGCGAGCTGTCGAGTTGCTGGCACGCAAACGGTTGCTTGCAGTCGCAGCAGTTGGCGGGCAACGAACTGAAGCTCTGGAAGCTTGATGGAAATTTTGGTGGGGCTGGCTGGCTTGCAGGGGGCCCCTGTATCTGCAGGGCAGGGGTGTGGGCTCTTGTGCATCGTCATGACGTGGGGGAAGTGCTCGAGGAGTTGGCGATGATTTCCTGACTTCACCATCATTATATGATAGTCTAGAGTGTGTTATCTCATGCTGTCCAAGACCTTGCCTCTCCGAAGCCTCATCCAGAAGAGAAGACCCACCGTGCCCAAAATGCCCAACCCCGTGGACACCAGCTTAGAACCACACACCTCAGGCGCCGCGGCCAAGTTCGCCGCCGCCCACTCAGCAGAGCACCCCCTCAAGCTGTACGGAGGCTGGTTCTGCCCGTTCGTGCAGCGCTCGTGGATCGTGCTGCACGAGAAGAAGATCCCCCACCAGTACGTCGAGATCAACCCGTACCACAAGGCGCCCGAGTTCCTGGCCCTCAACCCGCGGGGCCTCGTGCCGACCCTCGGCGTGCCCGTCGGCAGCGGCAGCAGCGGCAGGGAGCAGAAGCCCCTGTACGAGAGCCTGGTGCTGTGTGAGTACCTGGACGAGGCACACGCCGATGAGGCCAGCTTCGGGCAGAGGCTGCTCCCCGAGGATGCGTACGAGAGGGCGAGGTGCCGGCTGTGGATCGACCACATCAGCACCAAGATCATCCCCGGCTTCTACAAGTTCATCCAGCACACGCCGGACAAGGCGTTCAGTATCCAAGATGCGAGGGCTGAGTTCCTGGGCAACATCAAGACTCTGGTCGAGCAGATGGATAGCAACGGGCCTTGGTTCCTTGGCGAGCGGTTCAGCCTTGTCGATGTGATGCTCGCACCCTGGGCCAAGAGGCTGTTCCTGATTGATCACTACAAGCCTGGTGGTGTGGGTATTCAGGAGGCAAGGACTAATGATGAAGAAACGTGGGCCAGGTGGCAGAAGTGGTTTGATGCCATCACCTCGAGACGCAGTGTTCAGGAGACGTGGAGTGATGATGAACAGTACATCGCGGCTTATAAGCGGTATGCTGAGGATACGACCGGATCGATGGTTGGTCAGGCCACGCGCAAGGGGGATAGGCTACCGTGAAGGCATCGAGGTCAGACTGAAAATATATAATCGACAATGAATCTGATGAAAGCTGGATTTGCGATACCGTAGCAACGCCGTTCCACTTGTTCGAAACGAGTCCGAGTTCTGTGGATGGACTAGAACTTGCCGGAGTCCAGATTCCTTCAACCTCATGGAATGGGCTTTCTGTATCCGGGTATGCGAGAAGTTTGAGGTAAAGCGGGTAGGTGAAGGCTAGTGTTAACAGTAAAGTTCTGAGACGGGGAACGCACGATTAGTTTGGAACTGGTAGACTACCAATGTAGACATCCGTAATGGCAATGATTGCCATTTTCGCCGATCATTGATCTACGCTTGTGGGCAAGTGTACAGTAGAGAAGTTTGTATACTTATGTAGTCTTCAAACGTTTCTGATGTTTGTGGAGACCTCGGGAGCGGTAAAAGACTACAGGGTTTCGAGAGAATGGAACCATGAACTCTATGCTGTGGCCAACACCGATTACTGAATGGAAAGAAGCAATCATGATGAGATCCTTGCTAAAGTGCGAGGACCATTTGTGCAACATTAAAGTATCATGAGATCGCCTGCTGTATGTTGTTGTCAAGGAGAACCTTTGTCAGTTTCCTCATCCCTCTAAAACAAAAGCCCTTGAGATCTCACATGCTGTAAGTCACTGGACAATTATAAGTCTCGAAGCTTAGAAAGGTCTAGAGATGGCACCCTTGGTCGTGTCAAAGCTCCCTGTCACAGTACCCACTCTTATGGCCCGCTATATAAACACTATAGGTTCGCCTATAATCTGTAAACCTCTTAATTCTTTTCTCTTTATATAATAATAAGTTTTTATTATATATACTATAGCGCACTATAATAGTTTATTATACCTATAAAAAATAAACTAACCTAGGAATCGCTTTATTCTCGCTTACTAAACTATTTAAATCCGATATTCTATCCCTATCTTAAACTAAAAAACTACTTTACCTTATCTATATACCTATTAAAACTATATCCTAGCTTAGTCTTTTAAACCCAATACCTTTTTATTATATCTATTTTTAAAAATTAAGGCTAATTAAGCCTTAAACCTTTATTGCTTTATATATTTTTTATAATAGTAAAACTTCTTACTACCCTATTTAGTAACCTTTTTATTATTTTTTATTAGCTTAATAGGCTTAAGAAGATAAATATCTGCTATTATTTTAAAAGGGCTATTAGCCTTATTAATAACCGCCTTTAATTTAATATTATAAAGCTTAGCTAACTTTAAATATATACCGTTAAATTAAAAAACCTTTATATAGCTATAGTAAAATACCTTTAAGCTATAAAGGTAAAGGCCTATTACGCTATAAAGGCGGAATGCTTTTATATTATTAAGATAAAGCGCCTTTATACTATTAAGTTAAAATACCTTTATGCTATTAAGGCTAAACACCTTTATATTATAACCTCTTTAGCCTTAACGCTTAATAGTTTTTCTATTACCTTACCGGCCCTATTAGCCTTTATATATTATAAGCCTTATATAGTAAATCTTTTTCTATTTACTAATAGCTAAATTAGTTTTAGCCTTTACTAAAAGAAATATATTAATTAGCGGTTTTTAATTTATATTAAATTTATTTTTAATTTAGTAATATTTTCTAACCCTATTAATAAGATTCTTTTTACCGCCTTCCGCCTTAAGGGCAATATTTATATATATATATATACCGCTATTAAAAAGGTTACGGCTTAACCTAAGGCTATATTTAGCTTAAATCTGCTTATTTAACTTACTACCGGTATTAAGCTATAGATATATAGATAGCAAGGATTTAAAAGTTTATTAGGGTTTTTAAACCTTATCTATATTATTAAGAATATTATTATAGTATTTTATTAAGAATTTAAAATCTTAATTTAAAAGGCTATCTATTATTCCGATTTTATTAATAAGTTTATTAGGCTAGCGGACCTTTATAGATATCTATTTATATTTTAAGTAAAGGCTTTATATTAAAAGGTTAGTAAAATCTTATAAAACGCCTTAATTTCGGTTATAAATTACCTAAAGAATTTCGATTTTATAGGATAGGTAAACCTATTCTGGAAGCTATCTAATAATATTACTAATAAAGCCTTTTATTATAATATATATATATTAGCCCCTAGCCCCCTATTTATAGCCCGCCCCTTTAAGGGCGATTTAATATAGCTAGATTTAATTTCTATTATAGGTACCGGCCGGAATATATTAAAAAGATAGCGATATAAGGAGAATAGGTTTTATTATTATTATAGGACGGAAGGCTACTTTTTTTAAAACTATTTAATATAAATTAATATAAAAGTAAAAAAGGTAGGAAAAGATTAAGCTTTAATAGTTATTATTATTAAGGTAATTTATTAACAATTAACCCTAATCCCTTAAATAACTTATATTTAGAAATTATAAGGCTAAATACTTTATTTTTTTTTAATATTAAGATTATATAAATTAAAGGCGGAATTACTTTAATCTAGTTTTTTTTTAATTCCGGGTACTTTTTTATAGGCTTTATTAATGCTATATATATAAAGAAACTTTTTATTTCCTTTTATACTTTTTTAAAATTCTGTTTATTATATTTAGCCGATAGCTTTTTAGCTAGAATAATTATTAATTATTATTTAATCCGTTATAGCTTTAATAATATATCGGACTAATTACTTTTATATAAATAGCCCCTTATAGGTTTAGATATTATCCTCGGCTTATTATAGCTTAAGTAATAAAACTTAAGTATTAATTAAATAGCTAGTAAGGTAACGATTAAGGGCCGGACCTTTTATAAGATATTTATAAATTACCTACCCCTTTAAGCCTTATTATAATCGGCTATAAATTATAAAATAAATATTCTGCTTTAGCTTATTATAATTAATTTTTATAACTTTATTATTTGCCTTTTTAATACCTTTAACTTCCTGCTTTTTATAAGATAGCGCGGTATTTAGCTTTATTATATAATTATAAAAGAGCTTTATAAAGTAACCGATACCCTTTTTACTATAGTAATATATCCGGATTATAAGGCTGCTAAAGAGCTAGCTGCCTATTATTTATTTAATTAGTTATATTAGATTTTAATAGGCGGTAAAGAATTAAAAAATAAACCGCTTTCCCCTTATTTAAAGGTCTTTTACTATTAGGTAAAGGATACCTTATAGCTATAATAGGTAATAGATAATAATATTAATAAGTATCTTAATAGTAAAATACTTTTAATTTAGGAGAAGATCTGCTATTATCTACCTTTATTTCTTTATAATCTAGAAAATGCTTTTCTTTTATTAAAGGCTAATATCCTTTTTTTATATTAAATATTTAATTACCGGATTAATTTAAAAGCTAATAAAATACCCCCTTATTATTAACTATACTTTATATTACTAAAGAAATTATTTATTATTTAGAAATATTTTAATAACTATTTAATATAGGGATTTATTTATTTTAGCTAATTTTAATTTATAGCTTTAATTCTTTTTATTAAAAAGCTTAATAGTAGTATTTAAGTTTATATTAATTACTAGGGGCTAAATAATATTATAATAAAAAACCGCTATTTAATTCCTTTAATCCGGGAAATATTAAATGCTTTATTCTATATAAAATATTATATTAAGCTTAATATTATAATAGCCTTTAATTGCTTATATATTGCCTTTAGGGATAAATAGAAAATAGCCTTTATTATTAGGTTTAGTTTTTTTAAGTATTTAATAGCTAACTTTAAGATAATAGGGGCGTTTAGCTTTTTTTAGTATTATATTAACTATACCTTTTTCGATATTTTAGATAAGTTTATTATAGCTTATTTAAATAATATACTTATTTATAATAAATCTTAAATAAAGTATTACCGATATATATAAGAAATGGTATTATATCTTATAAAGGCCGGGTTAATAATTAATATTAATAAATATAAATTTAAGGTAATAAAAATAAAGTATCTTAACCTAATTATTATTATAAGCGGCCTATAGATAAACTTTAATAAGGTAGCGATAATTAAGGGATAGCCGGTATTAAAAATATTTAAAAACCTTTAACGCTTTTTTAAATTTATAAACTTTTATTACTGCTTTATTAAGAGCTTTTTAGTAATTATTTACCTTTTAATTAAGCTAATAAGCTCGGTAAAATAGCCGGGGTAATTATTATTAAAGGCAATAAAGGCCTTTAAACGCCTATAAAATATCTTTTCTTTAAACTTATTCCTAGCCTTTTATAATTTATAATAGTATATAATAGTAAAGGTAAATACCTTTAATTAGTTAGCTAGCGGTATTTTATCTTAATATAGGGAAAATAATATTTTTTACTTAATTACCTTTTTTTCGGCTAAGTATTTAGCTACCGAATATAATTATAAGATTTATAATAAAAAGCTTTTAGCTATTATTAAGGCCTTTAAGGAATAATATCTTAAATTATAAAGGGCCGAGGGCCTAATTAAGGTTTAAATAGATTATAAGAATTTATAATACTTTACTATTATAAAGCTTTTAAATTAAAGGTAGGTTTAATAATTTAAATTTTTAAGTAACTTTAACTTTTAGATTTATTATAGGCCCAGCTTTAAGGCTATAATTTTAAATACCCTTTTCTACCTTTTTATAAACTATTTATAAAAAGTAAGCGATTTAATAAATAGCTAAATAATAAACCGATAATATACCCTTTTACCCTTAAAAAGATAGGCTTTAATAATTTTATAAACCTTTAATATATCGGAGGATATTAATATATTAATTAAATATATATATACCGCCTTAAATATCTATATTATAGCTATTGCTTATTTAAAGAATCCGGATTATAGGAAGTTTTTCTATATAGTTAAATAGCTTTTAAGTATAGCTAAAGCCGATTATAAGGCGATTTATAGGTATATTTATTAAAAGAACCGGCTTTTTATATCTATAAAATATTAACTCCGGCTATAGGTTATTTATTATATTTATAGCTTAGTATTTAAAGGCTATTTAAAATAGATAAAGATTTATAACCTTTTTTAATAATTTTATTTTTAGCCGGGTATATCCCGGGATATTATTATTTTTATTTAAAGCTATTTTCTTTATTAATCTTTTAAAGTAATATAGTAAATATTCCGGGGCCTATTTTAATTATTATTAATTTCTTTTTAGCTTTAATATAATATCTTTATTAACTTTATCGGGCCCCTATTATTATATAAGTATAATAGTATTACTTATAAAACCTTAATAATAATAGTGGACTAGCTATTAAAGATATAATATTTAATTTTTATTTAGGATTTAATAATAGAAATAATAGCTAACGCCTTTATTTTAGCTATATTCTGCCTTTATAGCACCTTATATATAATTATTTTTAATTAAAATATATAGTTTATCTTTTATTTTTAGAAAAAGTTAAGCTAGTATTTAAGTATTACCTTATATATATTAATAATATATTATTTTAAAACCGATAGGTAGATAAAGATTATTAACTTTTATATAAAATAATACTTTAAAAGGTATTATTTATTTTTTTAAAATAATTAGGTTAATTAGCTATCTTTAATTAAATTTACTATTAATAATTAAGTTTTAAAGTTTATTAAAATTTTCCTTTTTTTTATTAATTATAAATAAAATCCTATTATAAAAATAAAGCCGGCTTACTTTATAAAGATATTATATATATAAGCTTAATAGTAAAAGTTTTATCTTATTAATATAGCAGCTAATAAGATAATATAGGTTTATAAGTATATACGCTTTATTTTTATTTTAACTTAAGAAAGAATATAAAAGTAGGTAGATAAATATCGCTTTAATACCGATATATTAGCGGCTAAAAACTTTATTTAAATTAATATATAGTATATAAACTATAGCTAGCCTAATAAAAAGCTGTTTTTTAAATAAAATAGCCCCTTTCCGGTTTTTAAGGTATATTATTAAGCTATTATTATATTACTTTTACTATATTACCGGGGCTTTTTAATTTTTTATATCTTATTAGTTTAAAGGTATATAAAGGGCCTTCCGGGGTAAAAGGCTATTAATAAAATATATTATTAGTAAAATACCGGTATATTAATAATAAATATAAGAAATAATAGGGATAATTAAAAATAGTTTTTTAAATAAATCTTAAACTTAAAGTTAATTTAAGGTTAATTATAATATAAGGTTAAATAGCTATATTTATATAAATCTAGCTAATAACCGGCTATAAATTTAAAAGGGTGCGATATAAATATTATTAAGTTTTATAAGCAGAATTTAAATAAGCTAAAATTATTAGATTAATAGCATTTAGCAGCAATATATAAGATGCTAAAGAGCCGCTAATAAGCTATAAGCTTATAATATAGAAAAAACCCTATTAAAAATAATAATAAAACAGTAATATATATATAATAAAGCGTTATAAGGGATTTAATTTATAAGATAAAGGCTAGCTAACCCTTTTTTCTACTTATTTAGCTTAATAAGGATAAAAGCCTATTATAGCTAAAAGGCCGGAATTATTTATTTAAGATTAAATAAGAAAAATAGTATTAAAACGCTATTATAATAATAGCTCTATATAATAGAAGTTAAATTTATAATTTTATCTGCTAGTTAAATACTATTAATTACCTAGCATTTATATAAGCTATATTATATTTTAGAAATACTTTAGAAATATTACCTTTTTAAATATAAAATATAGCCGGAAAAGTTAAGCCTTCTTTCTCTTAAATATTAGGGCCTTTATATTTATTATAAAAGGACTTATTTAAATCGGCTTTATTTATTAAGGGTTAGTAATTAAAATGCTATTAGTTTACTATTAATATATTTACCCTTATTATACTTAATACTAAAATAAACTATATATTAAAGGTTTTATATTATTTTAATATATTTTCTTTTAATAATAATTTACTTATAATAGCTAAAGTTATTATTATTTAAATATAATTAAGCTAGATTAATAATAATAAAAAGATAACGGGATATATTTAATACCTATTTACTATATTAACCTTTAATTATTTATAGCTATAAATATAGTAATATTACTAATTAGTTAAGGGCTAACTATATTAAATATAAATAAGCGGTGCTATATAATATAGAAATTTAGAATATTAATTTAAAATATAATTAGTATATATATATTAAATTAATAGTATTTTACTAATATTACGCTTTTTTTTAAAAGTTATTAAGCTATAATAGTAATATTAAGCGTTAAGCGTAATAATAAAGGCCTTAATAAAGCTTTTATTAGCGGTAATTATTATAAATATAATTTTATAAGGGATATAAGGAAAAGCCTTACTAATTATTATATCTTTAGGAATAACTTAGCTATTATTATAATTGCTTTATTTATAGGGGTAGAAGGTATATTAGCTAGTATTTATAAGTTTAATAAAATTCTTAGTATTATTAGCTATAGTTAAAGAAGATTATAAACCGATTTATTAGTAATATATTAATAATAACCCGGTATTTTTAACTTATTACCTTATAGATATTCTTTTAATTTTTATATTAGCAGTAAAAAACTAAGCTGCCGATAATATAGTAATTAACCGTTAATTAATTATTATTACCCTTTTACTATACCTTAAATATAGTATAAAGGTATTAACTATAAAATTAGTTAATAATCTAAAAGGCTATAAATATATTAATAAAGTAAAATTAATATAGTATTATAATAATACCGAAGTACTAATAATAAAAAAGTATAAAGGTAATTAGGTATTTAAAAAATAACCGATAGATAAGTTAATAGTAAAAAGATAATAAAGGTTTAACAGTTAAAGGAAGGATAAAAAGGGCTATATAGAAATTAAGCCCTTAATATTTATTATTTTATTATTAGCTAGCCTAAAGATATAAGGTAATAGCCTATATATATTATATAATTATATCTTTAGCGTACTAGCTGCGGGCTATTAATATCCCGGTATATAGATTAATAGGCCTTAATTTTAACCTATAGTTAGGGATAATTGCGGTTTAGAAAGGGGGTATTATTATAGTACCTATTTTTATAGCCTGCTATATAAATACTATAGGTTTGCCTGCGATCTATAAACCTTTTAGTTCCTTTTTCTTTATATAATAATAAGTTCTTATTATATATACTATGGCGTACCGTGACACTCCCTTTGAGTTGTCATTCCAGGCATGCAACTTATGGACAGCTCCGAGCAATGTCTCCAAACAAATCCTTGGGCACATTGTGTTAATTCATCTGTGAACAACCGCAGAGTACTTCAAGTCACTCTTACCTCATGCTAGTCATTTTCAGCAATAGCTGAACTCTTTAAAACTCTTGAGGCATTGATTGAAGAACCAAGCACTTCCTGTCACAATCACGCATTCAAAAACCCTTTTGACATTCACTGCCACAGTCAGATTCTGAATCACCGGCTCAGAGTGGCCCTTCAATATTCAAAATGTCACAATTTGTGAATCATTAATGAGCTGCAAATCTGGACTCGCTCTGTGAACTGATGCTTATTTGGGACCAGTGAATCATGAAGCCGCCTTCTATAAAGACCCGAGAACCTTCCAGGGTGGCTGTTCTTGTTTGTCAATCCTCTCGTTAACCATTCCAACAGTTTCAGACAACAAATTCATCACCACATTCAAGAATCAACAGTTCAAAAGAAATCAAGTCCTGAACAACATCAAAAACACTCTCTCTCAAAAGAGACATCATACCTATCCACAAAATGCATGTCATCACCAAGAATACCCACGTGGGTCGGGAAATCTGCAGTGCCTGTGGCAAGGATCGAAATGGTTGCACGTGCGTAGGTGGGAACTAGGCACGTTGGGAGGCTTCCGTGGTTGGATTGACTCGATGCGTCCGAAGTTAATGAACTGCAGGGCGGACTTGAGTTCGCTTGGCTGTTAGGACTGAGTCGTGTCCCAACCATCAAAACAGTTAGAAACAATCAAAATTCAATTTAAACAGCCCACATTGCCATGACAAACATATAAGTTCCAGTAATCTAAGTTGCGTCTGCATCTAGGACGAAATGCTAATACCCACTTCCCTCCCAATGCACTTCAAGCTCCATACCCATGGACGCCCCCACGGAAGCCCCCACGGCGTTGTTCCACATTGAGCTACGTCCCAACTCCCAAACGGCACAGAGATATTTCAAATCCACTCCATGCACTCAGACCGTCAAGAGAAAATCTGTACTACCAGTGACAGAACATGAGATGCTATAGAGCAACCCCTGCTCTGTTTAGATCCGTCGGCTCAGCCCCCAGTCACTCACTACCACGGTGTCCCCGGCACAAACCTCGGTCCCCACCCCCACACACACCGCACTCACGATCCACTCACAATACCCACATCCGGCAAAAATAATTCTTGGGCACCACCACCAGCCCTGGGACCATCACAGGGCGTCTAGCTCAAATGGTAGAGCGCGCGCTTAGCACTCCATCTCCGCCTTGGAAATGCGCGAGGTACACGGTTCGATCCCGTGGTCGTCCAACTGAACAAGATATCATCGTCCGAGAGTGGGTAGTACAGCTACCCGATGATGAGATTCCTTTTGCCAGTCTTGTATACTGTATCCCGAGTTCAAATGCTCATCCTGTTGGCAGGGTCACGTAGTATGCGTACGATTTGGTTGATTGGGGCGGTGGATTCGTTGTTGGTGTTTCAGGAGCCTTCGGCTGCAGCTTGCCACTTGATGTTTTAAGATACCTACCAGGCCAAACGGCCTGCTGATCTAAGCTATTAACGACGCCCATTTTCCCACACATCTATTCAAAGGATAAAGTCATGCTTTTTGTGCCTTTCCGTTGCCAGCCAGTACAGCGTTTTCAGGCTCGAGAGACCCACACATTTCAAATCCTGTCCTTGTCGCTTGCCTTGGATTATGCAATTCATCCCATGAAGAGGATGCAGATTTGAATCCTCGATCTCGAATCTACTTGTTTAGCTTCTGGAATATCTCGGTGGAGCGCGGTAGCCGGGTTCATCATGCTATTAGTACCCTGCGACAAGGGCATGCCATGCATAAAATCGGTACAACGTTTTCCTATCTGGAAGCTTAGTACGGCCGGGCATCTGCGAGAAGCTCTGGTCCTGCATACATTTCCATGCATTCGACCATATCACCGGCGACTTGAAACCAAAGAAGGCACCCGGCTGCGATTGGTCTCGGTCGTTGCCGGCTGCAGTCCCTATCTGGGCATGGATCTAAAACGACAAGCGGGCGGGACTACTGTAGTTGATGATATGCGGGAGATCCACCTATAGGGCTCAGAGAATTGAACATGTTGGTGGCTGTCCTGCCTATCTTGTCGAGGCCAGCAGGCCTAGCTCGAGGACGTCCTCGTATCGGTCTTCCCGGATCTTTCTCCCCAAGGGAGGCAATCCTATAGGAAGCGTTGTGGTGGTCGAATCACGCGCTAACGTTTGAGATGTCTGCGGGCTTACGGGCTGTATTGGTGGTATATGTTACAGGTCTACTGTAGATCTGCGCGTTGCATGGCCGCCAGGGCCGTTGCGCGCCCCAGGATTGGGCACCCGCCCCAGGCCGTTCACCCCGGGAAAGATTAGCCTCGACACCCCGCATTAATTGCCCGAGAAACGTGGGCGTTCCGCGGTGCCGGCTGGTATCAGATAGAGTTGCAACGGTTGCCGGCACATCACGCTGACTGGCTGGCCAGCAGCCTATAGCTTGAGACGTGTGTCTCTCTGTATGAGGAAAGTGACAATTCTTGTGGGGAGGGGGGGGGACGCAAGAAACGCCAATGACAGGGTCGGTGATCTCGTTACGGTAGCATCTGCGAGGTTCAAGAATTGGTTGACATGTCGATCCCGCCAGTGCTTTATTATGGTTTCTTGACGCCGAGCCTATCCACCGGCGGCACCGGGCAAAAAAAAGAGGGCTCTCTCTCTCAGCACCGCGCACGCCAAAGGCGTCGCGGGAGTCATGGCTGAGCGCCCAGATGCTTGCATTGACGCAACCCAGCTGCGTCTTGACAAGTGACAATAACAACATTGATTGTTAATTACCACGGTGCCACGGTAGTACGTACCGGTAGCGCGGGATGACAGCTGTTCCACTTTCTGGTTCGCGGCCCCGGCCGCTGGCAGGCGCCAGAGATAGTTCTTGTCTCGGGGTCGCCTCTTGCCCGAGACGGCGAAATTTAAGCCCCCTTGCAGGAATCTCCCGGGGCCCCCAAGCCGTTCGCCGCGCAACTTGGTTAGCGTGCCTACAAGACAACAACTTTCTACCATTTTCCTCTCTTAATTTTTTTATTTTATAGTCTATCCGGGCTGGACCTCTGGGAACTCGGGCACGGCCTACCGGCCTCTCGCCGACGCTCGTCCCTTCGCCCCAGCCGGCCCTTTGAAAAGAAAGGTGATTCGGCAGTAAAGCTATTTTAACCGAATTGGGCGGCGAACGACTAGGGGGCCCCAGGATATTCCTGCAAGGGGGGGGGTAAAGTTCGCCGTCCTGCCTCTTGCCTCCCCAGGCAGGCCAGGTTGCATTGCGGGAATGCGATGGGTTTACCACCCCTCGACGTTGCATGGATCGGCTGGGACGGCTTTGTGTTTTCTCATTCCCATCCATCAGCCCCTCTGGGTACCTCTCTCGCTCTGTTGTGTTGTTAAACAATAGCTGCTGCTGCTGCTGCTGCTGCTGCTCCATACCCATCCGAGGATCTGACTCTGTTCCTGGCTCTTACACAGCCATCTTTCTCTTAATCATAGTCGATGTTCTCATAATCTTCGGTCTTTACCGTCCCCGACTTCGAGACCCCCTACCAGGCTTTCTCCGTCATGGGTACCGGGAATGCGACTCTGGATGCAGTGGGCGCCGCCTCCGGGGCAGCGACTTTCGAGCTGGTGGTTGAGTGGATCGTCTATCTCGTCATAGTAATAGTTATCACGGCCTTGCGGACCTACGCGAGGGCGAGCATCCCCGGCACGAGTGGGTTTGGTTGGGACGATTACCTCGTCTGGATCGCGGTGGTCAGTCTTCCATATTTTGTTTTGCCCTCATTGAATGACAGCCCGTGGTCCAATGTCACTGACGGATTCTAGGTCTGGTACGTTATTCTTACAGCTGAGGTCTACGTAATTGGCGTCACTGCTATTGGCATCGCGAACGACTCTATGTCAGACGAGTACCGGGCTAGGCTTGCAGAGGACGGTCCTGGAAGCCAGGAGTTTGGGCTTCGAGTATTGGGATCCAAGATGCAGCTGGCAGCTTGGATATCCTATTCGCTAGTTCTCTGGTTATTAAAAGGATCTCTACTTTGTTTCTTCGTGGTCCGGCTAACAGTGAGTTTTCTGACTCTTGACTGCTTCCAGCTTCTGTGACCAAGGCTCAACATGACTGAAATGACTAAAACAACGCAGGAGGGCATTTCCAGAGCCAAGATCAGGGCGTGGGTTGGCGTATTTCTACTAGTCGGAACCTGGATTTCCATAGCTGTGACTGTCCTCGCGAGCTGTCGGCCACTCAACAAGATGTGGCAGATTAATCCTGACCCTGGGCCGGTTTGCTATGCTGCCGTGTCTCCGGTTCTTATTGGAGTGACTCTCGCGGGCAACATCTTGACAGACGTCTACCTGATTTCGATTCCGGTCCCCGCGCTACTACGAGCCTCTCTTGGGAGGGTGCAGAAGATCTCTCTCGTCAGCCTTTTCAGCTCTAGCAGCCTCATCACGGCCATGGCAATCGTGAGAGTCGTTGTTATTGTCACTGTAAGAGACCTTGCAGCTACCTGACCTGGTCTGTCTGTTGTTGACATCTCCTAGAACTCGAACGACAACGGCGACGGTGCGTGGGCACTGCGAGAATGCTTCGTAGGCATGGTAACGACCAACCTGGCCCCTATAATTCCATTAATCAGGAAATGGCTCTCACCTCGGCTGGGGAGACTCCAATATGCATCGGATACCACCACAGAACGAGGCACTGGAGGACGGAGCAGCCACACAACGAAATCTCGGAACCGGGACCACCCTAGAGGCCCAGGGCTCAAGATAATGACACCTGGGCATTATCACATCTCGGACAGCTCGGAGCACATTATAGAGAGCAACGACGTTGAGATGCAATCCTACACCAACCCAAACGATCGCCAGGCATCGTCCAACCCGACTGGAAACAAGGAGCAGATAGGGACGTCGACGAGTGGAAACAGAACAGACAGCCCGACGCTCATCATCCAGAAGAATGGCGAGAGCATTTCACAGCCACAGGCCTACTGGGGAGGAGCGAGATCGGGACATGTCGCTGTGTGAAAGGTATCTACCGAAATATAATGACTTTTGATTCATGCAAATGCACTCTGGGAACACACACCCACAGCCGAGCATGAGGTGTGAATTGCTGCCTGATTCACCGACCGAAAGCGGACAAACTCTTGCATTCCAGACGTCCGTCTAGCCGTTCCGTACGCGCAGCACGACGTCGCGGCGGTGACTCAAAGCTCAATGGAAAAATGCCCCGAGGTTGACATCCGAGTAAGTGCGAATAAAGCCGAAACGCAGGAAGCGAAAGGGTTAAATCCGCACTACGCGTAACTCAACGCTCATCTTTCCCAAAAGTTCCAAAAGTTTATTCCGACCCTACATAGTTTGTCAGCGACCTTCCGTGCGGTGTCCCCCACCTTTCCGGTTGCGAGCGCCTTAACAACGAGATCTCCGAGCCCCGAGGTAGTTCGGCCGGCTCCCCCTTTTTTTCCTTCCCTCCCCCAGGCGCCTCTTTTAAGCATCTGGGGGTCCACGAACTCGGGACACGGATGAATTCGCCTGTCCTGCCTTTTCGTCATCTTATCAATCTGATCAGCTCTCCTCGCGCTTGTGTCACCCCCTATATCGGCTTAGGCTTCGGTATGAGAGAGCTCGCGTGACTATATAAAACATCGTTTCTGTTCCTCCTTGCCGGCATTTTGGCATCTTATTTATTAGGGCTCTTTTCAGACGCGAGCACACCTTCGAACATGGCCTCTGGACTGAGAAATGTCGTTGTGGTTGGTGGATCATACGTCGGACTTGTAAGCGAGCTCGTAGTCTAACTACTCAAGCATCTGCCATATGTGCCCGGATGCACGATGAGACCTTCGGTTCGCTAACCGGAACAACGAAGTAGAGCGCAGCCAAGGAACTCGCCAACCTACTACCTGCCACGCATCGTGTAAGTGCATTCCTGCGTCTTATATGATAGAGCTTACTGAATAAGCATACTATAGGTACTCCTGATCGATCCTCACAGCCATTTCAATCACCTCTTCGCATTTGTAGGTAAAACCTCTAGTTATTCCCCTTGCGCGTCACCGTTCCGGGATCGGAGTGGTCTAAACGCGACCTGCCCCTAAGCTGCCAAAGCCCATAGGTGCCGGTATGAGACGGAATACCACAGCGACTGCGATAGTCTTCGGGATGATAATGAGGCATATGCTCAAGCTCACCCGGGCATTCTCCTTTCACATGCTTTATATCCTTTTTGTTTTCTTCTTTTCATATAACGATTCTAACAAAACCAGCCACGATTCGCCATCCTACCCGACTATGAGCACAAGGCGTTCATTCCTTACTCGGGACTCTTCAGCGCGTCGCCAAACAAAGACCTGCACGCAGTCGTGCAAGCAAAGGTCGTGTCCCTGAAACCCAAGGAATTGACCCTGGACCGGGAATGGCAGGGCTCAAGGCAGCTCCCATTCGAGTACCTCGTCGCCGCGACAGGCACGCGTCTCGCCTCGCCAGGCTCGATGCCGTCGGACGACAAGGCGCCCGCGGTCGAGTACCTGAAGAGGTACAACCAGGGCATCAAGAACGCCAGGTCGGTCATCCTCGTCGGGGGCGGCGCGGTCGGCGTGCAGATGGCCTGCGACCTCAAGGAGATCTACCCGGACAAGGAGGTCACGCTGGTCCACTCGCGGCAGCACATCATGCCCGTCTACCACGAGCGGCTGAGCGACATGATCAAGGAGAGGTTCGCCGAGCTGGGCGTCCGCTTCGTCGGCGGGTCCCGGGTCGACATCCCGGCCGGCGGGTACCCCCTCGGCGGGGCCGGGCGCGAGCCCATCACCGTGAGCCTCCAGGACTGGCGGACCCTCACCGCCGACTTTGTCGTCCAGGCCACCGGGCAGATCCCCAACACCCAGTTCCTCGAGGGACTGGCGCCATCCTCGAGCGACTCGCTCGTCAACCCGAAGAATGGGTTCATCAGGGTCAGGCCGACCCTGCAGTTCCAAGACCCGGCCTACCCTAACCTGTACGCCCTCGGGGACGTGGCAGACTCCGGCGCGCACAAGGCGGCCCGCCCCGGGGCCGCCCAGGCGGTCGCGGTGGCGAAGAACATCCAGGCCATGGTCGAGGGCAGGCAGCCCAGCGAGGAGATTGTGGTCGGGCCGCCCGGGATCCACCTGACTTTAGGGCTGGTAGGTTCCCACTCCCATGGCCCTGATGCAGGGCATGTTTTCCAAATGGCTGCTGACACGTGGTGTGCAGACGAAGAACACCATTTTCAGAAACCCGGACACCAAGGCCGGAGACACCGAGCCTTTTGTCAATCTCAAGGACGATGGCAGTGCCGACATGAACATTGATGGTGTCTGGGAGAGGCGCGGCGTCAAGGTGACGGATCCGAGGGATTACCACCTGTGAAAAGCTTCTTTGGGCTCCGCTAGATTTACTTGCGTGTGCGTGGAGTAGCTATTGTAGAGATAGATTCTTCGTCCGTGGGCCTCGCCGTTTTCGGGACTACATAGCAGGCCTTCTGCTGATATCGTACCGATTTAACGTGCGGACCAAGCTTTGATTAGATTAAAACAAGCTTACGTGAAATTTATGCCATGCTCCATGGACTAGCGCCCTCTTGTGACCTCGTCCGGCCAAGTTTGAAAGTACTCGCCCTAGGCTGATATATAAAATTACCGTCTTCGGCCCTCCTTTCTCTTTTAGCCCTGTAATCCCGCGCACTAGAATTTGCATGGGGGTCTTTACGGATGAAGTATCCTTGCTTTCCCGTGGGATCGGGGCCTCGGGACAATGAAATCCAGAAGCGCCAACAGAGCACATGGCCTTTCAGTTTGATTTTACGCTTTGGGATCGAGAATATGCACAGAGTGGACTAAACATTGAGCAATGCAATCTGAGACCTCGACTCGTGTAACCTTTTTAATAAGAACGGATATTCGCGCACCTATTTTCGGCTGGTACGCACCCAGTGCTGATTAAGCAAAAAGCCTAAAACACCTAAAAGTTAGGGGCATTTAGTAACCTTAAATTAAAGCCTTTTTCTTAAAAAAAACTCCAGGGCCGGCAGGGCGAAGGGGGCGAGCCCCGAAGCGCAGCAAAGGGCCGCGAGTAGGGCCGGTAGGCACGACGCGAGCCCAGAGGACTAACCCGCCTCCTTTATATTCCTTAAAAGTTGCGAAGATGTAAGTACCTATTTAGGAAATAGTGTGATTTAATTGGTTATAGGGCTAGATTAGTCAGCACTGGGTGCGTACTAGCCGAAAATGGGTGCGCGAATATCCGTTCTCTTTTTAATGTCTCTTATTTGAAGGCCGGATAGCAGACTACGCAGAACTAGAAGACAGTTAAGCCTCCACGGCTGGACGATTTGGCCCACAGAGGCTCGCTCTACAAGGATTATTTTGCCCCGATTAAACTACATGTGCTGTGAGATTTCGCCGCCCGGAAAAAAAGAGCAGGGCTTCTGCTCTAGTCTTATCGGCCGCCACGATGCAAAGGCCGGTAGTAGTAAAAAATGCTCTCCTTTTCTAAAAAAAAGCCGGACCACGCCACCAGAAGGCAGTCAGTCCACCCCGTTACTCGTTCTCGTGGACATCGATCTCGGTCTTCTTGAAGTGCCTGGCGGGGACCTTGCGGTTGAAGAGGATGTCGATCTCGCGGTAGGAGCGGTCCTTGAGCTCGGGCAGGCCGAAGAAGGCGGCGGCCCAGCAGACGCAGGCGGTGCCGCCCCAGACGTAGCCGCACTTGCCGGCGACGTTCCAGCCGGTCGGGTTGAGCAGCTGCGAGGCCAGGAAGATCATGGGGATCTCGCAGACGTAGTAGGCGGCGCGGCCGACGCCGGTGCTGAGGGCGCGCAGGCGCACCGACGACGTCTCGGCGATGATGGTGTACGAGATGGGCCCGAGGGCGAGGGCGTAGACGAACGAGATGAGGATGCCCAGGACGGCCTGGGCGTAGTTGGTCGCCGTGTTCTGTGCGATCGAGGCGCAGATGCCCAGGATCATGAGGAAGCCGATGTTGGTCGCCGTGCCCCAGAGGTAGATGGTTCGGCGGCCGAGCCAGGAGGAGAGGCCCAAGGATATGACGTTGCCGACGAATTGGAGGCACGAGTTGATCAGACCCAGCTGGAAGGAGAAGTTGGTGGACATGCCGGCCTCTGTGATGTAGGTCAGCTATCTGTGTTTGGGGTTGAAAAAGAAGACAAAGAGGGAGGGGGAGTGTGGCGGCAACATACGCTCGAAGAAGAAAGTGGCCTGGTTGGCAATCAGGTTACCGGCAAAGTTCTGTGACGCGTAGATCAAGCAGGTAATGATTGTTCGCCTCAGATCGGTGCCCTTGAAAAGGTCAGTAAGCTTAGGGGAACCGCCAATCTTGGCCTCGATTTCCACGGTTCGCTCAATCATGGCAAGCTCCGTCTGAGCGTTCACCATGGACCTGCGACCAAGACGCTCGACGGAGCGGAGGGCTTCCTTCTGACGCCCGTGGCGGACAAGCCAATATGGAGACTCGGGAGCGAAGAATATGAGAACCATCAGCGGAACCTATAGCAACATGTTAGCTGTTGGAAAGTTTGACGGAGACGCTTCGTGTTTGAGGATGGGCCAGAAACTTACGGGGAAGATCCACTGCAATGCCAGAGGGATCCGCCAGGACCACTCATCAGTTCGCTGGTTGAGGGCGTAGGTGGCACCGCCGACAACAATGCTGCCGATAGACCAACTCATCTGAAGCGTAGCCGTGACGGCACCTCGAAGGGACAGAGGGACGATCTCGCTGGCGTAGGCGGGGGAGTTTGCAATGAAGAATCCCCAAGGCACGCCTTCAAACGCTTGTCCAATCACGAGAACCTCGAGTGAATTGGCCTGTTTTTACTCAGGTCAGTCAATGAAACTAAGCATCGCATCCCGTGACACGGCCTGCGCGGGCTACTCACGAAGAATGAGATGAAGATGGTGGCGTTCATCATCACCAGGGCCAGGAGTGTGGTCCAGCGGTAGCCAATGCGATTCGTGATGGGTCCGGCGATCAGGACACCGACAAACGCACCGCACTGACCGGCTTGGAACAGGGAGCTCTGCCATTTCGTCTCGATGGACTTGTCGGCTGAGCCCGCGACGTGGACACCATATTTCTCCTTGAAGGCGGGAAGCGCGACGAAGTTGCCGTTCAGAAACATGTCGAAGGACTCCATGACCTGTGGGGGGGGGGGTTACGTAGTCAGCATTCAAGCTTTGTGCACACATCGGCCGAGCATCTTGGCAATTGCTTACAATGGTGAAGCACATGATGAATGCCCAGAAACACGCCCACGGATACATCTTGGCCGCGTCCCACGTGCCCAACTCGTGCTCGCGTGCCTCGCCCTCGAAGGCATCGTTCATCAGGTCCGGGTTGACCAAGACATCTGAATTCCGGATGTTCTTCTCCTTGAGGTCGCCAATGTCGACATGTTCGGCCTGGTGCGACTCCTTGGTCGGCTCGATTTTCGACATCTTGGGATTTGGGGCGTGCTGTGTCAACACGAATATTGAAGAAGATAGGAGAACAAAGAGAAAAAACCCCGAGGCCAAGCGGGAGCACGACACGACACGGCCAAGGGACATGGGCGAGCCCTCACATTATCTACTTGGCGTTCGCGTAAGGAAAAAGGGCCCGCAAAAACGCCACCACACCCCCCTTCAGGTGGTGAGAATGCCCGCATTAAACCGAGCTTCCCTGGTAATCCTGGTAGCCCCGGGGGCATCGTGTTGCCCTCTAGGCCCGCCCAGAATGCCAGGCAGGGTTCCCCACCAACAGAAGTTGGGGAAAATACGGAGAACCCGGGGGCCTGTCCTTATTACTGGCTCGTGCTTCCCCCCAATGAAGCTATAATCTTATTATTATTATTAGAGAGTTAGAGAGTTCGCAGTCCTTGGGCCCCGCGACAAGCTCTTAGGCCATGCGCGACGAAACAGCCGCCTACGTCTGAACGCGGGGCACATGCTCTGGGGTAAGCTACTGCTGCTGGCTCAGAAGGGTAACATCCGCCGTTCTTGCCCGTGGGAATTCTCGCTCGACGGGTTTTCTCGCCGACAACGACGGCCCCAAAAGCCTCATGACTTGGGGGTCAGGGGCGAACTTTGCCAGGGGGGCCACGGCTGACAGGGAAGACCCCCATTGTCTGTGTGGACTCCGGTGCTACCATGCCCAAGCCTATCACAGGCAAGCCTTGAATCCCGTCGGTCTGGTTCTCGTCGCGAGGGCGAATCAACGTGGCCCACCCCATGGGTTTGAGGTTTGACAAGTACATTGCATGGTCAGCTGGGTGCAAGGCGATCCTGCGCGGAATACCACTGTCCTTCCCTGCTGGGGTGCAGCGTCGAAGGACAAGGGGGCAACAGAACGGACCGACTCCATGGTTTCGGAGAGCTAAACGGCCATCACAAGATCGTTTAGAATTGAATGGTGATTTGATGGTGCTCTAGTGACACGATGCAGTGTGCACCAGCAGAAGTGCATCTAGATGAGGACGTGACACTGATCTAGGCTGAGATATACTGAAATGCTGGTTGGTTGTTTAAGCGATGCCACGATATCCTGGGCCATCTGAAATCTGACAAGACCTGCATGTGTGGGCCAGTTGCCGTTCGCTGACAGACTACTGCGTTACACATGGAGCGAACCGAACACACACGCGACACTCCTCGATCTGCAAAAAAAGAGGACACACATCGCGGTTAGCAGCTGCGATTGTCGATGATGAGCAAGTTCGCTGACGTTCAGGTCATCCCAAACAATCCAATCTACGTCCAATCCACAGTAGTGCACATGTCAAAGAGCGTGTCAAGGAGCGGCAGAGCCGTAAAACTCACCACTAGAGCATCGTACTAATAAATGTTAGCCTCGGCACGGCAAAAGGCCGTACATCCGCACGCAGAAGTCCCGTGATCCCATTCCAACGGCGAAGTACTAGTAGTGATTCGGATAATTCCAACGAGGATGAAATGAATGTTGGTTTTATGGTTCAAAATGCAGGGCCATTAAAAGGACATCTTGAAGCAATTCAACTCAAAACTAGCAATGAAAAAAAAATATTACTGTTTTCTGGTCAGACGCAGGCTCAGACAAATCATGCATCATAAGTCAAGAGTTTTCGTGATGTGTAAGCATGTATGGTGTAGCGGTAACATTCAACCCTTCCAAGGTTGAGCTCGGAGTTCGACTCTCCGTGCATGCAAGTAAACCTTCGCATAGATTTTGGTTTGTTTTTGCCGTTCTTGTTTATCTTTTTCATAAAACCGGCGAATTGTCATCGACTGTGACCAAGGGCATGCGAGTGTGCAATTGGGGTGCAGATGTTGGACTTATATAAGCATCCTTCACATGTGCTCCATGAACCACAAGTAATCTTCATCTTTTCCAAACCCTTTAATTTTTTGGGCAGTTTATTTTTTCCGTCCCGTTTGATACTTGTCATTCCACAAATAATAAGCAATCCTTCATTTTGATTCTGACCCCGTACGCGTTATTGCCACAACTGTTGATACTTTTCTACCTCTGTTCCTTCAATTCACGGAATCGCTTGAAACATTCAGCTACCGAGAGCTACACAAGCTCTTGACCAGTCGCTTCTTCCTTTTTGTCAAAGTCCATATCCACATCAAACGGCGCTCATGGCATCATTCGAACCACTTCTCATGCGCCACTCCATCTACCAAAATGTGCACGCAATCATGATTGGCTGGCATTTTGAAAGAAAAGTCAATTAGCTATTAAAAAGTTCTAGGACCCTCCTGGTGGAAAAAAGAATCATCAGCAACTGAGGCGCACTGCCCGACAAGAGCTGGCCCAAACCAATCCACGAATTATTCTGCCCATGGATCTGTCGCGGCTGTCTACAACATGACTGAGAAGAAGAAGGACACAAAGACTATCATAACGCCAGCAAAGATGCCAACATTCCTCTCGGACGCATCCGACTGGACATAGGTCGGCTGAGCGGGTCCGGGACCCTTTCCGGTGTCCGTCGCCGGCGCGCCTGGGGGCGCCGCACCCGTCAGAGTTGTCGGGACAGGGCCGGCCGGACCAGGGCCGGGATTTGGCTGGGGGGCGTAACTCTGCTGAGGGCTAGAGCTCTGCTGCGGACCGGGGTTCGGCTGGGGGGCGTAACTCTGCTGGGGGCTGGAGCTCTGCTGAGGACCGGGGCTCGGCTGGGGCGCATAGCTCTGCTGAGGACCGGGGTTTGGCTGGGGCGCATGGCTCTGCTGAGGGCTGGAGCTCTGCTGAGGAATAGGGTTTGGCTGTGGCGCATAACTCTGCTGGGGGCTTGAGCTCTGCTGAGGACCAGGGCCCTGCTGGGGACCGACACTCTGCTGGGGAGCAGGGCTTTGCGGGATCACCGTGGGATTCGACGGGGTATACACGACTCCTGGAGGAGGTGGTGGCGCTGGAATTCCAGGAGGAGGTGCCTGAGTCGGGTTTCCTGCCGCTGGCTGTTCACCCAGTTTTTCTTGTCAGCCCAACTTCATCATGGCGGCATGGACGGGATTGTGCCACAGAAAGGGGGCCGACTGAGGCGAATGTGGGACATAATAGACCAAATGCTTCCTACCTTTGTCAGGGTGCAAGGACAGTTCGTGATAGTGAGCAAAGTAGGCCCAGTGGCCGTATACTTTTGGCCATTGATGGTGATCACCGTCGCCGTTGGGCAGTAAGTCGTATAGGAACCGACGACCACGGTGACTGTTCCATTGTTATAGCCAGGCTTTCCTGGACGCCAGCCGGGTATGGTGTAATTGATAGCCGAGGTACTAGTGGAGATGATGGGAGGAAGTGGTGTCCTGATGACCGGCACGATGGTCGTGCCGTTGAAGCGGAGTGTGACGTTTTGTGCCGTCGCCAGCATCGCGGTCCCAAGGACCAGGAGAGAATTGAGCAATTGCATGATGTCTCTTTTTGGAAGTATCAAAATTTTGTTCAAGTCTCTGAAGGTCTGGATGAAACAAATTCAAGAATGTGAACTTTGGTGAATGGAATGATGTGGCTGAGTTGAGAAATAACATTGAATCACAACCAATGCTTCGAGACTATGCATATTTATATCAATTCTGAACGACTGACAGCGTTTATCAATAACTATAAATCCAACGTGCTCACGACGGATGCAGCGAGATTGCGCAAAGATGTCTTGGAGTTTGAGACAATGCTCTGTGCCAGAAGCTCGGGACGTCCCGAAGCCCTCATTCCAGTCACACTGCTCCATGTGGTCAACCCGACGACCTAGTGCGTTGTGCAAAGCCACATTACAGCTTGGGAAGCAGGCTGGGGATCTGCAACGGCTTTACTGGCTTTCGTCTGGACCAGTTCTGCTTGGCGTCCGTTTGCATTTACCAGCCATACAACTAGTCCACAGCGACAGCAACCTGCATCTCCGACTACACTCGATGCGGAACGATCCATCTAGTTACGCATGTTTCACTTTTCTTGTGAAAAGACTGATATTTAGAAGAATGGTAATCATCCACGTGCTACGAAGCTAACGACTATCCCCAACAAAAAAGAGAACTGCCACGCATGGACCATTGAGTGTGTCAGCCTGCATGTTATCATTAGAGACTGTCCGACTTAGGCATGGCTGCCTGCATCGCCAGCCTGAGAATTTTCATTGGAATGCTTGGTCTCAAGTATCATCGATCGTAGCGCAGGCCAGGCCTCCTTGAAGGAAGGGTGCAGCGGCAGCCTCTGAACCTCCTCGTCGAGTCCTCGAGAGCAACCCATTTCACCTCCAGAGACTCGGTATCCCCTTCCGGAACCGAGGGCCCAAACGGCTTAAAGACATCCGCAATCACCGTGGTGTGTCTCCAAGTGACGTGGTCGAAGAATGCCTGCTCGTGCCAGATGATGATCGTGGGGTCTGCCCCATCGGCGCAGTCTGGCGGTAGACCCACCTCCTCGGATGCCACGCGGATGGCGCCCGCCCGGGGGTTCTCGTCCTCATGCAGAGCACCGCCTGGAATGTCCCAGGTTCCTCCTGCGGCTGTACTCCACGATCGATGTTGGAGAACGACGTGTGTGGCGGGTCGATCGGCCTTGGTATCATCTCGACGGACGAGGAGGATGCCGGCGGCACCTCCTGCGCCGAAATGGCGTCCCTTGCATGTCCTGCAGTTGATCACCCTCTCCCAAGGATTCTTCAGCTCAGGCCACTTAGTGGCCTCGTTCTAATTACCTAGGTACCTTGATTCGAGGACATGGTCAGATTTCGACCTCTTATGACCTGCTCAGAATAGGTCTGGTTCTGCTTACCTGAGGTCTTGGTTGCTGATGTGATGTTCGTTTTCAAGATTTCCCTGTGGAAGCGCTTGGATGGTGACCATCGTCAGTGGAGCTGCAGACCAGTTTCATGAGGATTCAGGGCTTTCATACCCGAGGAGCAAATTTTGCCTTCCCACACAGCTTCAACGATCCTATTGTTTCAACTTGCTTCCTTCAAAGCATGCTCTTTGTCTCGCAGCTTAAATGGGGGGGAACAATGCTGTTGTATGCCAATCTTGTAAATCTTTTGTCCCTGTTGTTCTCCACAAATTCTTGAATGTCTGAAAATATGTACAATGCCATTTCCATTCTGAGTGCTCAATTTGACATGCCCGCTGGCTCGAGCTGCTAAAGGCTCCGCCTCAATACATCATGAAGCAATGCAAGCCAAAATCAGCCGCCAGACACAAAGGAAACTTCCAGAACTAATAGAATTGATCAGAGTGAATGCCAATCCATGAAATCAATTGGTGCTAGGCTCAATGGTATAAGATAGAGCACGGAGGAGCGTTATGACTGAGGCCGGTACGAGACGGGGTAACTGTCTCCCAAATCCATTCTCAGATTGTTATTCCTCAATGTGGGCCCGCTCCTGTTCCCACGCCTATCCATCGATCCGGCCAGCCGCAACGGCGGCAAGGTAGTCCTCATCGTTGTCGAAGACCATGGAGGGGGTCTTGTCCGCGAGGCGCTCGTCGGCACAACAGGTGTTGAACTAGCATTGGCAGGGTTAGCGATTTCTTTAACGACTCTGTGATACTCTCTGCAACCGGTGATAGATGCGGGAGGACATTTTGGTGATGTAATGCGGCTGTGGAAGTACGTACCCAGAAGTTGAGGCAAGGATGCAAGCTGCCGCACTCCTCCATGATGCAAACGGCGCAACCGGGTCGGCACTGTATTCACTTGTCAGTAATGGCCTGGCCTGAGAGTCTAATGCCCATTTTTGGTGGAAGTGGTTTGAATTAGATGCTCAAGGAAACGATGAGAACTAGAGTCTGTTCTTCTAGATTCACCGCCTTCTGGCGGACGAGATCACGGGTTGGAATGAATGGTGATGCTTTCGAAGTGATACGTACGCAATAGCTGATGGCAACAGCCGAGCCCACAAGGCCAAGGCCAAGGAGAATGAGGTTGTTGATTGACTTCATGTTGATGTCTGGTACGTGGTGGTTGCTGAGAACTCTGGAGTTTCTTGTTGATTGAAGGGATGGTCAAAGGAAGCTGGAGGCTGACCAAAGATTTGCGGTGATGGTCCAGGGCTTTATAAATTTGTAGACTGAGGCTAGTGGGTCTCGTTCTTGTGAATGGCACAGAAGTGAATGGCAGAGAGGTGAATGGTAGAGAGGTGAATGGTAGAGAGGTGAATGGCAGAGAAGTGAATGGCCAAAAGGTGAATGGGTGGCGTATCATCGGATATTCACCAGCAATGAAGAGACTCTACAACAGTTGCATGATTGGAGAAAGAGATCGCTTCTCCCATTTGGACTCTTTGGGACCCTAAATTGATCTGAGAAAGCTTTAGGATGCATTTCGACGGATGAAATCAATCTCCGACGCTAGAGCTCATGAAAAGCCTCTTACAATAGACCTCAGCTCATGGCAGCAATCATTCAAACGCACAGCCGATGTACACTGGACCTTGTTCCACCACACCATTGGCCTCTGAGGTTATCATGATTGTTGGATCTTGGGTTGAACCAGACGAGGCAAACTGCCAACAGATTTGGTGTGCTATCAGACAGCAACGCCATGGAGGCTTGCAAGATTCACAGGCAAATCGAAGCATTTGAACTTGTGCAAGCAATCTTTGCTCGCTCACTTTTCTCACTCATCTCGACATAAGCTCACAGATCATCCCCAGGAATTGTCACCCCACCGGTAATATGATTGCTTGCGTGTGATTTCAACACGTGTTTGTTGTTTTTGGTCACTACCGGTGCCCAGCGTCGATGATGCAAGCCTTACACCAAAGTGCACACACGTTGAGCTCGCTGTTTGCGCAACAACAACGGTTAAACAGAAAGTGCATGAAGTGCTTGAATTTCTGCTGAGACCACAATGTTCCGCAACCGTTTACAGAATGACGAGACATTTCGTCTCCAGATGTGTCTTATGGCCAGGTATCGGTGTGTGAGAGCGGCAATACTAGTATGGTTGTTTGCGCAGTTTGACCTGGCAATTGTTCAAGCAAAAAAGGGATGCGCTGCCATAAATGTCTGAGTGTGTCCGTACTCTGGATTGCTGATGAGGGCAAGCCTTTGCTTTGCCTCGTGGCTTTGAGCTTACTAGCAGGGTATCTTTGGCCCTGTCAGTGCTGTCTTCCGCCGAAGCAAGGATAAGAAGTTATCCTTAGCATGAGTTCGAGAATAGACGTTGCATAATCCCGAAAGGCTTTCGTGCGCTCAAGATGTGGAGCAAACTGCAGGACGTTTGAGCAGGCTGGACCCACACTTTGATGGAACCTGCGATCCTACAAAACGTCGCCGGGGCCAATTCTGGTCATGGTCTAGCTTGGCATGCCAATATGAAGTTTTTGTTACTTAAGTACAGCGTAAAAGCGACCGCTAGTGCGTATTGCACTGGCTACCCTATATTCTGCCATGCACCCCCTTAGTTCGCAATTGCTCTATCTATTACAAACTAAAAAACGCCCTTACTATTACGGAAATCGAACAGCGCACCTCTATCTTATAAGAATTTTCAGTTGTTATCTTAGTTACAACTAAGTAGGGCCGATGGAATTAGATATAGCTAGTACTAATTATAGGGTTTCGAAGATAGATATATTCCGGACGAGCTAAACGGGCTCATAACTGTGGAGGAATTGAGCGTAGCACTAACGAGTTAAGAGAATCGATCTGATTCCAATTCCGGAGCTCCTTCTGAGCGAGCGTGCGCGACCCACACTTATAGACCGAGCGTAGCCCCATAGTGGACCCGCTTGGCTGCTATAGCGTGTAAAGTTTTGCTATCCTGCTGCGGCGTTGCCATACCAGGTTTTGGATTTGTCATCTACACCACGTCGCTGCGCTCGCATGAAGCCCAAATGCCGAACAGCTAGCCCTGCAAATTTTGAGATTGTAGAAAGGAAAATGCAGGCAGTCTGCCACTTCAAATACGTTTGCCAAGGTGGCCTCGACACCAAGTCTGCAATCCAAAAACCACACAGCTCAAGACTGGACAGGACACTCCAGACGCAGTTATCATCATTACTAGCACCATAAATTTCCCAAGTGCCCATCTCTCAGAATGACAGACCAAGGACTCTTGGTGACCTGCCAATGCAGCTACATCACGTTCAACACCCCGTCGAAAAAGCCCCAACTTGTAGCATGCTGCCACTGCACCGCGTGCCAGAAACAATCCGGATCTGCATTCGGGTCCTCCGCCTTCTATCCCACCGACGCCTTCGAATGCAACCTGACGCAAGAAGCCAAGGACAGGCTGCACCTATTCACGCACCCAACCGACAGCGGCAATGTCATGCACTGCTTCTTTTGTCCAAAGTGTGGGGTGCGACTCTACCAGAACTCACGGAAACCGGATGGACCGCCGGGACCGGTGGTCGCTGTCAAGGCTGGCTGTGTGGAGGGCCTGGATTGGAAAGACGTTGTCCATATCTGGACGAAGAGTGCCGTCGTCCAGATTCCGGACGGAGTGGAGCAGTATGAAAAGGGTCTGCCTCTTCGGTGACGGGAATGCGTCGTTGATTAGACGGGTTCTTAGTCTCGCAGACGGCAACATGTAGGTAGCCAAAACAGTTCTAATCGTCATTTCCTAATTGTTGCTGGTACGCGGTGATATAATAGTCTCTCGGATCGTCTTCTTCAGGTGAACCTCGAATAACGTATTTGCATTGCCACTCCAACTCGACATACTCCATCGCTCCGGATTCCTTCAGCCGCGGGGCGTCCCACATGACATATCCCCAGCGGTGCAGCGCGTTAGGAATATAGTCGCCAATCTGGTTGCTATACCGGCCGTTCCAGAAAGTGACCCATGCCAAGGGAGGCGATAACAAGTCGTCTTGCTCAAATAGCATTTCTTGTTGAGTGTCCTGCGATTCGTCATGGTCGGAGTAGAATAGGGAATGTCTTTCAAATTGATGTTCTTGTCGGACTAGGTATTGCCCATTAGTATGTTTCCCTACCCCTCCCCCCTCTCACCAAGTAGAAGATTTGACTTATAAAACAAAGCGAGAATCGCTTGAATGACGATGAAAAGAGTCGCACAGTGATAGGCAGGACGGCAGAGGGAATACATACGGTTGTACTTACCAGCACCATCGATCCATTCATAGTCGTTTGCCAATCCGCTATGTGATTCGACGTTTTCTCTAATTACGCCGCAAAGCGCCTCGAGATCCTCGGCCTGAAATGTATCCTGCAGGATTGACAGCCCTAGGGAAAGGACGTCGCAGAGGGTTCCAACATTGAGATCTGCAGAACACATTTCAGTAAAGAGTATTACATACGGGCAGGGAGATCTAGTGATGGACTCACACCCGTTTTGGTAGAGAAGTAATGCCTCCTTAACATCGAGAAGAGCTACGTGGCTGTATCTAGGGTTCTCCTCTTCATTGAGCTCCCACGCGCACTCAATGAACGCGCTCGTGAATCTTTCCTTGGCGAACTCGTGCACACAAATTATCTGCTCAGCTGCCCAGGGACCAAATGAGTCGAGGATTTGCAATATTGTCTGTGGGTCCGATATACCGAGGTTGCAAATCACCTGCAATCGATACATGGCGCGTTGGATGCGGGACTTTTCGGTCTTGGTCAATGGAGCTGCGTGCGGAGAAGACGATAATGCGCCGAGGGCCCAGCGACAGTAGCGTCCAGTCAAAGGCTCCACTACACGAAGGTGAACATGGGCCATCTTCTGGGTTATCGCAAGAGATAGTCCATCGATGGCAAGGGCCGAGGGAACCTTATCCGGGCTTTCTAGGTATCCGTAGCCTAAGTGCCCGCAGGTCGCAGCCGCAGCCGCAAAATAACGATCAGACATACAGGCAGCGTAAGCATCCGGAAAGATACCATCGAGAGCACAATCCAGGACCTTCCTAATTATATGGAGGCGGTTTTGGGAGTACACGTAATAAAACCGTGGTGAGCTTCTGAGGAGGGCTCGGAGCGACTCCAGAGATGATTCAACCAGGATACGAGTCTGAATCTCAACAGGTAACTTTTCAAGTGAGCAAAGCACGGTGTCTGTCGTCCGCTTCGGCGATTTCCCCTGTTCAGGCCGTGGAAGGGTTCTCTTGGAAGTCGACGGGGTATCTGGAGAGCTGCAGGCGGGAGCGTTTTCGTTGGCATCATCCATCGTAGATGAGTCTGTAAAGCTTGTCGCAGTGGGGCTGGCATCTTGTGTATGTGCAGGAATAGTCTCGTTTGGTGACTGGCTCCGTGGTCTTGTTAACGCCGGGCTTGGAGATGCGACTCGATCAGCAGGTTCTGGTATTGACTCGGGGCTCATGCAGCATGCGAGCCGCCTGAGAGACAACGCAAGACCCTTCATGATGCAAAAGTCGACGCCAAGGATGTTGTTAAGACGTTGAGCAATTGGCAGCAAGATCGCTTGACTTGTCGGAGTTGCTTATGTGTCTACTTGAGATTGTTGGCCGAGCTAGAGTCTGGGCCATCTGTAACGGCGAGTGTCAAACCTTGACTGCTATCGAGCTACTGATAATAGAAGTGAAGGAGCTTCCAGACCGCAGAAAGAGAAGTTGAGTAGAAGAGGCACAGCGTTGCAGACATCTGGATCCAAGGCGGCCACAGGCGGGGCGAGGGTGGGAAATGCAACGGTTGGTTGTTGGTGGAGAATCGGATGCAGTGGGCGGGAATCAAAGTTGGTAACCACATGTGCATGTCACTAAATTATATGCAGGGTTATGGGACTAAATAAGGGCGCTAATAGTTTTATAGGTCTTATTTAATAACTTGATAAAGTAATAGATTTTATATATAATTAAGTAATAAAATAAGCTAAGTTAATTAAAGCTTAGTTTAAAATAATAATTATAAGTTTTTATATTTTTATATTTAAAAGATATTTATAACGTGATTAATAAAGAAATAAAATAAATTAAATAGCTACACTAGTTTATATTTCTTTATAGGAAATATAAGGAAAAATAACTTTATACTAGTTATAGTTAAGAAATATTAAAAAATAATATAGATTTTTTAATGTTTTTAAAACCTTTATTCACTTTATAAAGTATTTATATATTAAACGATAATTTAAAATATATTTAAACTTTATTTAATAAAATATATGTCTTAAGCTACATTAGTTTTAAAGCTAAGTTAAAGGAGTTATAGAGTTACACATAAACGTTTTTAATATATATAAGGGGAGATATAGCTAAGTAATCTATCCCACTTCCTAATTAACCACGTTATATATATATTTATATTGTCTAGCAGCCCGGCCTGAATGATGGATGGGGCACAAAAGAAGCCGTGCCAGGGTCTTCTGGCCTGCTACTGCAGCTAATTCTGAACGCCTTTTACTTCAGTGGCCTAGCTATAGGAAAATTCACCTAAAACTCTCTCACGATTTTTGTATTGTAATCAGTGCGAGTTGGGGAATGAAGAGACTTGGGGTCAAGGATGGAAACGTGCTTCATTTTCTTTGGAATGGTCTGATTTACATCGGATCATTACTCAATAGCATGAAGATGTCCATTAATACCACATTACGTGTCGCCTTCCGAAATTTCCTTGACCGTGTGTACTTTGAAGCCAGTCTTCGTAATTAATCCAATACTTGGAGCCGGCTGTTCAGATGTAGGAATTATTTTCACCTGTCAGACGATTGACTCATTCGTTTTTGCTCCTGCATTTTCTGTCAGCCAAGCTTAGAGATTTTGTGCTGGCGAGGACTCATCGCTACCAGTAGACTCCTTTTGGGGCTGCGAGGTGGAGCTGGTCTCCACCAACGTCACTTCAGAGCCCATGGCGGCCTTTGATTTGGGCTCATTCTTGTTGACTTCTTTCCGACCACTCTTTGGAAGCAAATGTGTCTTCTTCTCGAGGGCCGCCGAGAACATTGCAACATCGTAAGAATCCGGCATGGTCGTTATGTTTACCGAAACCAAAGCTCTTGGATTGGGCACACTGTAGAGATTCGTTGAAGAGTGCGTTTGAGGAAAACGACCGGTCAATAAAGAAGAAACTCTGCAGACGCATAAGCAGCGAAGCCAGAAAGATTGCAGACTTAAATAAGCGTGAGGTGCGTGTTGAGAATCAGCACTTGAGCACACGCAGTCACACATGGGTTTGTAAAGAGTCATACGGTCTGCAATCCTACGCAATCCTACGCAATCTGCCTATGTCATCTCAGATCTGCGAACTTCAGTCTAGTTTAGCCTAGTTCTGAACTAGATCTGACACGCCCGTTCGTTGTAGGAATTAAAAAATTAGTGCTGTTTACCGGAGTGCACCGCGTCGTCGGGCGTTCAGGGGTGGCTGCATGTAAGACGGAACAAGGTTCGAAGTCGGGGCGCAGCAGCTAACTGGTGACTGTTTACTGATCACAACCGCCATATTATAACTCTGTTGCAAAACAACAAGCCCTTCGTATTCATTGTGGTGGTCTTGATAATCATTTGCTTGCATCCTGTTTGGACAATCCAGAAACTCAGCCTTTGCCCAGCGTAGATGGAATTCCGAAGTTGCCCCTGTGTCCGGTTCCGGCCAGGCAGACAATACTCCGAGCGCCGACACCCTTCAGGCTTGGGAGAAGCCGAGCCCCGCTCTCAGCCGTTCGGTACGAACTGACGCCCCACGGGCCTGAGTAAGACCTTCTCTCACGCACACAACGGTCATGCATCTTGCTTGTGACCCTCCCGAACCAACCAATCTCTCTGATCTTATCTGATCAAGATCAAGAAGCACCCCATCCGCTTTGCACAGTCAGTAAGATCGAGCCCTCTGGGCCCGCGACATGGAGCCGCCGCATTCCACAACACCAGCCTCGGCGCTCGGCACTCCCGGTCGCCGCCGCAACGGACGACTGCAGGCTTGCGAACCCTGCCGGAAGCGAAAAGTCTCGTGCGACCATGCATTCCCTGCTTGCCGTCGGTGTAGGGCTCGCAATAATCTCAGCGGCTGTGTGTACCTGGGTCCTGAAGAGTCGAGCCGAACGCCCGCCCAAGCCCGCCCAAGGACGTCGCTTGGAGCCGCCAGGTGAGCGCCTCGAGCTCCACAGCAATAATACAGGAGCCATGACATTGATCTCGCGTATACAGGAGTGCTCGACCTTCTCCAGGTTCAAACAGCGGTGGCATTTCACCCAGCCTCAACGTACCGGTACTGTCAGATTCACCAGAGTCGAGGGGCCACCCCTCGGAGACCAACCCTGGCTACCTGGGCTTCACCAGCTTCTCTGCCGTCTACCAAGAGACACAGAACAGCCTTTCACTCGTCAAGGGCCCGTTCATGGGCATCTCTTCAGTGGTGACGACTAGTCCTCCGGTTGCAGCAGTTCAGAATGGCGAGCCAGGCACCACCACCGTCGTCTTGTCACCCCGAGCCCTCGAGACCAGCCTGATAGTGCTACATCGCATACCCGCCGAGGACGTCGCCCTGTCATTATTCGAAAAGCACACCAACCCAAATGACGGCTGGAATCGTCTGGCTGGGAAGCGTGTCATCGAGTCTCTGCTCTCCGTATTTGGCCGGGAGCTGAGATCACGGAAGGCCAAGGACCTCGAGGCGCTGGCCAACCTGCTCTCCTCCAACACGGCCAAGAAATGGGACGAGGATGAGCCCGACTCTGAGGCATGGCTCTCCTCTTTTTCCGGTCGCAACATGCGGTGGGAGAGCCTGGGCATACTGTTTACGTACTGGGCCCTCGCCGCCATGGCAGACCAGCCTCACCGGCCCGAGCTCCGGGGGTCGGAGAAGAAGCCCGCCCAGCTGATCCTGGTCTATGTAGAGACCGCACAACTATGCATTGAGCTCTGCAAGGGCACCGCGCCCAACAGCCTGCTGCTATACCTCTATTACAAGGTCGCTATCCTCCAGTCGATGATTTCTGGTGACGCGGCCCCGTCCTTTTGGAGACTCCATGGGGAGACCGTTGCCTTGGTAACATATCTCGGACTCCACGCCTTACAGAATGACACCCCCTATGTTCCGACGGTGGCGGGAGAGGTCAGGAGACGGCTAGTCTCGCAAGTGTTTGTCATTGACAAGGTAGCCGCGTCATTTAGTGGCCGGCCACCGCTGCTAAGCAGAAAGTACATGTCGGCACCACTTCCATTGGACCTGTGCGACGAAGAACTCATGTCTGACCCCGAGACGCTGGCAAAGGCGGTCGATGCGTTGGATGAGAACGGATGGAGTCGGAATGAGGAATACTACTCGACCACAATTGTCAGGGCGAGGGCAAAGCTTGCGCGGGTCAAGGATGAAATCATGGAGGTCGCCCTGGGTAACCCGGAATACACGTCCATCGGCGCGTTGTTGTGAGCAGACTTTTCCTCTTCTTTGAATCAGAATCGTGACTTACCCAGTGACAGGGCATTAAAGGGACACGAAGACGAGGCTTTTGCGGGAATACCAAGCATCCTCAAGTACACCCCTGACGCGGTGAGAGACATGAGCATCCCAGCTCCGGCCATATATACAAAGATCCTTGTCCGCCTAGAACATCTTCAGAACCTCTTTTTCATCGCGAGACTCCTGGTCCAATGGGGACATGACAGCAATGCCGACCTGCTGAGCGTCAGTTTCGAAATGGTCTCGGTAACGCTGGTATTCTGGACTCACATGGACCGATTGGCTGGACTACACGGGGATTTCGAATGGCTGGTGAGTCGCAGAAGGGCCGGGCCGCGGACTCCATCTACATACCCAACCGCATAATTAATGTCATACTGACAGAGGTCTATCCCGCAAACAGGTCATGGCCTTCGCAGCGCCCGCTGGCGGGGCCCTCTGCAACGAGCTCCTGAAGCCGTCCCTGCAGCACACACCGGTCCAAGGCGTCACGCGCTCCGGGATCATCCAGCAGCTGAGCCTGCTGAGCGGCTTCCTGGACTGGGTCAGCCCGTCGGCGCCGAACGGCGACCTGTGCAGCTCCTGCAAGGCCGTCATCCAGCACGTCCTGGACCAGGCCCTCAACGCGCCGCTGGTTGAGCCGTCGAGCGCGGCACCTGAGGGTGCATTTGATTTTAATCTTGGCCTCTCGTCCGACATTGATGCCATCGATGGGTATTTTAATTTTGATTTGTTAAATACGTTCCACTTCGAGGCACCTGCGCTAGTGGGAGGAAGTCAGTAGCTTTAATAAAGAGACCGGAGATTCGCGCACCTATTTTCGGAGGGTACGCACCTATTTGTTTACTAAGCAGCTAGCAACTAATTAGATTGCTCTATTTAACCGTCGCCTCTGCCGCCAGAGTATTCTTTTATATCGTTAGCTATACGCCCTATAGCAGATTCTTTTACTATACTTAAACACTTATCTACTAACCACCTACCTATTACTTAATTAATTCGACCTTAATATACTCGAGGCAAGCAATAAAATAAAGGTAACGATAGCCTTAATATAAAGGGTTAACTTAAATTAAAAGTAAAATAATTTAACCCTATAATTCCTAAATTAAAAAAATACTTATAATAATATTATTTAGCGGAAAACCGTTTAATAAAATTAACGGCTAATAGAAAGGCTAATAAGGTAAATAAACTATTAATTAAAATAATAATCTCCTTTTTAAATTATCTTTTTAAATATAGGCTTAAGAGCTAAAAAGTAGTGTATAGGTATATAAAAAACTATTAATTAGTTAAGATATATAAATCTAACTTTAAATAAACTTATTAATAAGAATAGCGGCGGTAAAGGTATATAATTCTAGATTAAAGTGCTTAAGGGTAGGTAAATATATAATTAAGCGTAAATTCTGCTTAAAATACTATCGAATTAGGCCGATATATAAGTAATAAATATATAATTAAAGTTAAGTAAAAGGATAAGGGGTTAAAATAATATAATATATTAATTTATATATTAATATTAACTTTAATTATAGTTAGCTTATAGTTAAAATAAATTTATATATATAGGGCTATATAATTAGTTATACGCAGATGCGTACCCTCCGAAAATAGATGCGCGAATCTCCGGTCTCTTAATGAAAAAAGCACTGGCCTCGCTCGGGTATAGAAGACATATCGACACCCCGACATTAGACAAGATTCCTAGACAGATTAGTCTTTCTAGACACTTAATGAGAACTTTGGGTTAATGATACCATTAATAATGATATCGACTTTCTCGCCTCACCATGACAAGACCCCTTGTCAGATCAGTAGATGCGTAGAATCATCTCTCATCAACCCTGGGCCCAGGGCCTCTCTCCGGTTATTGCACCAGCTTATGAGATCCCATAGTAAAACATGATCCGTGTTCCCTACGTTCTCCACCTGAATACTGATCAGTTCCTCGTTGACATTAAAATCCTTGATAGACCCCCCGATAGCAGACGAGAAGACCGTCGTTGTGGCGCGCGCGCCCCAGTCGTCCCAAGCATGTCCCGGCATTCCTTCTTGGCCGCCACCGTATCCGTCCCAGACAAGACGAACAACTCAGCCCCGGCGCGGCAGTCCGCGATGGCCTCCTAAATTTTGGCGTTCTCGACGTTGTAGCCTAGCACCTCCCTCAGGTCCGACGGCGCGAGGCCCGCCCTGACCCAGCACTCCCCGAGGACGTGCCGCATCTTGAAGCGAGGTTGTGTCGAGCCCGTTTCATGGCCTTGACCACCGTCAGCCGCCTGGTCTGCTCGTTCACCATGAGGGTGTCAACCGCTTCAGGCCGGCCATCGGCGTCGACTTTGCTGTAGCCGTCTGCGAGGACGTTGAACACCCAGGTTGATTGCCTGTCTCGTCGGTTTCGAAGTCCATGGAGTAAAGCCTGGTTTCCCTGATAGACTTGTTAGATCCTGAGGTTCTTCCTGGACCGGACTTATGGCTACTTACGGCAAAAGGTCTGATGGGTCCACTGCGCATGAAATTTAGTAGTAATTGTAAGCATAATTGTTCAAACCTCATGACCTAGACTTCACACGACGGATGTCTACTCACAATGCTGATAAATAGGGCCAGGAAGATGGCCTGAAATGAGTGAGAGACCTGTAGACCATGATGGCAAGCAAGTGGCAATGTGATTGATGACTTTCAGATGGTGGAGGGCAAAGGCTCATTTGATGCATAGAAGTGTTTAGATACGATTGAGGGCTGATCAGAGTTTAACGTATATAATACCCATCATCACCTGGGCACTGGGCTACAGCACGTCCAGAGTCATCAAGCTTCTCAAGTGATATATCATAGACCTTTTCATGGATGAATGTTCATCATGTTTCTTCCTCAGCCAGGAATAAATGTTGGTAAATGGCAGGGGTTGTGATTTTTCTGATTCATCAAATGCTATTGGCATGCAAGTAATAATGTGAAAATTGAACTCATAATGACAGAGCAATTGTTTGCTCGAGTGTTGCCAGAGATCGCCGCATGGAGTTCTAAATAGTTACAGCGGCTGTCTTGGCAAACTCAGTCATGCACACTCAAGGAAGGTGGCTCACTTCATGCAGATCAACAACACGAGGAGCTGTGTGCGGTCCAGCACTAGCACCGCTAGTCCGACTGCTCGAAACGAATTCCTGGAGTGAAGGAAAGAAACGTCTTTGCTCGACTGCTTCAGCGTACCTAGGGTAATCGGAATAATTCGACCACCCAGAAAGAGTCTTTATCCAATACAACTCCAGGCTCTCGCTCAGGCAGCTCAGAGTCGGATGAACACGTCGGTTTCTATCAATGCATTCAAGTTCAAAATCCTTGTGATCCTGTTCCGGGCCCCTAGTCGCACTGATGAGAACAATTCTGCGATGATCGATGGATCCATACGTTTGACGTTTAGTACCTCAGTTCAACAGGAAAAGGATGTACCTCAAGTCGTCGAAAAGTCTAGGACTGAAAACCTTTCAAAACTCTCCAGAGTCACAACTTCTATATTGATTGTGTGTCGTATTTCATCTGCAGACATGTCTGTAATTGATCACTCTTCCACTTTTCTGGGACGCAGTATCTTGATCCGAGCCTCATCCTCCTATCGCTCCCTCCATCAAGGAGTTGGGATGTGTCGGGCCACGACAATTTGAAGGTTGGACTACGAAGGCGGTTGCTTGAGTGATGCAAATGACATCCGATTGCTGTAGGCTGTCCCAAGATCATTCTGTTGGTGATGGACTTTTAAGTATTTATATCTATCTCATACTGACAATGGTGACACGGTCACGACCTCCGTGCCATTCATTGTGCCACCTCTGTATGCATAAGTAAAGGTCCACCCTGACGCCGCACCAGCATGCTCCCCCTGGTTATTGACCACAACAAGGCCCGTCGACGCTGCCGGGTACTTCTTGATCATCCGCAAGACAGCATCATCAGCAGCCTCTTGAGGCGTCATGCCCCGCCGCATGCTCTCAACGGCTTGGTAGCACGGCAGGAAGCGCATCATGATGTCGCCATCGCCCGTCGCACCGCAGCCGCCCACCTCGCCGTCGACATACGAGCCGCTCCCTGTGATCGGCCCGTCACCGACACGTCCAGGGACCTTGTGCGACGCGCCGTTGGTGGAGGTACCAGCCGCCATGGTCCCGTCGACGTGGATAGCAACCATGGAGATGGTGTCATGCGACCTCCCCGCCGACGTCTCGTACGCGCCCAGCTTTCTCGTCTTGAGCTCCACCTCCCTCGTCGCAACGGCCGGTTTCGCGGCCTCGCTCGGCGCAGCAGCAGCAGCAGGGACGTACGGCCCACACGCGGTGGCCGCGTCGGGCACCAGGGCCCCGGCGCGGTAGTTGGGCTGGCAGCCGGCGGCCCTCCACTCGCCGCACCTGGCCGCGCTGTCGGCCGTGGTCAGGTTCTCCTCGGCGAAGCCGCCGAAGCCCACGGCGAACTCGGTCGCCAGGTCGCCGGCGAGCAGGGTGTGCTCGGTGTAGTCGAGCACGAGCCGCGCCACGGCGATGGCGTCCCTGACGCGCCTGAGCCCGGCCACCGCCCCGGACTTCATCGTCGTGCCGTCCTGGATCATGGCGTCGAGCGTCGTCTCGCAGTTCTCGTCGGGCGAGCCGCCGTAGCCGACGCTGCCGTCGCACTGGTTCCGCTCGCACGTCGCGCAGCCGACCTGCACCGCGTCGAGGGCGGACGCCGAGGTGCCGACCAGCGAGAGGTAGGCTGTGTCCGTCGCGGCGGTGAAGGGACCGCCCCATGTGTTGATGACCATTGGCAGGCCTGGTGATGCCTGGCTGAAGGTCTGGGTGACCCAGAGCAGGGTGATGAGGGCGAGGACAAGCTTCATGATGCCTTTGGAGTGGATATGTGTTGTTGTTGTTGTTGTTCTAGGGAGATGAGAGGAGACAACGGGGAACGAGTCTGCAAATATAGGTCGAATGGGTATTCATCTGCCCCATTGGTCGCCAAGAAGAATCCCATGATCATGACACACTATACATCGTCGAGAGGAGATATGACTGTCCTTCCTGTTCCGGGTTGAGGGTCGCATTGGAAGTCTTGGACTCTTGGGCAGGTCGAAGCTGTTGACGACGGCTGATAAGGACAGTGTGAATGTGATTGCACTGTGCGCGAGCTATCGGACCTCGGGGCAAAACAAAACATTGAATGGCACTGTCGAGATTTAGACCATCAAGGTTCTCGACGCTGCTGCTCCTACTTCCTGAGACCTACTCAAACATGCATCGCCACTTGCCTTCCCTTCAATTCTGACGCCGCAACACTGTCAGCATTCTTGGGAACAACCATTTACAAGGATGCAGAATCGTTATGCCGTAAAGCGAAATTGACGACCGCGCCCTTTGTTCCCAACAAATCCCTTCGCTTTCCGCCTTCGAGCAGTCAGTGTTGTCTTTTTGGCTGGTATTATGAACCCAGAATAGTCGTCCCTCGACGTCTCAAAGGGCAACTCCGGGCTGTAGCTCACCAGCAATACCTTTACGGTAAGCTGGACTCCTCGCTCAGTGAATGTCTTAAAGAGCCCGAGGAATGCCGATAGCCAGTGAAAGCCAGAAGAGGAGCTGGGGTCCCGATTCAGCAGCTCCAGATCGACAACAAAGTATACACTTCCAGAGAGTCCGGACAGCAGTTGCCGCAAGAGCGAGAACAAGTCCTGCTCGGAGAGGCTGCCCGAGTAGGCCGCTGCATTGAGAGACATCGACTTCTCCGTCTGAGCGCGTCGTCGTAGTTCCAGGACCTGCCGGATGAGATACTTGAGGAGGTCCTCGTTGGACATGCTCTTCGCCGCGGCACCTTCCTGTGAGGTGCCCAGGGCAAAGAGGACGGGGATCTGTTTCTGGCGCAGCTGCTCGATCACGTCAACCGAGAAGCACCTCAATGCCTGGCGCGAGCGGAAATCCCCCTTGACGATGGATATGTCTGAGTCTCTTGACATGGTCCACCGCCGCATTCGAGCAAAGTCCCAAAACCATTCAGAGAGCAACCGGGCTTGGTTTTGGGACGACCGTTTCTGGCTCACTCGGAGGTAGTTGAAAGTCTTTTGTGGATCCCACAGGCTGGGGTCTGAGATCGACTGCATGATCTGTGAGAACTGCAGATCGGAAACTTGCCTGTTCGTATCAAGTGTCGTTGACGAGATCACTGTGGATATATAAGTCAGCGCGAACCTAATTGTTTGGCCAGCGCACAACGACATGGGCAAGCGTTTAGCGCTCGATGGAGGACTCACGACTCGCTTTGGTGGAAAGTTCATCGAAGCGTCTGCACATTGTGATCATCATGGCCTCAGTGGCAATGGACCTAGCATTTAGGACATCGATGCCCGTCGAGACTGTGTCTAAGTTGGAGTGTACCCGTGAGAAATTGGCCTCAACAGTCTCAGCTGTCTGGTCGATCTTGCTATTGACGTGGCGCAGCTCGACCATCTGCCCACACGCAGCCAGATCTTTTACCACCAAAGAACCACGCCTGATTTCTGCAAGAATATCCGCGTAGCGTAGATCGAAGGGCTGTGTAAGGCTATGAAAAGCACGCCTGAGACATCCTTCGGAGAACCACTTATGGACTCGGGTGAGAAATTGGAGTATATCGGCGCAAAGCCTAGACACCGCGATTTTCATTTTCTCCGTTGGAAACATGTCGGCGCGGATCTCGACCCGAGGCAGCGCATCTCCAATTTCAGAGAGCGCTTTGGCGAGGCCCTTGACCGTCTTCTCGTGGTTGATAACTCCCTGAACATGTCACATCAATTTCAGGTCTGTCACAGGAACGGTCACCCATACTTCGAGACAAAATAGCGGGTCTCACCAAGAACAAGAACTTCATACCGCCCCAAATCAAGGATACCGATTCTGGGTGTTGCTGAATGATCACATCGACCACACCTTCGTAGAAGATCACCTTCTCGGATAGTTGCCGCAGCCATTTTAGCGCTTTCGAGTCAGGCTTGAGAGCCTCGTAACGGGCAGTACAGTCCTTGACAGCACTTTTCACATCCTCGACATTGTTGTATGATTTGATGCCATGGGTCATTTGTTCATTATGCACTGCATGCCCCCTAAATTGCGCGCTGGCTTCCCTAGACGCAATTTCTAGAACGCTGGCCAAAAGAAAGTACGTCAGCCGGCCGAGTAAAGCCCCAAGCCTTGATCTGCAATCCCCTATCATGAGTCAAAAGAACGCACCTCGTACCAGTACCTGGCGCTGGGACAAGCCACTCCTGAGTTGCATCAGTGGTTAGGCGAGGCGCCCAAGAGGAAGCCATGATGATACCTAGGTGCTGACTAGCGGCAAAGGGCCAGACTGATCAACAAAAGCCTGAGACAGACGGAGAAGTTTTGGCTATGGTCTCTGGGTATTTGGCGGCCAGAACCTCCCGGCGACTATCGTCCAGAGTTGCCTGATAATCTGTCTCACTGTAGTGTTAGCCTGGAGGCCTCAATCTCGGTGTGCGCAGCCAAGCTGAAAGGCGAAAGTCGTCGAAGCTGGATTCCCCTACGTTGTGTAACACTCCAAGAGTACATACAGTAGCACCCCTCCTGTGGCACGACATGGCTGCTGCCTGATCATCAGCCGTTGAACTGTGAAGAAGAGATATGATTGAGGTGGCTTCGCCAACCATAGCTGCTGCTTTGTACCCCATCCCTGCATCGTGGGACGCGGTGGCGGTGGCGGTGACTTTGATAGGCTTGGTCGTGTTCGAATGGACGCACAGCAGAAGGTGCTAATGCTACCTGCAATCGCGGCGCGACTACCCAGTACAGTCTTGACACGTGTTCCAGTTTGGGGCTGAAGGATTCCGTGTCAAAGCTGGATCGGCGGTCGCCATTTATCTGCTCGTTCACACCTTCAACTTTCCGCTGATGGTGTTGTCCGGTTCAACTCCGTTCCAATGTCGCCAGGCCCACAGCCTATTGAGGGCATATGCCGACCAAAATTGACAGACAGTTTTTCACCCATAAGATCATTTTTGCAGACTATTTTCTCGATGACGGCAACCTTGCTTCGCAGTGGTTAGATTTGGAAACAAGGGAGGTGTTCGATTTGGAAGCTGCTTTCGACGAGTGCGTCAAGAAGTCAAAGCTACCTGCTCGCGAGACGACCTGCCAGTTTTTCTATATTTTCATTCTCTTGGCGTTAGAATCTTTGGAATGGGCTTTTTACACTATATTCTTGTACTTTCCCCATGACGATGACGACGGGCCAACTTATGATGAGAAATATTTGGACAATATCAGGAACATACAGCGCGATTTGATTGAGCAGATCAGACGAAGTATCCAGCGACAATTTGGAGAGACCGTCAACAGTCAGGTGGTAGAACTTCTGCTCGAAGAAAGTGAGGTGCGTTCCGTGCTCCACCGCAGATCTCCGGAATCGATATTGGCCGACAGCCATGACGAGCAAGAGTTGAGAAGTAGACGAAACTTCCTCCGCAGTCACGGTTTCTCTAGAAATTCTTTTGAGAACTTCGAGCCAATTCTCGCAAAATATCAGATTCGTCAGAAGGGCTTGAAGGTACGGGACAACAGCGAGTTGATATCGAGATTGTCGGATGAAATACGAGCAAGGGATCCAGATCTCGTAAAGCCGGATGGGGCAAGCAGCCAAGATTCAAGCGATTCCGAACAATCTGAAACTCAATTGAGTGATAGTGAAGGGAAATCTCGTACGATCACTCAAAAAAAGAGAGGAAATGGGACGACCACAGGGCAAATCTGGAAGCACCTTACAATCTCGAGAGACGAGACATCAGCCAGCGACTTTCTCCACGAGAGAATTGTTCTCCTGTTTTTCAAGACACAGTACCTGGGCCAGGGTACTCCAGATACTCGGGTAGACAGCCAAGAAGACACCGAGGGAGCGGAGATTTCGCAAATCGGACAGAAGTCTCAATCATACACGAGGACAGACACTGCGGCTGGCCAAAGTCACTCGCATCACTCATTACATTCGCAAGCATCATTTGGATTGAAAATTGATCACTGTCTAGGTTCCAGCCTCCGAGTCAAAGATATGGAAGTCTTGAAGCAAAGTTCAACGGGTGGAAACGAGGAAAGTGGAAGGAGCTCCGGCGCTTCCACACCAAATATCGATAACCTTCAATATCGTCAACTCGTCAGCCGTATCAAATCCCTTGAGCTCGAAAATCAGCTACTGAAGGATCCTCAAACAACTGGTGGTAACTGGAAAATCATCCATTTCATTACAAACCCCTTTCACGGGGGGCAGTCCGGGTATTTCGATAAGCCAGTGCTGGCTCCCGGTTTCAAACATGACGACTTCACTCTGAAAGCCTTTCTACCTGTCAATGATGTCGGGGACTATATTAAACAGACTGGGCTTGACTTTGTGGTTTCTCGATTTTATTCCGCTGCATCGTTGATGGGTGAGGTGCGACGGACACTGGCAAAGAAGCAGCAGCCACCGGACCCTCTACACTACCGCGAGCATATTCAGCTTCAATCTCAAGAAATGGCTGAGGCGCTGCAGGAATTTCTATCATTACAGCCTGCGTTTTGGGATATTTTCCCCAGCTTCGACCCTCGGGCACCAATTGAGGCGCCCTACATTTTCTGGTACACATACCGATCTACAAATGCTTTGGATCAGCTCAAACATCCTCACCAAGACCTCATGCGTACGCTGACGTCGTGGATTGAGGAGAACTACGCTGAAAAGTACACCGAGGCAATACATCAGCTTGCTAAAGGGACAGTGACACTGAGGACCATGCCATTCCTCGTTTGTCCCGGAGATGTGGTCATTTGGAAAGAAAAAGCCAAGATCAAAGCAGCCATCACTTCGTCCCTGCTCGTACAAAGATCGCCACCCATATTATATTGGGACAAGTCGCAGATGACATCGTCGGACAATAGTCAAGACTCGAAAGGCATCAAGCAAGGAGAATTCTTGGCCAAATGGACTGTAGAGACATGGAACTACAAGTTCAACGGAGAGTTCATTCGCGATAGACGGAGTACGGAAATCAAGTTCAAAGCCTCGTCCCTAGAACAAGAGGTGGAAATCTCAAAGCTCGGTGTGTATCCATTGAGATTTGCCGACGAGGAAACGAAGCTCCAGTTGGAGACCCGAGGCAGGACCTTTTGGAGGTGCCGAAATCGCAACTTCGTGTCATATACGGGCGAGGAGGGCATGTTCGCGGTAGGTGGGCCGTCCTCTCATTGCATCATACAGCTAATTGACCATCACACTACAGAGTGGTGAACGCTTCATGGTGGACTTCCAAATATACAAACAACTCCACAGCGACTCGTTCAAGTTCCAGCCCATGTACGAGGATGAGGACGTGGAATCTCAGGATAGGCATAAGATCAGCGCCGAAGACATGGAATCGGAAACACCGCCCTCTCACCCTGATATCTATGTCTTTCCCAACACAGTCCCGGGATACAATATGAGGAGCAAGAAGTGGGGTAAGCAATATTTACAAGTTGAAAGGGAGTGCCACAGGACAAGACTAAACATCACACAGTGGACCTTGAGGTTGATTTCATAACGGACGTCAAATGGAACACCAAGTCCTTCGAGAGCCTCGTGATTGACGCAAAGGCTAAAGAGATGATCCAAGCCCTAGTCAGCCACCAGATCGAAAGCGAACAGGGCACTGATCTCATCCACCGCAAGGGCAACGGCCTGATCATCTTGCTTCACGGAGGTCCTGGAACCGGAAAGACATTCACCGCCGAGACCGTGGCCGAGCTAGCCAACAAGCCGCTCTTCTGCGTAACATGTGGAGACATTGGCACCGTCCCGGAGCAAGTTGAGAAGTACCTCGAGTCCGTGCTGTATCTGGGGAAGACCTGGGGATGCGTGGTTCTCATTGACGAGGCAGAGGTTTTCCTGGAGCAGCGCAGCCTGGACAATCTAGAGCGGAATGCCTTGGTCTCTGTGTTTCTGCGTGTTCTGGAATACTACGAGGGCATTCTGATCCTGACAACAAACCGAGTTGGAACGTTCGATGAGGCTTTCAAGTCGCGAATCTTATTGTCGCTGCACTACGACAAACTGTCCATCGGCCAACGCCGGAAGATCTGGAGGGGCTTCATCAAGCACCTGGAGGACACCCACGCTTCCATCAGCAACAAAGGCAAAGGAGTGGAGTTGAATGGAGGCACTTCCGCCAGCACCTCTGATTTATCACAGCTGAATCCTCAGCACGATGTGCCTGATATCGACTACCAGGAGATCCTCGACTCTCTCGACGAACTGGCCGGCCACGAGCTCAACGGCCGCCAGATACGCAACATCATCACGACGGCGCGACAGCTTGCCAAGTTCCGCAGAAAGACGCTGAACTACGGACTCCTTCAAGAAGTCATATTGATTTCTGGAAAGTTTGACGAGTACTTCAGCAGGATCAACGAGAACCAGACGGATGAACAGATTGCAAGGAGTGACGGACTACGATGAAAGGTCTTTTGCTTGTGTCAAGGAAACCTCTCTGGAAAGAGCTTGAATATACGTGTAGCTGGGAGCTTGCAGTCAATCATTTCACAGCTAATGCCCTTATGACTTCAAATGACGAATTCCATGTTTTGCTCAGCTATTTCACCACAACAGGGCCAGAATGTCAAGTTATGAATAGATATCATATTGGTATAAATGAGAAAAGCATTTGAACCATGAGTTAGTAGGTATTGAGAATCATCTCGGGCGTGATAGCCTCTGTCGTAGATAAGATGTGCAGCTGGCGGCGCAATCTCATGTGAAACCCGACCTAAACTCCCCTTGAAGCACATCCCATCGATGCCTCTCACCCTTTGAAATCACCTGACCTCCTGATCCCTTTCCACATGCCAACAACGCCAGGAGCAAAGTAGTCCACCATCGCGGTGAGACAGTCATCATTTTGATATTGCCACCCTTTCCGGCCGTCGTCCCCGTCAACACCACCCAAAAAAAAAAAAGGCTCCACAAACCTCCTCACAACCCTCCTCACCAAAAACACCAACCACTACTACGGTCCTCAGGAAGTCTTACAATCTAACCCGACCGACTCAAGAGCCTCGACGAGCCTCTTGAGCGTGACGGGCCTCGTGAGGAACATGTCGACGCCGCTGGCAACGGCGTCCTGCTGGATGCCGGCCCCCGCCAGGCCCGTGAGGGCGATGATGGGCGCCTGCGGCAGGCGGTTCGCGCGCTCGTGCTGGCGGATGCGGCGGGCCGACTCGAGGCCGTCCATGACGGGCATCGAGATGTCGGTCAGGATGCAGCAGTAGTCCGAGGGCCGGTGGGCGTACATCTCGGACGACTCGAGGCCGTTGATGGCCGTCACGTAGGGCCGGCCCAGCTTCTTCATGTACGCCGAGAGGATCTATTCAAACGATGCATGTGTGTGTCAATTTATTTTCCCTTTGGTTTGCCATCATAATAAGAGACACGGGCGGGCCTCAAGTTTCAAAAACTCACCTTGAGGTTGATGGCGTTGTCGTCCACGATGAGGATCGACGCGGGGGTCAAGCCCGCGGCCTCCATGGGGTCCCCCCTCTCCACGGCAGGCGTCATGGCCGGCGGCACCACCACGACGGCGCCGCCGAGCGTCGACTCCTCGGGCGGCGTCGGCAGCGGCGTGGGGTCCGCCTCGGCCGCAGGCCCGGGAGGCGGCGGCGGTGCTGCCCTGCCGGCGACGAGGGTCGCGCGCGTGGACGTGACCACGGTCACGCCGTGGCCCTCGCACGCCTCGCGCTCGGGGACGACGCGGCCCGCCGGCCCGGCGGTCTCCTCGAGGGTGACCTGCGTGCCCTTTGTGGCCGACGTCGGCAGCACGTCGACAGAGGTCGTGTGGTGCGGGACCATCTGGTGCTGCTGCTGCTGCTGCTGCTGCGACTGCTGCTGCTGCTGTCGTTGCGCCTGTGCCTGTGCCTGTGCCTGTGCCTGCTCCTGCTGCTTCGTCTCCCACATGCCGAGGAGGTGCACCAGGGCCCTGGCGAGCTTGCGGGGCCCAAAGGGGGGCGCGAAGAAGTCAAAGGTGCGGATGCGGCTCGCGGCGTCGGGGAGGTTGTGCGAGAAGTTGCGGGTCGCCACCGTGGCCTCGCACACGAAGAAGACGGGGCACTCGGCCTCGCCGGCGATGCGCTCGCCGTCGCCGAAGGAGACGTTGGAGTCGTGGTGGATGATGAGGTCGGGCCGCTGCTGCTGGTTGTTGTTGCTGTTGTCGAGGACCTCCATGAACAGCCAGTCGCGGCATGTGCTCTCCAGGAAGTGGGCCTGGGACTCGACGAGCTTGCCGGCGTCGTGGAGGCCGCTGGGCAAGGCGCGGCCGCTGTCGTCTGCTTCGAGGCCGTCGAAGCCCCGTAGCAGGACTTTCCGGCCTCTGAGTGTCTGCACGGCCCCTCCGAACCCTGTTGGGTCTCCTGGGACAGGGGCATCTCCTGTGAATGGAAGCGGCAGCGAGACGGTTATGGCCGTGCCTCGCCCGACCTGACTGGCGACTTTGATCTCGCCCCCCAGATTCACGGTGATCTGCCTCACCAGGCTGAGCCCCAGGCCTGTCCCCGGGGCAAAATTGTCCTCCTGGCAGAACGGGGTGAACAGGTGGTTCTGGATGTAGTCCTCGCTGATGCCCTTGCCCGAGTCCGAGACGGTGAGCAGGATGGTGGCGCCGACGTTGTGCTGGTACGGCTTGGCCGACTCCTGCGCGAGGCTGACCTTGATGAAGCCGGAGCGGGTGAACTTGAGCGAGTTGCCAAACAGGTTCATGACGATCCTCCGGAAGGCGCCCGGGTGGGTGTTGAACCGCCAGCACGTCGACCGCTCGATGTCGAGGAAGATCTGCACGCGCTCCTGCTGGGCCGGGTCCGCCTGCTGGCCCGCTCCTCCCCCCCTTGCGGCCCCTTGCTGCGCGATGGCGTCCTTGTATTTCGTGTAGTCGAGGTCGTCGCGGAGGGAGCGCTGGGCCGACATGCGCTCGTGGCTGTAACCGGCCAGCACGCTCTCGACGACCTCCTCGACCAGGCAGTCGAGCTCGACGGGCAGGGTCTGGCTGCGCGTCTTGCCCTGCTCGGAGCGCTCGCCCGGGTTGGCGTTGACCTTGCCCAGCACGCTGTCCTTCTTGTCGGCGCCGGCGCGGTCGTTCTCGATGAAGCTGTTGATCTTGCTGTAGTCGAGCAGGTGGTTGATGGTGTCGACGAGCGTCTTGCCCGACGTCTCGATGATGTTGAGCACGTTCTGCTGCACGCTGTCGAGCTTCGAGTCGTGCAGCAGCTCCACGGCGCCCACCAGGCCGTGCAGCGGGCTCCGCAGCTCGTGCGATATCGACCCCAGGATGTTGCTCTTGATCGTCTCCTCGGCCTTGGTGTTGAGCCGGTACAGCTCGGCCATCACCGTCAGGCCAAACACCCGCAGGAACGCGACCGTGCCGTCGACAGAGAAGACCCGCGTCGGGTTCCGCGTCCAGATGAAGCCGCCCGCAGACCACCGCTTCTTCTGCCCGTCCCAGAGGGGGATCAGGATGACGCTCCTGGCCCCGGGGAAGAGGTTGACCACAGCCTGCGCCGGGTCCCACCGTTTATGTGTCGTGGCCGTCCTCTTGCTCGCAGAACCGGGACCCAGGTGGAGATCCTCTGGGTCCTGGCTGTCCCTTGACCACTGGCGCATGGGCGAGGCAGGCCGCTTCGGTGGCCTTCCACTTGCAGCACTTGCAGGAGGCACGGGAGCCCTGCCCTCGGGAGGAGGCGCCACCGTCTGGATCACGCTCCCGTCCGCGTCGAAGTTGAATATCTTGCCCTGCGGGTACCGCCTGAGCAACCTCAGGAGGTTCCTGTCCCGCAGCCCCTCAAACTGCCACGGCGGCCTGTCGCCCCCGATGGTCGACCCCTGCATGGTTGAGTACCCGAGGACGTTGCAGAAGTCCTCCCTCTTCGCCGCCGACTGCGTGTGCTGGCTCGCCGCGTCCCCCTCGTCGTTGCTGAGGTAGCTGAGGTTGTTGCTCTCGAGGCCGACCGTCGACACCTTGCGCTGTTGCTGCTGCTGCTGCTGCTGCGCTAGCCCGCCTTGCTGGCACCCCGTCTCGTTCTGCTGCTCGACCAGCCCGCCAAAGGACCGCACCGTGGCGTCGAGGAACAGGACCCCGTCGACCTCGACCGACTGGCGGATGATGTTGGCCGCCTTGGCAAACACGCGGCTCGACTCGGCCAGCTGCAGGTCTGCCGAGCTGACCTGTGCGACGGCGGGCTGCTGCTGCTGCTGTGTGCTCGTGCTCGTGCTCGCCCCCGAGTGCCGCGAGTCGGGCCGCGGCGTCGAAGACCTCGACGAGTCATCTGGCGCCGGGGCCCAAGGCGCCCTGGAGCTGGCGACCACAACGGCCGAGGTGGTCACGGCTGGAGATTCCAGCAACGGGCTTATTCTGCTGCTGCTCGGAGAGGGTTCCACCGCCGATATTGGACGGTCCCGCAGGCCTAGCGGGCTGTGGGGTCCTTCTTCTCCTTCTCTCTGTTCTCCCATGGTATCAAGCCCAACAGCCGTACTGAGCGGCGGCAGGGCCAGCCGTCCGCCCTTGGCCAGGATCTCCTCCTTCCTCCTGACGCCCTCGGCATTGATGTCAGCCGCGATCAACAGCCTCGACACCCGCTTGCTCGCGCGCCCGAGCCCGCGGCTGCCGGCCGTCGGCCCTCCTTCGGCAACAGCAGGGTCCAGCGAGTCGGAGCCCTCGACGAAGTTGCCCATCCCGCGCACCATCCTCTCGGACCTCCTGTACTTGCCGTACGAGCCGCGGTACTCGAGGTAGCCCATGATCGTCCGCGACATGTCGCGCATGAACTTTGCCTCGTCGCCGCTCAGGCCCCGCGGCCGCGGCTCCGTGTCGAAGACGCAGTACACCCCGATGTTGATGCCGTCCGGGCCGGGGCTGCGTATGGGGACGCCCGCGTAGAACCTGTTGAACGGGCGGTCGTGGATGTACGGCCTGCTGCGGAACCGCCCGTCGGCCGCCAGGTCCGGGACGACCGACACCGGTAGGTCGTCGCAGCAGGCGCCGGGGTCATGTTCCAGGTCTGGTGATGCGTCGGCGGCAGGTGATGCGCTGGCCGGCGGCACGAGCACGTGCTCGCATATGCCAAAGGACCGCGGGATGGCCGTCCCGCAGAGCCAGAAGTCGCCGTCGTCCTCCTCCTCGCAGCAGCAGCAGCCGCCGTCTTGCCCACCACAGCTACTAGGATGTTGGTCCCCGCCTTCTGCTATGCTCATCCGCCGGCGGGACGGCTCCCGGGCGCCAAGCGGCGACGAGCGCGTGGCCTCGGCGACGACATGTTGGTAGTCCCGGTCGAACAGCGAGATCAGGGCCCGCCTCGCGTTCAGCCTGTACACGGCGAGCTGTGCGTACGCCGTCAGGCTCGAGTCCGTGGCCGAGGCGAGCACGGCGGGCGGCACCGGGTCGTGCGGGTCGTTGAGGTTCGCAGACGTCCACCCGAGGGCATCATATCTGTTTGGATCGTGGGGAAACCCTTTCGTCAGCGGCAAGAAATGATCGAAAGGGTCGGGAAGAGAAAATGATGGTGGTGTGTGGGTGGAAAGGAAGATGGGCTGCTACTGTGAACGAGGTGGGAAGAGACGTACTTGAATGTTTCTCTCTCGCGGACGTTCTCCGACACGCTTGCATCCGCCGTGGGCGCAGATGGAGCGTGTGCCCAGCTCGGCTGGTCGATCAGGTCCATAGCCCCTTCGGAGCAATGGGTCGTTGGCGAGTCGGGTCTCTGCTACACGCTTCTTCCATGGACTTCCCTCTTGCTGAAGCGCATGATATCAAAGTTGTGCCGAGCGGTATTATCAGGATTCAGGCTTCAGGATCAGGGCAGGGCAGAGCAGGGCAGCAAACTGGGACGAGGACTGGGCAAGATTATTAGGTCAGTTCAGGTCAGGACAGGTTCAGTCAGGTCAGGTTCAAGGACAGGACAGCCACAAAAACAACAGACGAACTGGCCAAAACCCGGAACCTGTTTCTGGGGCGGCCCTCGGGCGGTTCTGCTGCTCTCGCTCCCTCGAGAAAGAAGAAACCTTGGAACTCAAAATCACACCGAAAAGGCCCTTAGGAAACCTTATTTTCGCAAACAACGCCCGCCATCCGCCCCCCGTCCCCTCCCGCCCCCCGCCCCTCCCGCTTCTCCAAGCCTGTGAGCTCGGGCAGCAACAACAAACCTGTTCCCTTGTGCCCTGCTGGCCAACCTTCCCGTTCCCCTATCCCAGCACTGACTCGATCCGCACCATCCTTGTCGCGGGGTGGGGCTGCAGATCTGCAGAGGCCGATGGGTGCGTCGATCCTTCTCTTTCCTCCGCCGAGGGGGACAACAAAATCACTGGGGCGGAACCCTCTAGGTCGCGGGATCGGCTGTCCATCTCTCCCACGCCCTCTCGACCGGGGCGACCGCGGAGATGCAAAATGCAGTAACCGCCGTGGGAAAAGGGGGGAAAGGATGGCATGTCTGCATTTCGCATATCGGCAGATCCAGATCCGGATCCGCCCAGGCACATGTCGAGCTAACATCAAATTGGTTCCAGAACAGCTCCTCTGCTAGCCCCGAGGGGTTCGATCTACACTAGATCTCAAGGGTCCTGCCACACTCTGCCCACTCTGCTCTGCCACGGGTTTGTGGTGAAATAAGGGGTCCAGTCCACAGGGTCTGCAGCGCCAGCGCTAGCCGTTGACGCGGAGCCGGGCCTGGTCTGGCTGCTGGCGCCAAGTTTTGGATATACTATAGTGTGAGAGGGACTAAGGGCTAGCATGGGCTAGGGCCCTCCCACTGCATACTGTACTCGAATTATGGCCAGGCCGGGGGGCTGTTCCGGAGTTTGGGGGCCGCTCCCGACTGCTGCCAGCAGCTGGCTGTTGGTCCAGCGGAAAGCACTCTGAGAACCCCGCGGGTGGAAACTCGGGACTGTGTCATGCATGCGGGATTGCGTGCGTGGCAGGCCCCATCGTGGGCCTTCATAATTAATGGCTTGGCAACTTTACACTTTGCATGTGCTGAGCAGGGGCACGAGGAGTAGGACAAACACCACACGCAGCCAATGCCATCACTACCTGATGACCCGGCCACTGGGAATTGTCTGGTCGTTACGACCGCGCAGTTTGAGCGGGCCCCCTGGGAAACGATTGGGAATAATCTACGCGACGGCGGATTGATGACTTCAGGGCCAGGTGGAGCAGTCAGCCGACAACACGCCAGGCGTTGCATCTGGACGAGGAAGACCACGATTTACACGTCTGTCTCTTCTTGTCACTTCTGTTCTCCGATACTCTTCGTCTTTTGGGTTTGGTTTCTCAAGCTATACCTAGACAGTCAGACAACACCCATGGGATTGAGTGGCTGGAGGCGGGTGACTTTCGGGTGCACCTGCATCAGCGTTGCTTGATTCAGTCGAGTCTGTCCACGTTGCCCATTTGGTCGCCTCGAGAACATTGACGCCCATAGCGAATATGGTCCACTCAGAAGTGAATGGTCACCTACCAAGTAGGCACAGAACGCAGTTTGGAGATTGAGAACTCGTCTCATTCACTCGTCCAATAATATTCGGCAGCGAGATTGCTTTCCAAACGAGAGAAGTTTGACGTTGTTGCTCTTGTCGTGGAGACGAGGAATTGCAAGTTGCATAGGTGGACACACATCCGCCAACCTCAAGGCCGCCCAAGAGAGGAAAAGACTGGGTCTGGCACCGTCGTCGGCACAAAACACCTGAGAGCCCAAGTGGTGGTTCGCGATCTACCTCAAACTGACATCCTACCCCCGTGACTCTCGCTGCTTTGGAGACCCCGTGTCGTTTTTCAGGTTCAACAGGACGCGGCCGTCGAACCCGGCAGTCACCCACCTCAACGCTACACAGGGCGTGATAGCCGAGCACATGTGGACGTTGTGGACGTTGTGGACGCTGTCTCGGGCACTGCCTGTTCAACAGGGCCACACAAGGTTGACTTCGATTCGAACTTGGGCCCCGGGATATCTGAGCAAGTTGCTCAGGTGGCGATATAATCCCTTGGGAATGCTCGGATACTCAAAGCGAGAGGCAGAGTATGGTGGCGCAATAGCAGCATCCCATTAGTGCCGTGGCCAGCACTTTGATTGCTGAACAAATGTTCCTTTCAAACCGTTAGCTGGATTCTTTTATTTTATTTTATTTTCGTTACGGAGGGATTTTGACCTCCTGTGCATCCTTTTCGACCCGGCCCAGCCATGGAGCACAACAATTTCCAGGCGCTGTCAGCCCGTGGCCCATCATCGGCACCAGGAGTATCGCCGTCAGCAGCCACGCCGTCACCAACGGACGAGGGTGCCTCGTCCACCACCCTGCTCAAGCCCCCGGCCGGGGCGATCCTCGAGTGCCTCCTGGGCGCCGCCGCCGTGGCTGCCGTGGTCATCGTCGGCTGCGTCTTTGTCACCCGGAAGGTGCACGCGTCCCGGGCGCGGGCGCTGCGGTCCGCGGGCGCTTCGCGGAGTTCTCTGACTGTCGCCGCCTTGTCTGGACCGGGTGCAGGGGCGGTGGGTACTCGTATACCGCTGTCTATGAGGCCTGAGGCTGTGCGCGGTGCTCGCGAGAGCAAGCCAGATGGGGCTGGTGAGGTTGATGGGCGATGCGGGTTGGAGACGGCGAGGGAATAGGAAAGGCTTATTTTGACGGGAAAGGCCTTGGCCATGGATGATTATAACAGATATTTTAGGGACTCAACTGGTGGTCATGTTTCACACTTCATTTCAAAAGAGATGTTAGACTTCACCTGGACTGAAGGACTATGATTTTGAGCGGCTCGCGATATTCCCAAATGTTTAGAAAGAAAGCGAAGGAATGATACGGAAACCCTAGACAGTGCTTGCTACTTCTTCTTGCCTATGAATATGAACCGTCTTACTTCTTCCACGCAGCATAATCCTGCCCGAGACTGCCAAGCTTCCCTGCCTGGGCATCCTGAAGGACGACATCCTGCACGATCGGTTTCACACAAAGCCACGCCTCATTGACCAGTATCGCGAACTTCCACGTTCCGTCTGCCGTGGGCACAAGCCCGACTTTGGGTTTATGCGTCAGCTCCTGGTCCGGCTCTGACGATGCTGCTGCTGCTGCGGCTGCTGTACCTGCTGCTGCTGCTGCTGCTATACCTGCCTCTGCCTTCACGGCACTTCCAACAGCTTGGCTGCTACCATCACCGTCACCGCCCCTTTTGAGCAGGTCCAGCCTCGACTGCACCTGCTGGACGGCGCCCTTCTGGAGCAGGTCTGGGTGGTCAAAGTGCGCGGTAACGAGCCCCTTGACGCTGAGCTGGGCCTTGACGACCTCGGTCTCTGCCGGGTGGGTGAAGCAGTAGACGCCGATCGCCATGCAGATCACAACGACGACATACAGCCATTTGAGACCCAGCAAGAGGTAGAGCGGAACTATCGGCACCCTGGTGACAGTAACAGTACTGTTGCGGGCTTGCTCCAGGCGGTTGACTTGAGGGGCGAACGTCCCAACCGAGGTGGACAGCGCGTAGTACGAGAACTTCTTGGCCCACCGGTTCGCCAGGTCTGCGGCGCTCGAGGCAGAGTACGAGGTGTCAAAGGCAGCCAACTCCAGATTGAACTGCGAAGGAGCAACGCCCCAAGCAAATGGCGCAGAGAAGAAGGCCCCCCACTCGGCGGAAGCTGGTGTGGCGTTGAAGGTGTGCAGTGAGCCGTTGACCCACGTGTAATCGATTTCGTAGACAGTGGCGCTACAGTTCAAGAGCCACGACGCAGTGGTGGAGGAATTGAGGAAAATGTCCGTGCCATCGCTCGTCAGCGGGCTGTTGGTGTCGGCTGCAGAAGGGAAGCCCGTGGCCCAAGTCCCAAAGTACATAGGATTTCGTGGAAGCAGGGCATAGACTGGAGAGCCGCTGCTGAGACTCACTATGCCGCCGGCGCCGGATAGCTGAGCGTCAGCAGCAAATCCGATACCTGTCGTACAGCCTCCGGAATCACCATTGACGCTCCCATTCCCCGGCCACGTGCCAGCACCGCACTCGGAGAAATCGCCTTCAAAACCACCTGGACAGCTGAAAGCAGAGCCGTTGTTTCCGGTCACACATTTATGCGTGATGATTTCGCATTGCGTGGACATGCCCATGGTCTGCCCTCTGAAATCCACAGAGGCGCTGCTGCGGTGGTCACCGATGTAGTATATCGGGACGTTGGTCGAGGGTGCTTCGGAGCCTGACGCGTTTGCAGACCCTGTGTAGTCGACTATGCTATCATTCGTGGCCAGACCCAGCTGCACGTTTGCTGATGCTTGAGGATCCACCACGAACATGTTAGCGGCATGTACAGTAGGCATGAAGATGTTGCACGGCCATGCAAAGGTCTGAGCGTTATTATAATCATCTGCCGGGTGCATTGGTCCTAGGGAGCAATTGGAAGGGTTGTCCTCGCTGGTATCCAGTTGGCGACCAAAAGAGTGGTATGAGTTCTGGTGGATCTGATATAGTTGGGTGATGGTTGCGCTGTGGACGCTTAACCCAAACCAGGTATCAACAACCGGAATCAACAGTCTGTTGGCAAGATATCAGCATCACGGGAAGTTCGTAACTTCAAGTCTGGACACCTGCACGTACCCTATGACTGTGATCAAAGTCAGGGCTGCCAGAACAGCAGGTAATGGAGCCACGAGTTTCTCTTTGTTCTTCCATCTATACATGGCGGTTTCTTTGAGAGGGCCCAGACCATTCCCACCGAGGAGGGTGATCAAGATAGAAAGCTGCTTCGGTGTCGGTAAGTCGTCATGTTTCCCACGTTGCGATTTGAGCACGATATGCCGAGCGGCGAAAAAAGCAATGAGAGCCATGATGGAGCTTGAGAGGTAAGGAATGATGCGTCCGGTCCAGCCTGCAATCGTCGTGATGGTGGTAGGCCTGTAATCAACGTAGTACGCTGGGTCACCGCCATTGTGTCTGATGTCTTGAATGTGAGTTGAGAGATTTGTCGATCCTATGGCCGTTGCTGCAAGATGGAATTCTGCCAGGCCGGCCTGAGGGATAACACGGTAATGGTAGATAAACCACAGGAGGACCGCAGAGATCACCAGGATGGGGATGCATGGCAGGGCAACTCCGCAGACGATGGCCCAGATGGCCGCAATGAGATCCCGACTAGGCTTCTTGGCGTTGCTCTCCAAAGTATCTGGGCTGTTATCGATAGAAGTGACGTTTATGTCAAACCGCTTCCTTTCATTCTCAAGAGAGCCTTGAGCTTCTTTTGCTTCTGAATTAGCTGCCATTTTCAAAAAGAAGAAGAAGAAATACTGAATTCTTTGGAATAATGACGAGGGGGAGCCAGAGTAGAGTGCGAGATCTAAGTAAGACCTTTTATATTTGTACAGAGCCAGAGACAGTACCCACTCCAGGGAAAGTTGACGACAACATGGTAACTACCTCCATGGCGACTAGATACCCTAGGGTACCCGATGCTGTGTTCCAGAAGTCAAAGCACATGGGGCCATATCTTAGTGTCGGAATTGTCAGTTGGGCACGGCCATGGAGTGATCCAGAACGGCAGCTAGACGTAACTACGTGCGCGCCTCGTCCCGTCGCTAACATTGAGCTGAGAGCGCACCCGAAGGACTAAGGCCGGAAGAGGTTGTCACCCGAAGAAAGCGCCATAGCGAGCTGTCCTTGGTGCTCTTGTCAACTTGCCAGGTGTGGGCTCTGTCAAGCCTAGGTGCGACGCGAAGATTGGCCAGACCTAAACATTCTTTGTGCTGTGCCGTGTGGGGGCGACCCGTAACGGACGGGTCATGAGGCTATCGCGAGATTCTCGTCTGCTAGAATTGGTTGGTCTGAATGTCCACTCAACATAACGTGCGCTCAATAGCGTCGCTGCACGATTCTGGTTGAATTTGCTTGGAGCGGCCCAGAGATCCTGAGCAAACTTCTTCTCTGCTCTGGTACAATTAGAGCATAGTCACATGTGCATCTGATCCATTTGGCTGGAGCCCCTTCCCCCAACTCGGGAAGCTTTCACAGCTGAACTTGGTTAGCCTGGAGGCCTGGCCGATGATAGACTATAGTGGCCATAGCTACGGTCCCAAGTCATGCACTTGCATGGAATAGCTGAACCACAGGAGGCCGATAAGAATCCCCGAGTCCGCGTTACAGATCTAGCACTAATATAGTTTATCTACCGCGTTGGATCACCAGCAAGTCTGTTAGCCATTGGCGAGAAAGTTTCCCTCATTGGTCAGCCAGACATTAGCGGATTGTCAACCCGTAGCGGTCCCTTCTGAGGGGATACGTTCTTGCCTTTGGAAATACGTGACGCTTAGAGCACAGATCCATCACTGTACTCACCAATCCAGCCTTGGACTTAGGCCATCATGGTTCGTCCAGTATGGTATACTCATAGTGCATGTGATTTCGGCGAACTTGGACGTAAACGTCAGCGCCGTAGCACCATCCAACCTTTTCACATCGCCGCATGAGCCTCTTTGTGGCTGCCCAGGTGGTTGAGATTCTCGTTAGTTCCGTCCCGCTTCTTAGATGCGCACTGAGACGGTGTCATTTTGACGGTCAGTGATCATCTGTTGTTTCATGGTGGGAATGTTGGATTCGCCACTTATATATTCCGTCCGGGGCTGCAACCAATCTAGCCATACGTAGACGAGATCCGGAATGGCCACATTGCAGTTAATGAGCGTCCTATTTTGACCCTTTAAATTCAACGCTCCAAGTGACCACTGCGAAGCACGGCTCACTCAAGTAGTGCAAAAAGGTCAAAATTTGGCATAAATGAGCAGTTCAAAACAAATGAACCAAGAGAACATTTAGAAACGCCCAGCGAATGAGGCTGCTGGTGACAATCATGGATTCGGAGTTCCAGCAGAAGAAATCTATAACAAAGTTGTCGAGTCGCTTACTATTGCCGTGGACAGAGATATCGCTAAAATCTCATTCAATAAATTCCAAGAGATGCGATGGTTTAGTCAGAATAGCCAGTGTGACTGACTCTCCATATTTTGCCGCAGTAAGTTCGGAAACCATCTGTGTGGAGGTTATCTTGCGTATGCTTCTTTTCTGTTGTGTCTCAGCAAGCAGCTTGGATTCTTTGCGTAGTCACAAGTAGTCGAAAAGCTCAACAAGAACGGTAAACCATGGTGATGCAAATAGGTAAGAAGTAAAACTCAGTCCATTAGAGCCACCATCAGGAAGCCCTGCTCAGATGCATTGGGAAAAATATCTTATCAATCGTATACGCCTCTAAACACTGTATGCAATGCCAAATGGGAACAATAGAGGACGGGAGATGACTGACTGAAGGGAACGGACGGGTTTTGACAACGCGAGACGACCCGAAGGACAACCTCCCTTATTTCAGGCGGGGAAAGCTGAATATCAGCAGCAGCGAGCTCATGAGCTGCTCCTAGACGCATATATCCTCTCCAAATACAAAAAAACTAAAAAAAAAAAACTAAAATGTCGCGTCACGCACTGATGCCTTGGCATTGTGTGGGCTCAAGGGGCTTCGAGGGGCCCGAGTTTGTGGTGTTGTCTCGTTGACATGTGCTTTGTCTTTTCAACATTTCCTTGTTGATCTGGGGCAATTCTATCTGAAGGGGGTGCAATTAGGTATATGTACGCCAGACTCTGTGTACCAGTTGACCAGATCGGCCTTAAGCGATGGATCAAGGTACTTAGATGGCCTGAGGTGCTCCTTTAACTTCTGTCATGGAAGTCTTAACTACTGATGTGCATCTCATTGTCCTTTAATTGGGTTACACCCCCGGTGACATGTTTTGTAGTTTTGCTAGTATAAGACGGTAGAACAATTCTTGCGCCAGAGAAGCAAAATAGGTAAGCTTTGAAATCGCGTCTGTGATTGTCATGGTTGTAAGACAGACGAGTCATTGGTCTGCGGAACAGTACACCCGGGACCCGCGGGGAGTTGTCTTTGTGTTTGATGAATGTAAGGCTTCTTCACAATGGCGAAACAGTCAAAAGGAAATGTCAATCACGCCCATTACCCCCGGGATTCTGGGTGGCTCACCTAACGACTTACCCTCTGGCACATGATCGATATTCCCCTATCACGACACTGGTACAGTTGCTTAGTGTGCTCATGAGTCCAGCATACCACGACGATGTACGGGAAACTCACCCGTTCTGGCGAATTTTCCCTCTAATTGATTTGATGACGGTTTGCCGTTTGAAAACCGCAAAAGCACAATCAAATCCGTGATTGCATCTGGCCTGGTATGAGCGCTCTGGACCATTGAATTGCAACTCGCTGCTGACAATCACAGGTTCTACCTTGGTTATGCGTCGGCCTAGGGATATATGTAAGAGTGTGCGTTGTACGAGCACCCTGATGGGACGATGTTGTAGTTCTGCTTGCATTGGTAATACTGCCGCTCCAAAAGCACATCATGTTAGGTACTGACTCCAAAGCTTGCCGGTTCAACGACCGGGATAGGATTTTCGATGGATAACCACACTCCGGCCCATCCGGTATTTGCGATTTGTATAAATAGGTTGGACTCACAAAGAATCCGCTACCCATCACGGCTTCGGCCATCCTTTTAGAGAGGTTCCTGATAGCGACAGAGACCATACCGTGCAGGGGGGGTCTTTAAAGGCGGTCACTGTGGCCTTCGTTTACCCAATTGGGCACTTTTCCTGCGAAGTGGCCTTGCAGCTATATATTAGGTTTTAATATCCTCTGCTATTCAGCGACCAATTTGGTATTTAGCCCCTTTTCCCACCAAATAATCGCAAAGCGAAAACGATCGCAGAGCAGAAATAGACTCGGAGCAAAAAAGCGATCACAGAGAGGTTAGGTAGGTATAGATTAGCCCTAGGTACGTACTAGCCCCATGGAAGGGAAGAGGAAGGGAAGGGATAGCGCCTTCCTTCTTAAAGTTAAAGTTAAAGTTACTATCTCCCCTTCCCTTCGAGTTTAAAATTATAAAGTCTTTAATCAGATTTAGATTTAGATTCTTAGCTTACCCTAAAGGTTAAAAATATAAAAGAAAGCGTAGTAAAAAGGGAAAGGAAAAGGTTCTTTTTTAGCTAGCCTTTATCTTAAAGCAGAAGGGCAACTTTAAGGGAATTAGAAAGGAATTTACTTTAAAGGAAGATACCTTCCTACTTGAAGCTAATTCTGCCAGAAACTATTTCCACTCCGTAACTATTTTACTTCCCCGTAACCGTTTTTTATATTTAAATTTAGTTTTAATTTGCTAGAAACTTATATAAAGCTTATAACTTATAGCAAATTAAAGGTTATATTATAAAGAACCTTAAAGTAATTATTTTAGGCGAGAAGAAAGGGCTATGGAAGGAGGAAAATAGTCTAAAGGCCCGCGGGCTTTATAGTGACCGCTCTTGAAGACCCCTAATGCGCGGTATAGGAAGTGTTTCTTCTCGTAAGCTCTGCTAGTGCCCGTTGCATGCGATGCTGCTGCACCAAAATGACTCAAGCTCCCACTTGGCGTAACATTTATTTTACATGTCCAACGCCTCATTTTCCACCTCCAACGCCCTAGTAAAAATCTCGATCCTTGGGGTCGAAGGACGCGATACCCGGCCTCGGCGAGGGCAGTAGAGAACTCGTGGAAGTCGTCGACGCTGTCGCGGGCGTACGATGGCCAGATGAGCAGTGACGGGCCCTCTCCTTCGACGAGGATCTGGATTGTGTTGTACGAGGCGCCGGTGAGATACTCCGTGGTGTATGCGGCTGATGTCAAGGCCGGCAGCGCGGCGCGAGCCAGTGCGTGTTTGGAATGCATTGCAAGGAAAGAATGTTTGATCTCGTGAGCTGGTATTGCCAAGCTGCTTGTTTTAACGACAGACAAGCGACTGTATGACGCCGATGCTGGGGGAAAACGAGTGTGTCTGAAGAGTTCAAACAGCTCAAGACAGATGTGAGTGCCGTCTGATTCTCTGCTACAGCCGCTTAAAAGACATGAAATGTATACACAGTTTTAGAAAAGGGGACCTCATTTTCCAATGAAGTTCCCAGGACCACGAAGCCTCAGATGGGTCGTGCTGATGTCGAAACATAATTTCTAGTGGTGAGAAAGGCCATATTGAAACGATGAACCTGTCCTGAAGGTTGTTCTGACAGCAGAGATCCCTTTGCATATGCTTATCCTATGCGCTTTCCACGCCACTGCTCACGAGGCCGTCCTCTGACACCTGACTCTAAGAATTAATGACATGGCTGTGTTGTCCCTAGGTTCGAGATGCAATGGCAGGCTCAAGTAGCAGATGGAGCAGGCAGAAAGAGGCTTACTAGTATTCTTCTATTCCCCACAATCCGAGCGGAAGCAATTCAATTCTCACTTTATATACCAATTACGGCCGCTGATGCCGGCAGCTGGCTTGGGAATTAATTTGTCGGAATTCCGGAGCCAGAAAGGTGCGAGGTGTGAGATAGTTCTGTTGTTGTCTTTAAGCACGCCTCGCGCACGCGGTTAAACATCACTTTTCTCTGGCAACTGCTACTGACGGACAACTTGTTGGTAGACCGTTGTCATAAACGAGGTGGGTAGTACTTCATCAAGTGCCTCGATGGAGAGTAGGGCGAAGGCATATGGAATTACTGATGTATGCCCTGACAAAGCTTACAATGCCATTAATGGTCCATCAGCAGCCAAGACTGAGGATATCTACAATACGATGCGGTGGCGCCGAAGCTGGCTTGTTGCAGTAAGACGGCTTACTTGATCGCCGCTGAATTGAACATGCCCAGGTGCTGCTCTGACGTGGGTCAGCCGCCCATGCAGCTAGGCGCCGGCTTTCTCCGCTTCAGGGAACCTCGTGTGATTTTCTTGCGAAGGACCCCAAGCCCTCTGCCAAGAGACCAACACCCCTCACGAACCATCCCAAAGACAGACGCCATGGACGTGAAGCGGCCAATGGTCCCAACGACCTACACGCGAAAGCCGCGACATTTCAGGTGGAGGATCCTTGCATGGCCCTTGGCATCTCTCATCCTTCTGCACACTCTGTTACGACGCTGTCAGGTCAGGCAGTTGCCCATCCCCAGCCATGAGACGGCGAGACTCAGATATGAAGGAGAGAGTGTCTTGTGGGAGTCCTGTGGGGACATCAGCGGTCACCCCCTGGAGTGCAGCCAACTCACCGTTCCAATGAACCACTTCGCGCCAGACAACTCCAGCAGCGCAAGTGAAAGTGAAAAGGTCTTCGTCGTTCCACTCATCCGTATGCGGGCCGAGAACGCGACGCAGAATCTCATCATCAACCCCGGCGGCCCCGGAGGCAGTGGTATCGGATTCGTCCACCAAATCGGCGCCGAGCTCGACACGATCCTCGGCGGGGGCTACCACATCCTCTCATTCGACCCCCGTGGTGTCGGTGGTTCTGTCCCCAGGGCCAGGTGCTATCCCGATGAAGCGATGCGGCGGGCCCAGGCGAGGCCCAGGAGCGGTAAGCTGTCGCGTAGCGGCGAGATGTATGCATGGAACAAGAACTTTGCTCGGGCGTGTTATGATAACATGGGAGAGCATGCGAAGTATAGTGAGTGAAAGTCTAGCATTTTCGAAGGGTCATTAATATGAATTTAACAGCTGGACACAGTAAATACCCCCCAGACGGCCGCAGACATGAACCACATCCTGGACGCTGTCGGTCAGAAGGATATGATCTACTGGGGCTTCAGCTACGGGACGACATTGGGCCAGACCTACGCCACCATGTATCCCGAACGCTCAAAACGCATCGTTATTGACGGGGTAACCAACATTTACGATGCGTATAAAAGAATCGACACCGACCAGAAGCAGTTCAGCGACACCGAAAAGGTACTCTACGGGTTCTTCGACGAGTGCGTCAAGGCAGGCCCGGACCGCTGCCCACTGGCACTCTTCGCTGCCACCCCGGACGAGCTCTGGGATCTGGTCTGGTGGCGTGTGGACAAGCTCAAGGAGGAGCCCCTGAGCATATACGTCAATAGCACCCTATACGGCACGTTTGACTACCCGAACTTCCTGACCAACGCGATATTCTACTCGCTCTTTGCGCCGCAAAAAGCGTGGTACCCCGTCGCGGAACAGCTTTCCAGATTCCTACAGGGCGACGCGACGGACATCTGGATGAAGCACGGTCGCGCCGACGTCTTTGCCACCATGGGCGAGGCCAATCGGTTCGTGACGTTCAACGATGCCAAGTCCGGGGCGGAGTACTGGCCCAAGGGCTGGCAGGAGGTGCTGGACGAGATCACGGCCTTTGCGAATCAGAGCCTGTTCTCGATGATCGACATGACGGGGTTCTTTGGAAGGCAACAGTAAGAGCTGCCCTCAATCCCGTTTCTTCATTTTCGTGTTTCTTCTTCTTGGTGTATTCTCTGGGCTTTGCCGAGGTTCCCACTCCGATACCTTCAAGACTGACCTCATGTAGGTGGATTATCCCTCGCACGCACGACTTCGTGCCCCAAGAGAGGGTCAAGACTGCTCATCCCCTGCTCATCCTGACGACCAGCTACGACCCCATCTGCCCGATTAAGGGGGCGTATGCTGCCAGGGACATCTTTGTCGGATCTCAGATTGTAGAGTCCAAGGCGTATGGGCACTGCTCTGACGCGATGCCGTCGCTCTGTGTTGCCAGGCATGTCAGGGCGTATTTTCGTGAGGGGAAGGTGCCAGAAAACCACACACTGTGCGAGGTGGAAGGCGGCTACTTTGTGAAGCCTCTCAGAGATATGGAGCGCGTGGAGTCTGATCAGTGGTTCGTTGGTGACCCGGAGATGGAACGTATTCACTTGGCACAGAGCAGGATGGCTCGGAAATGGCCCGCCTGGTGATGTACAGACACTTTGGCAAGCAGATTTCTTGCGACCGGGTGAAAATCAACATAAGGTCTAAACGCAACAGACGCAACGTGGCTTTGGCATGCATATTGTGCTGTCAAAGAGCAATTCGATCATACTTCGGGCAAGGCCTTCTTAACTAACAATTAAGGTTTTACATCCATGGAATGTTCCATGAACACGAGTCTCCTTATAGATCAACGATATTTCCAAACTTCTCACGCTTCTCGATGACCAAGCTATTGAATCACACCTTCGTCATCTTGAAACCGCCCGTCTGGAAATATCTCGCCGAAGAAAAGGCTACGGCTGATGCAGAAATGGAGAAGCCGCAGAACAACTTCAAGCCTAAATAGTCTCCTCCTCGAGCATCAACAATCGCACTGGCTATAGGGCTGCCTGTGAGGGCACCAAAAGATTGAAAAGCAAAAGCTGTACCTGTCCGGGCGCCTATCTCTCTGATATCAGAAATCTGCGCAATGAGAGTCGGCCCGATCGACGTCAACCCCGACGAAAGAAAACCAAACGCTGCTGTGAACACAAGTATTCCGGCATCGTTACTAATTGGAATCCAAAGACCGAAACAGGCAATGCCCGTGAGTGTGGCGATGGTGACCATGATGTTGTATCGGCCAGTTTTGTCTGCGACAAGGCCGGGTATGACACGGCCGAGGATTCTTTTCCCACGTCAGTAGACCAACCAAGACAGCAAGTAGGGCTTCATCGACATACCCGAACGCGTGCATTATTGGCAGCAGGTAGATGACGAGGTCACCGTCCATGCCCTGCGCCCTGGCTTGCAGTATCACGAAGTTGTAAGGAAGGAATAAGCCCCAGAAAACTAAAAACAGTCCAAAGACAGTCGACATCATAGTCGGTTCTCGCATCCCACGGAAGTATTCTCTCATGTCCACCGGTCTTTTGTCCAGCTCAAGTCGAGATCTGACGGTGATGCAAGCGATTGTGAGGAGGAACAAAAACATGAAGCCGACGGCACGCATGGCCCAAGGAAAGCCAACGATGTCTATCATCTTGGGAACCATGATGGGTAGGACGATTCCGCCGACAGACGACCCGGACATCATAAGTCCAAAGGCGGTAGCACGCCGGCGATGAAACCAGGTAATGAGACATGACATGCTCGCACTGGTCACGGCACTGGCTCCGATGGGGCAAACGATGCCTTGGGCGAGGAAGAAGTGATAGTATTGCGTCCCTAAAGAAACCATCATTATTCCAAAGACGTAGATGATAGTTCCGGTGAGAAGAAGCCATTTGGGACCGAACTTGTCAAAGACAAATCCCCACTTCATGTCCACGTCACACACCGAACGCGAAGCCACACAGGGCTTTTGAGGAGCGCAAACATACAACTATTGGCAAAAAGTTCAAGACCCACTGCATAAAGCTGGTGATCCATGAGATGGCAGACGAGGAATATTGTCGGAGCGCATGGTTGACATAGTACGTCTGGAAAACACCAATACTGTTGCCCAGGCCGAATGTGCAAAACAGAACGCACCAGGTTCCGCCCAATACGACCCAGGCCTCTTTTCCACCTTCAGGGAACCCTTCTCCGTTAATGTCGGTCTCCTGCGCCGTGGGCACATGTTGCTCAACCGCAGGCGGCTCGAGGAGGCGTTGGGGATCTGCGCAGGGTCTCGGGCCGGGCCGGCAAGCTTCATCCGTCGTTCGGCCGGTCTCGGTGTCGGCCTTTTCCATTTTGTGCGGCGCGGTTGTTCCGTTTTTTATTTCATATACGCCGCTCGTGGCCGGTGCTAAGCATGTTGCAAGCGCTCTTGAGTACGGCGGAAGGTCTTTAAATAAATACCCCATAGATATATGCTGTTGAATAAAGATGGGGGTATGGGCGTGGGGATCCCGGGGTAGTAATCCTCATTCGCATTCCATTACCTAATTGACAGGAATTCTTCCTACGGTCGCCGAGCCGAAGAGCACCAGTCACAAGAGAGTCTGATGCTGGTAATTTATTTTCCCGTGTACAGTATCCTGTCCTGGGCCCTTCAGTACTCAGCAATGTGGTGGGAATAGGAAGGACGTAGCCACCACAAGAACTTGTTGTTGAAAGCCAGGCGACAGTGAGATACGCGAAGACATACAGAGAGGTCGAATTCTTCTCGGCGGCGCCATCGGCAGCGCTTGCCGAAAGATTGATTTCGTCATGATCAGCGAAAATTAGGTCTCAGCTTCGATTGATGAGCCTTCGGCGGGCTCATGCAGCTTGCTCAGAAGAATTCCGTCCTCAAGTGGCTCTATTTCTCGATGAAGATGTCCGCTGATGTTTCAAAAATAGCAGTTGGGTCGTTTTATTTCTCGTAGGAGATATATAATGACAGGACAACGTCGATTTCCCCCCATCAAGATGCGTGAAAGCTGGTCCCAATGCAGCCCAAGTCCCCACGGCCCTCGTGGGAGTTGGCATCAACGCCGCCAAACTCTCTGTCCAACTGCAGGGGCTGAGGAGGCTGAAGGCGGTCAGGCGGTCCCGGGGCCTGGTGCTCAAGGACCTGATGTGGAAACACAACGTCTGCCGAGTTATTTTTCACCTCGCAACAAATTATTAGACACAAATATAGACTCCAGCTGGCCTCGGCAAGCGATCTTCTGGCGTAATTGAGCCGTTCTCACTCAATATTCGCCACTGATCATTGTGGAACCTGGGTCAACTGGGAGTGTATACTGTATGAATGCGGGTACGGATATGCGCATTTAAGGTGAATAGCTATGGTGTCGCTGTTCACTTTTCATCTCAGTTAACCCACCGCTTTCTATTGTTTTATTGAATTGCATGCCAATGCTTCTTGCAAGTTTCAATGTTGTCTCTTTGATCTGGGATCAATCGATGTCCCTGTTCTTTTGCTTTTCTATTTGTCTTGTTCCTTCTCGGGTCTTAGGAAAGTGAGACATCGGAGGTTATGCACCTCCCGTAGATCTCATCATTCCAAGGTTCTAACACTGCCAAATTTACATCATTCTTTAACAAAAATGATTTAAATGAAAGCGGTTTGTTATTTTTCAAACGTGTGTTTCGAATACTTAGCTCGCAGCCCTCCTGCTATCGGTTTGTGGGATGCATGACTACTGTCTGTTACCTCGCTGTCACCGGATCTTGCGGAAAGAGGGGCCGCTGCACAGTGTACTCGGTGTTGTTCATCATCAGGGCTTTGACCCGAACAGAGCTTGTGGTCGCAATCACCCTGGGGGACTAGATCACGTGTATTCCCATTTCTTCTCAAAAGCGGGTCTTGTCTCGGACGGCTGGGGCCCGGAGGCTCGAGGTGCTCGACAGGATCCGCAATCTGAAATTGCACGCGATTCACGCGGGCTGGTCACGGAACAGAGTTTGCAAACGGGATTATGAAAATTGTTTTCCCAAATTATATTACAAGCGGGGATAGCTCAGGTAAGCTCAGTTCTCCCATTTATTCTGTGAATTTAACTAAACTAACTTCCAATAGTTGGGAGAGCGACAGACTAAAGAAAACTTCAGACAGACTATTGGATTAAACGCTTAATCTATTAGGCTAGCTATAGTCTAGACTACAGGGGCGATACCCCCTATATATAGATATATCTGATTTACTACGGGGAAACAGTAGGAAATAAGATATCCCGTATTTATAATAAGCATAGATATCTAGAATATTCCAATATCCCCCCTTAAACTTATTCCTTTATATATAAAGAATTAGTTTGCTTATAAAAGGGATATTCTTATAAAATATAGCGTAAGATCCGTATATATATAATAGAATATTTATTTATATAGAAATAAAAACCTATTAAAATAGGAAAAATTTTCTATTATAAATAAAAATATCTTATTATATAGGTAAAAATCCTAAAAAGTTATTCGAGTGCTATTAAACTTATAGCCTTAAACGTAATACGTTATATATTATTATTTAAAAGGGTTATATATATTATTTATATAAAGCGTTTATAGATTTTATAATAGCTACGGTATTTACTTATTTTTACGGTATTTAAGTTATATATTATATTAATTATACTATATATATTATAAATTTATACTTTCCTAATAAAATTCGTTCCTTATATATATATATTAAATATATATTATATATATATTATATGCTATATAAGTTATATATATAGTATTTTAGAAAAAACCTTTTTATTTTATATTCTTAAAGGAAAACCTCTAATATTTTTATAAATATTTTATATATATCCTAAGTTACTTACTATATATGGAAATAAATATATTATTTATTTAAAGAAGAAAATACCTTAGTTCTTAAAGAGTAAACGCCTTTTCGTTATATATACGCGTTATTAAAGCGGTAAACCTCTTTATTCTCTAGCTAATATTTTATTGCTTTATTAGACCATATTTATATTTAAACTTCTTATATATAGGTTTAGATATAGGTTTTATAAGCTAATCTGCTAAATTATTGTTAGTATTTATATATTTTATAATTACTTAGTTTTATTTTACTATATATCTTATATAATAATAAGCTATATTTATATATTTTATTCTCTTATAAAATATATTATTTTTAGCTAATATTTTAGCCCCTTTATTATCTATATATATAGTAGGTGGCTATATATTATATTTTAATTTTAGATTATTATTAAAATATTCTAATAAATTATATAAATATTTAGCCTTTTTTACCGCCTCTTATAATACTATATATTCCGCTTCCACTATAGAAAAAGCGGGTGTTTTTTATAGTTAAAAGGATTAACTTATAGGGTTAATTTTATTATTATTATTATTATTTTTATTATATAGGCTAAATATATAGCTTAAAGTACTTTTACTGTTATTAAAATTATTATTTTAGTTTAAATCTATATAGCCTATTATTTATAAATTATTTCCGTTATAATTATATTATTTAGATATTTTCGGGAATTTATATATATATCCCTATATTTTATTTAATTTATCTATATGGTATTAGCTAGGGTTAGCTATATATCTAGCTAATTCATTAATAGAATAGGCTAGGTTTAGCTTTATTTTTAAGCTAGTAAATAAAATAAACCCTATTTATTATTAATATAATTCTATAGTATTATTATCAGCTTAATTTATATTTTTCACTAATTTTCTATTAGGTATATAGGGTATAAGTTAAGGAATTATCTTTTTATTTATTACCTTTTCGGCTATATTAAATTTATTTAATATCTTTTCGATATATCTATTTTGGTTTATAGTTATCGTTTTATTTTTATAATTTATATCGATATTATTTCCGAGGAAATTATTTAATTCCCCTTAAAAATCTAGGTTTATAGTTTTATATAAGTTATTTATTATATCGTTTATATATTATTAATTTGCCTCTATTACAATAATATTATTTATATAGCAAATAAATATTATTTATTTATTTTTATATATAAATATACCTTTATTATAGGGATAAATAATAAACCCTATAACATATAATAACTTATATAAGAAGTTATACTATAGCAGTAGCGCTTACTTTAAGCCGTATATACCCTTTAAAAGCTTCACAACTTTATTTTTATATTCTAGCTTATTTATATATATAAGTAAAGGTAATTTTATATATATTTTATAATCTATTTCCGAGTATAGAAACGTATTTTTTACGTTATAGCTTAATATATTCCAGCCTTTATTTACAGCTATTATAAGCAGTATAATATATATTTCTAGCCGGCATATAATGGAAAAAGTCTTTAAATAATCTATACCTAATCTTTAATTATAGCCTTACACCACCTATCTAGATTTATATCGGGTGGTATTTTCTTTATTTACTACCTAACTAAGCTTTATTATATTTATATTAGGTATATATTTCTTTTTAAATACCTATTTCCCCCCTAAAGCCTTATAGCCGGGTAGTAAATCTATTATTATATAGGTTTTCTATTCTAATAGACTATTATTCTTATCTAGCATAGATTTTAACTATAGTTATTTTTCTAAACTATTTAATAGTTTTTTTATACTATTTAGTTCTAAAATTATAGCTATTATTAAACAGTATTTAATTTCTAAAGTATTTTTATTAAATATCAATAGTTGGTTATTTAATAATGTATTACTTATACTATATATATAGTCTTTTAAGTTCCCTTATACTATTATCTTATCTAATATAGAAAGAGAATTTTCCTTCCTATTTTATATACTATTTAGCTTATCTATACCGTTTAGCTTATATATATCTAGTGCGGGATCACTTATATTAGGCTATATATAAGTGTTATTATTATTATTATTATTATTATTATTATTTATGCTTAAGGCTACTATATTATCGATATATTTTCCTTTAAGCATAACTATATCCCTTACTAATAAAGGCTTTTTATTCGTCAGGTCCTAAACCCTATATATATTAGTATCTAATACTATATTTAATAATATACCTTTATTATTTTAAGGTTCTAGTTTTATTTTATATATATTATTTTTATAATAAACTATAGATCCCCAGGTTTTAAGGTTATTTATATATAGGGGTTATTTTTTATTTATTAATTTATAAGAAGTCTTAAAGCATAGATCTCGGTATAGTATTATATTATATAAATAAACGGCATATTTTATAACCTCGCCCCATAGGTAGGTAAATAAATTAGCCGTATATAATAGGTAATACACTTTATTTATTATAATAAGATTTAGTCTCTCTATAAGCCTATTAGGCTCTTTTATATATACAGGCGTTGTATAGTAATATATACTATATATATTTAGACTTATTTTAAATCTTTTATTAATATATTCCCCTTTATTATCGGTAAAAAACTCTTTTATTCGTTTATTATATTTATTTTTATATTTATTTTTATAATTATTAAAAGCATCTAATACTTTATCTTTATATTTAAGGAATATAACCTCTAAATATTTATTATATTTATTAAGAAATAGAATATAGTATCTATATTTATCGTATATAGGTTTTAAAGATCCGCCTATATTATTATATACTCTTTCAAATATATTATATATCTTATTATTTAGGCTTTCCCTATTTATTTTTATTATATATTTTACTTTTAAGCAAATATTATACTTATTAATATAATTTTATAAGAACTTATCTATTTTAAATAATATTTTATTTTTAATAAGAAATATTTCCAATATATATATATTTATATATCCTAATCTATAATGCTATATATATAGCTTTTCTTAGCTTATAGCTTATTATATATTATATATATAATTATTTTTTATCTTTAATATTTTAACCTTTATATAATATAGTCTGTTTTTCTAATATCCCCGACTTATAAGCTTATTAATTACTTTTTTATATAAGGATATATTATTTCTATCTAGCTCGATTCTTATAATATAGGATATAGTCTTATAGCCTATAATATTAATACCTAATAATAGAATATAATATATATTATTTATTTATTTTATAATATTATTTTCTAGGAAATTTATTATTATATTCCCTATTTAATTTATATATAGTATACTAGCATTACCCTATTTAACGGTTTTATTAGCAGGCTTCATAATATTAAATAAACTTATATTCTTAAAACTAATTATATTTATACCGTTATCTATAGCTATCTTTATAAAATTTATATATTCTAAATTTCCTATAGAGCTATTAGCTATTATAGTATATATATATAGGGTATATAGGTTATTTACCTCTATTTCTATTAAATTATTAAACAATAGATTCGAAAGATTTATAAGATCTTAACTATAGCTATTATTCGAGTTATCTATAGCTATAGCTATATTCTTAGCTTTAGAAAACTTTTCTATAGCTTTAAAAGTATTATTACCAGTAAATAAAGCAAGAAATACCTCTATAGCTCTTTTACATTTTTTCTTACTAAGATTTTTCCTTAAAAAGGCAGATATTTTTATTTTTTCTTTTTCCCGGGCAGCTTTCTTTATTTTCCAGCTCTAAGGTGCCTTTTCTAGAAAGAGAAAATAATAGTTTTCCTAAATATAGCCCTTTAGCTTACAATTGCTATATATAATTAAAGATTTTAACTTATTTCCCTTAATATATAGGGCCTTTTCCGAGGAATTTCTTAAAGTTTTTCTTCGGCTTTTATCTAGCAGGCTAAAAAAAAGTATATCTATAGAATAGGCTTTGGAATCTTAATAAAGACTTTAAGTTATATTTTAAATAAATCCAGAATATTTATTATTAAGGCTATAGAAAATCTAGCTTATAACAACTTACTTAAGCAATTTTATATTATTTACCTTTAGATCTTTAAGAAGAAGCTTTATTTTATTAATATACTGCTTTATATTCTCGAAATTATCGAAAATAGTATTAAAAAACTCTTTATAGAGTATATATTAGCTTATAAAGCTAGAAGGCTTATAATAGGATTTTAAAATATCCTATACCTCCTACATACTATTTATATCTTTAATAAATATAATAGGCGCTTACCTATATATTAGCTTAATATTTATAAGGGCTTTTCTATTTTAGATTTTAAATAAGCCCTAAAAGAATAAATCGGGGTTATTTCCGATAGTATTCTCCCTCTCTAGCCAGGCCTTAATTTTTATATTCTAGTAAATATAGTTTTCTATACCGTTAAGTATTAGAATATTATATTTATCTAGGAAAGCTATTGCTAAAGTAAATAAAGGATTATAGAAATAGTAATAGAGAAAAGGTTATATTAGATTAAAGGGATAAATCGATATAAGGGATTTAAGGTTATTTATTATTTATAAATTAATATAATAAGAAATCTTAAGATCCGAGTTAATAGCGATATAAAGCGAGAAAAGGGCTTTTAAATAGTATAGGTTTTAAATAGATTAATTAAATAGTTATTAAGATATTAAGAAGTATTTAGGTAAAGTTAAATAAGGCAACTATATAGTTACCGGCTTAAAGAGACTCGATTAATAGGGTAATATTAAATTAAGGGCTATAATTAGTCAAGGGCTTATCGATTAGCCTAATTAGGCAATTCGACGGAACGCTTAGCTTTTAGTAGAGGTATTAATCTAATCGAAGGTTTTAGTTAAGGTAGCCTTAAGGGGTATTATATAACTATTAAAGATTTTAAAGAGGTGGCTTCAGGGGGTATTATATAACTAGTATTTATTCTAATTAGTTTAATTAAAAGAAAAGTAGGGCAAAGCTTCCGGGGTTATAACCTATTAGATTAAACGCTTAATCTAATAGGCTAGCTATAGTCTAGACTATAGGGGCGATACCCCCTATATATAGACGTATCTGATTTACTACGGGGAAACAGTAGGAAATAAGATATCCCGTATTTATAATAAGTATAGATATCTAGAATATTCCAACAGAGATTGGGTTGACTCGATCTCTACAAGAAGGCATCGATGCCAGAGCAGGGACCAAAGTCGATGATGGACATGTCGACGACTCTAAACCGGTGGAGGAAATCGTGAACTGACCAATCGTCACCTCATTCACATCAGTCACGAGGTTTACAAGCACTGTTTTGTGTTGATAGCACTTGAGGCTTGAAGAAACTCACACATCCATGGATGATGCTTTTGAACTGGGTGCCCTAGTTTCCTGTTGAGTACCAGTATGGCGTACTGATTGCCAGTGATTGGGTCTAGTCAAGGGCGAAGAGACCTGTTACATCTCCTGGTGCTGGAATATGGAAGTCAAAATTTTAAACTGATACGAGTGCCAACCGTCTCGCTGCTGTAAATTGAGCCAGGCATGTTTTCTCTAATGAATGTAGCGCTCATGAACTCTGTAGGTGCTTGTCCTCGTTATCTGAGGGTAGAGGGATTACATGGCTGCGGCTTCTTGCATGCCGTGCATCGATGTCCGCCTGCATGGCCGGGCGGCCCTCTTGGCAGTGGTTCACCGTTCACCATGAGCTGCACCTGTCAGAGCACAACAGAACGCCTTACCAGGATGATTTGGGTCAGTGATGAGCTCATGTTGCGTAGATCTCGGCGCCAGCGGGAATGGCCTCAAGCACAGATGCGTCTCGGCTTAGCCCGTGCACGCGTGTGATTGATGACAATTTACGGCGGGCCTTTGCAGCCGCCGCATCGGGCAGCCGGACTGCTCACGCAAAGATGAGGTCAGACCGTCTGGTTTCAGCCGCCCACGGCTAGGGCCGAAGGCGTCCCTTGACGACATCTGGATGGGATGGCCCGGCGAACTGCATGTGTGACCAGAGAAGCAATGAAGCCGTGCCTGAAGCACGAGTCGGGTCGCACAGCAACGTGCTTTGTCCCGGCCGGGGGTTTTTTTTTTGGGGGGGGGGGGCTGTTTTGGCACGGATTTGATTGGGATTGTTTCGTCACTATCACCAAATGGCAATTGTCTCCATTAGCGGTGTCTGTGCGATCTGGTTGGCTGGTGTGCTGGCATGCAAAGGGCATGCAGGCCGGGCTTCACCGTCGCAGATCTCCGAATGAATTGAGTCGTGCCGCATGCAGGTTGGCTGCAAGTACAGATCCGATCCTGTGGTCTAGCTCGGAGTCACCATTCATTCCCCTGGCTCACCAATTGTGATACTTGCTTCTTTATGTCTAGAGCGGTATTTCGGTGAGGTCGTACTTTCCAACGAACAGGGAAATATGGACTGAAACATGGGTTCTAGGCGGTACCAAACATTCCCGGCCTACAAGTAGGCAAGTAGGCCGGAATTTGATGAAGGCTGCCGTATTGCTTCTGATGCAGGACTCCCAAGAAACCTTGAAGGAAAGAAGGTAAAATATACTGACAAATATGCAGTTACTCCGGGCGAAAATGTTCAGCTAAGCTTGGGCATCGATAAAGGAGGGACAGAGGGCACAATGTTTGTAAAATCCTCGATCTTCACGCCAAATAAACAGTGCTCCTCCGCTCTGGCACAGTCTACAGGTGCTCAGTAGCAATGGCTGACTTCCTCCTTGCAATGGACCGCACGTAACCTGAATAACGGCCAGTACAGAAGCGTCACCCTGCCGAACTACAGATTCGTATGTCGCTCAATCGCTAAGTGGATGGTCCAAGCCTGGTTAGGCACGTGCCTGTCAGAGCAGATCCAGTTGAACGACTGCTTATATTCGCGCAACAGCGGCGCAGCGACCCCAGGCATCGGTAGCTCCACTCTGTAGGGCGTGGGCTGCTTTGCCGCCAAGGGGGATGACGACAGCCTCTTGATAACCTATTGATGCTGGAATCCAAGGTGATTTCAGGAAGCAAATAGTGAAGCAACACTAAAGTACTTAGGCAGAAGCGCGCTTGTAGTCTAAGCCGCCTCGACACTGTGGTTTTCCATAGTCGCACTCTAACTTCACTTCTATGTAATTATCCTTCTTGGCCGACGTTGCGCAGTCGAGTCTCGTTCAAAGCCGATGCTAGCAACATAAGACATTGGAAGTCAGGATTTGTACAGACTGGTGTACGCACAAGTTTGGGTGCCTATGTTCCATAAGCTACCTAGGTATTTATGCGAATAAGCTTGAGCTTCTTAGATTGATTACTTTTGTCTTGTCAAGGGACTCAAATACATACAAGTTCAGTCAAATAAATTACCAGATATTCAGCCTGGCTAATAGAAAATATCTTACCAAATTTCTGTTGTAATGTCTAACTGTCCACAAAATTTGGTCTTGTTCACATTTGTGTTCTATTTTCCCTACAGGGTTTTCCCTGCAGGGGTCAATCTCACAAGATCAAACAAGGTATATGGAAAGCAGCGAATAATTTAAAATCCTGTACAGTGCAGATGTCTTCAAGAGAGACTCAAAGTATACATAGGAATAGAAATGGCATGGTAATGGTGCTGAGCCATTCTTGGATGAGGTCGGTTTCACCGGAACCGGACTTGCGTCATCTGTGGCGTTCGAGCTAAAGCAGCCCAGGGACAACCGCAGTTGAAAAGAGGCGGCCAAGTCGAGGCCATTGGAGAATTGCACCAGTCGGCTTGGTCTGTTATCCCCCCCCCCCCCTTTTTTTTTTTTTTTGCTCTCCTCCCTCGCCTCCCAGTATCAATTGGGATGAAAACAGTCTGATGCATGCATTGGCATGACTCTGAGTCTGCAACGTCGATTGATGGATTTTTTTTTTCTCAAGCTGCCTGCCGAGATGTTGTCTGATGGATGATCTTAATAAACACACGAAACATGGGGAACACGACTCTCACTTGATCGCAGTTGGGACAAAGCCTGAAGCATGGCCAGCGTTCAGAATATGATCAGTCTCAGTCTTGTCATCAACCAGTAGGAGCATTTGAGGGACACATTCAGAGCAGGCAGGTTAGCAGACAGCTGGAAGAATAAAAACAGGTCGTCTCTACCGAACAGAGTTGGGGGTCTAACGGCTGAGATGTCACGTCGTTGGAATGCTACCCGTGGGTAGTGCCGGGTCTTGGACCTTTTCCGCTTGCTAGCGGCAGGACCCTGCAATTAGCGTGATGTCTCGCCCCGTATGCCCTTTTCAACCCCCCGGCCCCCTCCGCCCCTCCTCCCTCACACCCGGTAAACCCCCCTGCCCCTGCCTAAACCTGCCTAAACCTTCCTGGGTTGGAAAACGCAGAGCACAATGCGCAATGGCAGCCACATGGATGAGGGAAGAAGGAACAGAGACAGGCCAGACTGGCTGGAGCAGCCCAGAGTCAGTCCAGCCCCCCTACCACGCTTTCCCACCCCCTGTAACCCCTGGTCGGGGGCGGTCAGTGCAGGGGAATGGCACGTCAGATGCAGGCGCGAATAACAGCACGTAGCAGGAGCAGTGGCCCTAGCCGTAACCCAAGCCGTAACCCAGTGGCTGTCGCTTGAGAGACGAGACAAAGGCTGCATGCATCTCTCCGAATGTTTTCCAAGGGTCAACATTGAACGTCTGTCAGCCAACCTGTGTTGCCGGCCGTCTCGTCTCAGCATCTTCTCCGCGAAAGCAGTGCGCAACGCAACGCAACAAGGCCGCTGAGCGCATTCGCATTGCATCACATTGCATCCCGTCACCGACCGTCCGATGGTTCTGCATTCCTCTTCTTTTCTTTTGTCGGCTGTATTCCTGGTCCAGTCCCTCCCTGTCCTTTGATACGTGTGTCCTGTCCTGTACTGTGGTGTCCCGACTTTTATCGTCACCATCACCATCATCATCGCCGCTCCCTTGTTCCTCCGCCTCGACCACGGCTGCGGACCACCAAGAACCACTCCCAGCACTGACACTGGCTCGCACGTAACCGAGATAGCCTAGCCCTCTAGACGCCCATCCGACTGCCCGTGCCCCATCTAGTCTTTTCGCGCCGCCTTTTGTTACATCGCATCGCATCGCATCGCCTCACCTCGCCTCGTGTCGTGCCGTGCCGGGTCGTGTTTTCTTTTGATCCTATTGCGTTGCGTCGTGTTGCCTCGTCTCTCACTACCAGCCCCGGACTGCAATCCGCGACTTGAACTGCTACCGACCTCGGTCCAAGCTCTAGCCTCAGCAATTGAAGGATTGGAAATTCAAGACTGTGAAGAGTCAAGATTCAAGAGCGAAGGACCCCACGACCGCCCTTTCCTCGACCGCCATAACAATCAACTCGCATCCACACAGCAGCATCGCACATACCCACTTCGGGCAATTGCTTGCGTCGGACCCCGACTCACGACAACATGGCATCTCCCTCTGCCCGCCGTGTTTTCCCAATCTCCGACTGGGCTCCTGCTCACGAGGCCTTGTACCCCGAAGCCGACAACGACTCGTCCATCGACACCCTCCCTTTCCCGACCAAGCCCCGCCAGTCCTCCTACACACCCTCTCCCTCGTCTTCCTCCTCGTGCTGCGCGCCCCTTCCCAGACGCAGCCATACCACAAAACAAAACCGAAGCATGTCGCTGCCCTGGCGGCCTAAGTCCCAGATCATCTCGCCCGACGATATCGAGGCCAAGTTCCACGATTTCGCTCTTGACCGCAGCCAGACGGCCGCCCAACTGGCCACCACCCACTCTAGCTCGGCCTCCCCCTCCGGCCCAGCGTTAGGCTCGGGCTGCAATTCGGGATTCGTCGACTACGAAAGCACATCTTCAGATTTCACAGGCGCTGCCAAGGGAAAGGGAAAGGGGAGAATAAGTGGCATCTTCAGACGCGCGTCTGTCTCTCTCAAGGGGCTGGTCCATCGCCGGACTTCCATCGCTACAGAAACCTTCGAAGATCCGCGCGAGACAGCCCGAAACCAGCCGCGGTCGAGCCACGCCCCTTCGTACTCACATCACCACATCCAGACCACCCCAACCTCGCCCCTTGCGGGTTCCTCTCCCTCCCGAGTCAGTGCACAGCAGTCTCGTCCGACAACAAGCCACGGCATCAATGCGACGTGGCACCGCCTGCGACAGGCTACAAGTTTCCGACACTCTCGTGTCCTGTACGGCGACTTCACAATGCAAGGCCACGAGGTTCCTTACCAACCCCAAGACGACCTCCCTTACTGCGTCCCCAGGCCTGGCATGGGCAGCGAGCCGCCTGTCATACCGCGAAATGGGGGCTCAGGCGCACGAGCTGCCGCCGCTGCCTGGCAGCACGAAATGTTTCCCACTGTACATCCTCAGGGACGAGCCGATATGCCGGTCTTGAAGAACAAACGACTGACCCTCGATTCGACCCAGACCGACCGGGAGAGTGGTATTGGCATCGCTGTCACCAGCTCCGACTCCGAGGCTGGTGACTTGCAAGACTTGGACATGGTCACACCTGATGGCGCACAGCTTCTGTATGGCTGTGCTTCAGAGATCAGCAGAATCGACTTCATCGACAGGCTGCCCGCAGAGTTGGCGATTCAAGTGCTCGCTCATCTCGACGCGGCAGATCTGGCGCGGTCAAGTCTCGTCTCCCGGTCGTGGCGGGAAGTGGTCTCTTCTCAGCACATCTGGAGGGAGTCTTACCTGCGCGAGAAGACCGGCACATATGCTACGAGCACCCCCGTCCAGCCAGGCACAGGACTAGGTGTGCCCGCCATCCAGCCGAACATCACTTGGAAGGATGCGTACAGGGTCACCGAGGAACTGGGCCAGAGGTGGAAGCGCGGACAGGCAGCGTCAATCTATCTCAACGGGCACTCCGACAGTATCTATTGTTTGCAATTCGATGAGTATGGCCACCCCCTTTTTCCTTACCTCATAATATACTGACCACATTTACTTAGGCAAAAGATCATCACCGGTTCTCGCGACAAGACGATCCGGATCTGGGACATGCACACCCTGGCGTGCAAGCTGGTCATCGGACCTCCCGAAGTTGTCAAGGACAACACTTTGCTTTACGACGAGGATGGCAACCCGACGCACTCAGCGACCCATGAGCCGCATACGGGAGCGCAGGCCGAGCAAAACCGCACGACCTCCGTGCCCACGACAGTCTCTTTCCAGACCCACCACAAAGCATCCATTCTGTGCCTTCAGTACGACGACAACATTCTCGTGACCGGAAGTTCTGACGCCTCATGCATCGTGCACGACGTCAACGGCGGGTACCGTCCTGTGCGACGTTTGCGCCACCATACTGCTGCCGTCCTCGACCTCTGCTTCGATGACAAGCACATCGTGACCTGCTCCAAGGACATCAGCATTTGTGTCTGGGACCGTGAGACGGGTCAGCTCCTGAAACAACTCAGAGGCCACAGCGGGCCAGTGAATGCAGTGCAGATGCGCGGCAACACGGTTGTTTCCTGCAGCGGGGACTTCCGCGTCAAGCTGTGGAACATCGACACCGGCAAGCAGATCCGCGAGTTCCAAGGTCACACCAAGGGGTTGGCATGCAGCCAGTTCAGCGAGGATGGAAGATACGTGGCCAGCGCTGGTAACGACAAGGTGATCCGTATCTGGGACGCCAACACGGGCGAATGCCTCCGAGAAATGAAGGCGCACGAGAGCTTGGTGCGGTCCCTACACATAGATAGTGTTTCGGGACGGCTCATTTCGGGTTCCTATGATACCGACATCAAAGTGTTCGATATGGAGACAGGCCGTCAATTGCTGGACTTTCCTAGGTGGCACGCCAGTTGGGTGTTGAGCGCCAAATCCGACTACCGCAGGATTGTATCTACTGGACAAGACCCGAAGATCCTGGTCATGGACTTTGGTGCCGACATTCAGGGGATCGACATGCTCGAAAGTGGCTCAGCCAACAGGGTCGCGATGGAGGAGAACAGGGTGGTTGCCGAGGTCCAGGAGGATGTCGGATACATCTGAGGATGAGGTCGAGGTCGACTGCGGATCAGTAGCGAATCTGTCAAGGCGTGTGCACGACTCCGTAACCATACCTTTCATCGAATTCCAAAGGAGCGGAAAACGTCACCAACAATACCCACGAAGGCCAAGCTTTCATCGCCGACAAGCACCACCGGACCATTCCTTGCACATCTCCTTGCCATCAAAGGAACACAAGACGAGGCTCTACAAGGCTTATTAGAACAGTCGTTCCTACACTTTGACGTCGTATTTGGTACTCAATTCTCAGGGTGGAAGGAGTATGCCCAAAAGAAAATCTTTAACTCAGGATGGGGAATCTGCTCGGGGATGTGGAGCAGGACATTATTATCATCAATCTTCAACTTGCTTTGGCCGGTTTTATTCAGTCGGCCTGCAGGCGGCTATAATGGCTGGGAATTTGGGAAGAACTTATCTGCATAGCGAGCGGCGGGCTACTTGCTTCAAACTGTATGCTTTGTTACAATTTTTTACATGAGCATATAGATCAGAACGATTGCACTAGATGAGTCTGGGGTTTAAGAGCCTTGCCTGTCTTGATCCCTGCATCGACGTGTTTCTGGCCATGTGGGATGCGATTGGAGCTTGGCGTTCCGACTTTCTCGAACGCCCCAGATCGGATGGCATGACCATGCATCTATCGACCAGCATTCGTTACGGCTATGACACCTATCAACCTGATTTATGCTTTCAAGTAAGCCCCTGGGTTCGCCCGTGACATTTGAACCTCGGCCGAACGGTTTTGAACCATTCTCCACATGTTAAATCATCTCCACAATCCCGCCTCGCAAGCTGCCTAAGCTGTGCTTGTCTCATCTAATTGGTGGTATATCTGCCGGAGCGGGTGGGAAGTCTTGAACAAGGTCAGGGATCAGAAAGAAGAGGAATAGGGAGATTATCTAGGTAGGCCGGCCTAGAGAGGGGAGCTTGGGGTGAGAGCAACAAACATGGAGGCGAATGTGGTCGAAGAAAGTGCGAAAGGGGAAGAGATGACGCATGACACTCTCCTACGGTCTCTGTGTATGACCAGACCTTTAACGGGCTACCCTTTGTCAGAATGTAACTCTATCTAAATATAAGGGTGATCAGTCTCCTGTCCGCCGGGACCGTCCCAGGCAACAGCTCAAAAATCAAACACAGGGCCATACGCAGCAACGATGAAGGCACTCACTTCCACACTGGCTGCGGCCCTGACGGCCATGCCCGTCCTCTTCTGGCCGACAGCCCTCGGCGACATAACACAAGGCATCACGCCGACCCTCTTCGCGCGCCTGGACCGCATGGCCTCGCTGTCGATGAACGCCTACACGGGCGCCCTTTGCGGCGCCCCCGCCGGGTTCGAGCGCGCGGGTTTTATCAACGAGACGACGTACGACATCCAGGGCCAGGTGCTGCGGGACGACTCGGCGCGCGAGGTCGTCGTCGTGTTCCGCGGCACCGCCAGCGACAAGAACTTCCAGGTCGACCTCAACATCACGCTGGCGCCGTTCGAGACGGCCGCGGCCAACTGCAACGGGTGTCAGGTGCATGGCGGGTTCTACCTCGCCTGGGTCGCGGCGCGGGAGCAGGTTCTCGGCTTGGTCCAGGGGGTTCTGGCGGCGTTTCCTGGGTATGGAGTTGCTATTACTGGGCATAGGTTTGTTAAGCCTCTCTTTGTTCCGTTGTATCTTAATTGGTTTTTTCTTGTGTGTCCATGGGAGTGGGCACGTAGGATACTTTTGCTTTCGAGTCTGTCTTGTCAAGATTTACTCACACAATCTCATCGGGTACGTAGTCTCGGCGGTTCCATAGCCTCACTTGCTGCCACGCAGTTCCAGCCAATATTCCCCAACCTGACGGTATATACCTTTGGTGAACCTCGAACAGGTGATGCGCTCTACGTACAGGCTACGGAAACCAACTTCCTCGCGTCAAGTCCCTTGACAACGAGATACTTCCGGTCTACTCGTAAGCATAATACTTTCCCTTTGTAAATTCGAAGATCAGTCTATTCAAGAGGAATGAGGCGCTTGTGGTAAAACTGTAGTCTCTGTCACTACAAGTGACAAATGGCTGATATTCCACCCGTCCCTCCATCCAGATGAAGACGACGGCGTCCCGAACTTCCCGCCCGTGAGTAACGGGTATCAATCCTCGACACGCAATGAGTTATGGCAACTCGACCCTGTGGGTGCCAACAACACATTTGTGTGTACCAGCACCAGCGACTTCCAGACACAAAGGCAGTGTGGGGAAGGGAGAAATGGCTCTGGAATCAACACGGCACATCTTACGTACTTTGGGCACCCGCTCAACGTGAATGGACCTTGTCCACCCTAGCAGAGAGATTAGCCAGAATGGAAAGCTGCATAGCTGTAGATATCATTGATGGGCAAGACGGCGCTGTAACAGTAGAGGTGAAACATGGATGTAGTAGATACTCAAGTGTAGTCATCCATGTAGATGCTGATATGAATCATCAAGAGCCAAATATGGGTACTGCGTGGAAATATATCAAGAGTTATACGACGAAAGTCTTGGCCCGACTTAAAGCATTATGATCCTCGATTTCATATACATGATATAGGTGACAGCAATACTATCTACAGATATCTGGCCCAAATAACATCGTACTCTTCTTGAGTGACTGGCGTAACAGACCCATGCTTCAGACCTGAAGGGAACCCACTCGTGCTCGAGCTTGACCACGACCCTCCCTCGATGTCCGACGTCTCCAAGGGCTCGTACTGCGTGTAGTCGTCCAGCAACAGATAGTACAGCCCCGGTGTCACATTGTCCGCGAACGCCGCGGGTCCCTCCGCCGGGCTCAGGCTGCTCACGTAGCCCGGGATCCGCGTCCACGTGCCAAACAGCCCGCCCGTCGTCGTCTCCTGGTACACCTGGTTGACGGTCTCGTTCTTGAGGAACCGGGCGTAGGCGCCGCTCGTGCCCAGATACTGGAACTCCTGGTCGATGAGCGGCGTGTCCGTGGGCGCGAGGTAGTCCTGGGGCGCGCTGAAGGTCACAAAATCCGCGGTCGTGGCGTAGCGGATCCGGTCTAGGTTCGCGGTGCCCGTGTGGGCCGCGTCGGACTCGGCGTAGTGGCGTGCGGACCAGAAGACGTAGAAGAGACTTTCTTCGGAGTCGTAGACGGCTGATGGCGCCCAGACCATGCCTGCTGTTTCGCTGTCGATGCTGTGTTCACAGTCACTGGTCAGCACGCGCAAATATACAAGATACGACTTCCCGGGGAGGTAAGTTGATATGAGTCACCTACGTTCTCAAATCCGGCCCAGACCAGTCCACGAGGTTTGTGGAGCTCCAGACGACGATCCCGCGGCTTCCTGTCCTCGTCGCTGCGTCCCAGGAGAAGCCTGCCGCATTGATATCGAGGTCTGCCATGTGTACTCGTTAACTCCCGGCATTGATGCATGCATACTGAAATTGACGAGGACTTACCAGTCGCGATGAGATAGTATTGAGACCGGCCATCATTCGTCGTGAGGAAGATGTCCCTGACACCCTTTGTCCCGACTGTTGACGCGAGGATGGGCTGGCCACCGTTCAGGAACGTGAAGCTCGAGGCGCTGTTCCAATTGGAGAGGTACTGTTGCACCTGAGGCTGGGCATCGGTAAACGTTGAAACGAGGTATCCAACGTAACTGTTTGCCTGTCGTGTCTTGATTGCTGTCGGACTGGCGACCACACCGAGCGCTGCCGCAGCAGCAGTGACAAGGAAGGTGAACGCATGCATTTTGGAGCAATGACTACAACAAAACAGAATTATACACTCCTCCGTCTTGACCCTCAAGGAAAGCTACAATGAAACTCGTGCTCCCCGGTGCAGCTACAGATACGTCGGAAAGTCCATATTTATAGAGCGAAGTGCCCGGGGCTGACGCATTGAACATTGGCTTCGCTTAGAGTAAATGCTGATCGCGAACTTGGTCCCGAAGCGGCTCTTTTGTGATCTGCGTGGGCGGCTGCGCGTAGTCAGACCTAAGCGTCCCAATCGCTGTCTTTCTCAAGCGAAGTGAGCCCCCCCCCCGGCTCCTTGGCGCGGTCCAGACCGCCACACTTTAAAACCCCTTCTTTCGCGCGCGCGCCCGCGCAGCGTTTACTTCGCTTCTTTATACTCTTAAAATATTAAACCCTCCGCTACCTAAGCGCGCCCGCGCAGCTTTTTCGCGCCCTTTTCGCACCTAGTACGCACCTTATATTTCTTGCCTCTCTTAAGAGTATTTATACTATTACTATAACCAGAAAGGGGCTAGAGAACGCTATACCGTATATACGCGTTTAAAAGCTTACGAGCGCTATAGAAATACTAATTAAGTAGGAAGCTAAGGAGGATAAGGACGAGGACGAGGACGAAGAAGAAGGGTAGGCGCAGCGTGGGCGCGCGTGTGAAAAAACGGTATCGTTTTGGTGTGGCGGTCGGGACCGCGCCAAGGAGCCGGGGGGGGGGCTCACTTCGCTTGAGAAAGACAGCGGCTTGAGCCTGAGTTTGGAGTTACTCACGCCAAGAACATCACGAAATGGGGCGATTTTCCTTGGTCGTCCCGTCCGGCTTAACTCAGTCCGTCCATTTAGACTTTGAATTACGAACAAGACCTACTTAAGTAGAATACCGTCAAAGTGCTTTATGCTGTAGATCTAACGCACACCCACTGCAGTGATACTCAGATGCCATGGTCATGGACAACCTGGAACATACCTAGGAGACGGCAATGAGAGACCGTGCAACTCGGTACCATACCGTGCAAGGGGGTTTTTCAAAGGTGGTCACTATGGCCTTCGTTTGCCTAGTTGGGCACTTTTTCTGTAAAGTGGCCTCCCGGCTACCTATCGGGTTTCAATATCCTCTACTATTAAGCTAACAATTAGCTATTTGGCCCCTTTTACCACCAGACGGTCGCGGAGCAGAAATGGACTCGGAGCAGAAAAGCGATCGCGGAGAGGTTAGGTAGGTACGTACCAGCCCCAGGGAAGGGAAGGGAAGGGAAGGGAAGGAAGGATAGCACCTTCCTTCTCGAGGTTAAAGTTGATAAAGTTACCAGCTCCCCTTCGAGTTTAAGATTATAAAGTCTTGAATTAGATTTAGAATTAGATTTAAAATAGCTTGCCCCAGAGGTTAAAAATATAAAAGGAAGCGTAGTAGGAAGGGAAAGGAAGGAATTCTTCTTCGGCCAGCTGTTGTCCCAAAGCAGGAGGGCTACTCTAAGGGATTTGGTAAGCGATTTACTCCGAAGGAAGGAGCCTCCCTAACAGAGGCCAATTCCGCAAGAAGTCCACTTCCACTCTGTAACTATTTTCCTCCTTTAAAGCTTATTTTAATTTGCTAGGAATTTGTATAAAGCTTATAATCTATAGGAGTAACTATTTTGGGCGAGAAAAAAAAAGGGCCATGGAAGGAGGAGAGTGGTCTGAAGGCCCGCGGGCTTTATAGTGACCGCTCTTGAAGACCCCCAATGCACGGTATGGTAGCCCTGTTTAGGTCACCGCAGTCGGGTTGTGGAACGTAACCTTGGAAGGCGAGCTTTACCACAGCCCAGTTTAGATATTACAGTGCTCAATTACGGCATATTACAGCATATCACTCAATCGTGAATGACCCCTTCAGCGGCAAGTTCCTAGAACTTCTTCCCACATAGACACCATACTCCCCCCTCGCCAGCCTCCACTGCTGCTTTTCCACATCCCACACACTCAGGTCCCTCCTGGTCAGCTCAAACACTGCCTGCCTGCTCTCACTCGGGGCCAGGGGGCCGACACGCTTGAAGCCCCGAAGCTGCCTCGTTGGGGTGTCCTCAACAGGGATGCTGACATAGAGCTGCGCGATGTCGGAACCGTCTACATCGCCCGAGTTCTCGACGGTCGCCCTGACCACGGCGATGGTATCCCACAGCTCAGGGTGACCGCCCTGGACGATGGCAATCTCCGGGTCGGGGAGCTCGGCAAAGCTCCCGTTCGAGGCTTCCCCAACGAGTGAGGTCGTCAGATCGCTGTAGTCGAAGGTGGTGTAGCTCAGACCGAAGCCGAACTCGAACCGTGGCTCGATCTCTTCCTGGTCGAACCTGCGGTAGTCGATGAACAGGCCCTCGCTGAAGTTTGTAGCAGGGAAGTACTCGTCGGTGACGGTTGAGTTGAGGACGTCGCCGTAGTCGGATTCATTCTTAGCAACGGTGTAAGGCAGGCGGCCGCTGGGGTTGACGTCGCCGTAGAGTACGGATACGAGGGATCGGCCTGTCTCCTGACCAGGCAGCCCGGCAAAGAGGACAGCCGTGACGTTGGGGTGCTCAATCCACTCGTCCACTACGCGGACACCGGTAGAGTGGAGAACAACGATGGTGCTGCTGCAGTTCGCAGCAGTGTTCTTGACGAGGTTGTCACTGAACTCGTCCTTCAGAGTCGTCCTATCGTAGGACTCGGAGGCATAAGCGTTGATGAAAACAAGGCAGTGCTCGGCGTTGGAGTATGCCGGAGACGGGTTCTCGGACCAGAAGTCCCACCGCAGGGTTCCTCGGTCCTTGCGGATGCGCTCCGAGATGGCCATGAAGGGGTCGACGACGTAGGAGGGCGTGCTGCTGCCAGAGCCACCACCGGTGATCAATGTCCCGTTGAAAGTCTCCCATCCGAAATTGACCTCGTAGCCCCCACCAAAACGCGAGGGGTTCTGCCACGCCTGGGCCTTGACGGTAGCGTCGTAGCCGTAGATGTTGAGGAACTTGGGGCTCTTGAAGGGCAGCGTGCCGTTGACGTTCTTGACCAGCACGGTTCCTGCAGCGCCGATCTCGTGGATTAGCTCCGCGTGATCCCACGCCTGTGCGTTGACGGCAAGGTGCTTTTGCGTGCTGGAGTAGATCGAGGGGCTGGGGTAGGTGTTCTCTTGTTTGAGGTAGTGGAAGCTGGCCAGCACCCGCGTGACCATGTCGTCGATCCTGGCGGAGCTGACAGATCCGTTATTGACAGCCGCGGTGAGGTTGTTGCCCCAGTATCCTCCGTCAGGCATGACAACGTCGAGTCCGGCATTGGCGCTGGCGACGCCCGACTCGTGCGCCTGCCAGTCGCTGACCACGAAGCCCTCGAAGCCGAGCTCGGTCTTGAGAACCCCGTTGAGGAGCTTCGAGTTCTGGCAGACGTACGACTGATTGGCGCGGTTGTACCCACACATGAGAGCCCCTGCGCCCTCGCGGAGGGCGTCCATGAAGGGGAACGCATACAGCTCGTGGAGTGTCCTGTCGTCAACGTCGGCGCTGATGGCAGCACCGGCGGGGCCGGCGATCCGTCTGTACTCCTGCTCATTGAACAGGAAATGCTTCGGCGTGGCAATAACCCCGGCATCTTGGATACCCTTCGTGACGGCGCCCATTCCCACGGCCGCGAGATATGGGTCATTCGACAGACCCTCCCAGTTCCGCCCTCCGCGAACCGTACGGCCAAGGGGGCCAGCAACGGGGCCGAGAGCGACGTTGATGCCCTTGGCGTAGTACTGCTCTCCTAGAGCACGCCCATACTTTTCCATAAGGTCCTTGTCGAAGGTGGCAGCGACGTGGATACCCGCCGGGAAGGCAGAGACGAACTCTTGGCCTCGAATTCCGTCTGGTGCATCAGCGAAGCACAGCGCCGGGATGTTAAGGCGGGCCACACTGCCGGTATTACCAACACAGGCGCCAGTGAATCCCCGAGTGAGGTTGCTCTTCTCCTCGAGGGTCATTTGAGCCACGAGAGCCCTGGCCCGCTTATAGGCGGTGGACCACTTTGGACTGGTCTTCCCCTCTCCGACAGCTGTGAGTAAGTGTGAGTATTCTCTGCCATTGCACATCGTCAGTCGACCAGGCAGTGGTGAGCTTACGTGTTGGATAGACCGGTGGGCTGAGGCCATAGTACGGAACTTCGGAAGGGGGCCAGGTGTCGTTGGACTGGCTTACGACAACACCAGCCGTGACGGCGGCGAGCAAAGCGGCTTGGACTTTCATGTTCTCGAGCTCAGGGAGACAACGGAGCCGTGGAGTGAAGGGACTCGGCTCGATGAAGCCAGGAGAGGTGTCCCGAGTCTCATTTTAAGCGTTGGGCTCACTCGCCCGACTCCGGTGACGGCGGCCTTGACTCTCATTGTGGCCTGCCCTTGCGTTGCTGGTATCTGATGAGGCTCCATTAACACCCTCATTCGTTAAAAGAATTGCGCGATAGCAAACATGCCTCCACACAACCAACATCGTGGTGCCTGGCAGCCCCGGAAGATAACCGGCACTTAATCTGCAGGTCTATTGGTAGGGTATAATGTACATACGTTAGTGATAGCAAAATGGGTGTATTCTGGGTTATTATTATCTAGGATTTATCGCAGTAGGGCTAGCTGGTAATAGGCCTTAAAAGGCTTATTACGTTATATACTAGTCCTTTAACGTAACTACCGATATTAATAGTTTTTTTAAAAATTATAGATCTATATAACCCTTATATAAATAGCCTTAAAAATATTATTATATATTAAAACTCTCCTTATCCTTATATTTCTATTAAATAAAGGTTATAGCAATATATATTTATTATTATATACCTTTTTATATCTTATATTACTTAAAATAAGTATTATATTAATTTATATCCTTTATTCTTAAGAATTAATCTTATTATATTTCTTTAATAAATATAGAATAATTATTATAACGGTTCTTTTATCAGATTAATAAATATAATATAATTATTATAATAAAGAGTTTATTATAAAAATAAGTATAAATAAAGATTATAAAACTTAATTTAATTAAAAAATAAAGATTATAAAACTTAATATAATTAAAAATAAAGGTAAATAATAATTATAAAAATTAAAAGTTAAAAAAATTATAAATCTTATTATATTTTATTTTAATATACGGTTATTATATTAAAAAGCGCTAATAATATTTTAATTATTATTTAATCTCTTTTTAGTTTTATTTTTCTTACCCTTTTTTATTTTCTATAAAGTTAGGGTAACTTTATAAGCTTATTTATTTATTAAAAATAAAATTAGAATTTTAAGCTTAAATTTTAATACTTTTAAGTTTAAAAATCCTATAGTTTTATTTATATAGTTATAAATATTTTTAAAATATACCTTAAAAGATAATTCGGTAGCTTTAGCTTTACCTTTACCTTTTTTTAATAATATTTTAGATTTCTATATTTATAGGGCTGCGATATTTATTATATATTAACTATAGATATATAGAATTTTATTTTATTTTATAAGGTATTAAATCTAGGTAAGTATTATAACTTATTTATTAATAGCTTTATTATTATCTTTATAATACTAATTTTAAAGCTTTTTAAAGATTAATAAGCTATTATTAAATATTATAATAATAATAATTATAGCCTTTATATATATATTAATAATAAACTTTTAAGGTTTACCTTTATTATTTTTAGCTTTTTTAATTATTAACTTTAAATTTTTAATAATATTATTTAATAAATATTACTTATCTTAATTATTAATATTATTAATAATCTTTTTTACCTTAACCTTAATTTTATTATTTAAAAGTAATATATCGATTTAATCTTTAGCTTATTTCTTATATATTATAATATTAATAACTTAACTTAATTTTTTAAGTTTTATATAAAGCTTATATCTTTTCTCTTTTTTATTATTACCTTTATTATTAGGGGTAATAATAGTTATAGAAAAAGTATATATACTATTATTACTATATTTAATTTTAATAATAACTTTATACTTTTTAATAATCTTTATATAAGCTTTACTATTAATATCGGTATTAAAGCCGATTATAATAGCTTTATTATATAAGTTTTCTATAATATTAAGCTTAATAGTAGGCTTAATAATAGTTATAAAAACTTTATCTTATATATTATTAGCTTTATTTTATATTTCTTTAATAATTAAAGCTTTTATAATAGTTATAATAGCTTTATCTTATATATTCTTTATAGTTAAACGCTTTATAGCGGTTATAAAGTTTTTATTTTATATATCTTTTATAGTTATAAGCTTTATAATAGTTATAATATCTTTATTTAATATATCTTTAGCTATTATAAGTTTAATAATAATTATATACTTTTTATTTTAAATAGCTATATTATTAATATCGATTATAATTTAAAGGTTATTAATAACTTATTATTTTTATTTAGTAATTATAAATATATTACTTATTATATTTTTATTATTAAATTTAAGTTTTTATTTAATTTTAAGGTTAATAAAGTTTATAAAGGCTTTATTATTAAATTTATTAAAGGATTTATTAAATATTATATCTTTATTATTAAAGTTATTAGTTTTATTTTAAGTATTATTAACTTAAATAACGGTTATATTATTATTAATAAGGGTAAAAAAAGATATTTTTCCTATATTAAAATAATAGTTATTAATAAATAATAGTTATATTAATATAATATTTAATATTAAAGTAATTAATATATAAGTTTATAAGTTATTAAGCGCTTATAAAACTTAAGAAATTAAGTTTATAATATAATAAGTATTATAATATTATTATAAATAACCTTAAAAAGTTAAGAAATTAAGTTTATAATATAGTTAATAATATTAAAATCTTAAATAATTTAGTTTATTATGCTATAAGGTTTATAAAAGCTTAATATTTAAAGATATTAAGAATAAAAGTTTATATATATAAGTTTAAATAATTTAAATAAAAATACGTTTATAATAATTAGCTATATTATTATAGTATATTACTTATAAGAAGCGTTATTAAATAATTAAAAAGTTAATATAATCTTATAATTATAATTAAATTAAATTATTATTATAAGTATAAATATTTAAAAGTTTATAAAATAAAGATTAAAAAATATAAATTTATAAATAAGTAAAGGGAAAATTAAAAGTTATAAGTTAAAGTTATAAGTTATAAAATAATAAGTTAAATAT
>JALPVH010000177.1:0-114195 GCA_023242295.1 Diaporthe ilicicola | reverse complement strand
AATAAATATAAAAAAAGATTTAAGAAATATATATAATAAATTTTAAAAATATTAAGCGGAATTTTATAATTATATAATAATTAATTTAATTTAATTAATTAAGTTTTTAAATAATTTAACTTATTTATAGCTTTATTATAAAGAAGGTTACTTTTAAATATATAATAAATTATAATACTTTTAAATATAATTATTTACTTATATATTTTTAATTTAATTTAATTAATCTTTTTCTTTAATAGCTTAACCTATTTATAACTTTATTATTAAAAAAAGAATATTTTAAAGGTTAATAATATATATTATAACTTTTTAAGGTATTAATAGCTTAAATAAATATCTTTACCCTTATTTTATAAAAGAAAATATTATCTCTTTTTTATTAACTATTTTATTTATTTAAATTCCCCTATTAAGCTAGAATAATAGTAAATATCCGAAAAGGATAAGGTATAATATATCTTTTAAATTAATATAATAGATTTTACTATATAAAACTTTTTATAATAACTTATTAATCTTTTATAAGCCTATCTATAATTAGAAGCCGCTATTCTATATTAATAGCTATAGCATTAGGCCGCGCCTAGTTTATTTACGCTAATGCTTTTAATAAGCTATTAGCCCGTTAAGATTAAAGCTATTATAGGCCGTAAGTAACCTAGTCTAACGCTATTAAGCATTATTAATATATAAAAGTGCTATTGCTGTATAACTTAGGCCTTTATAAGTTGCTTAAAATAGGCGATGTTAAAAAGCCGCTATTGCCCTAAAGGTTTTAGCTCTACTTAAACACACACCTATCTAGCAAAACCGAGCGACCACTATAACCTTTTCCGCTATATTACAAAACCACTCGAAAGCAATTATTTAGCCTACCACGCCACTAAAACCGAAATAATAGTTAAGCTTAAACCACTACTTATACGCGCCTAAGACCCCACTAAGCGAGTTCACAGCTGCAGTTAGAATAGATAACTAAGTAAGGCTACTATATTCCATTGCTAAGTATCTAAATACGTAGATCTAATAGCTCTATAGCTATAGAAATAAACTTTAAATATAATAAGTAAATCTTTACCTAAGTAAGAAGTTTTCTTATTAGGGTAAAGAAGCGTAAAGATAAAAAACCTTCCCTTTCTAAGTAAATAGATATATTTATTATTACCTTAAAGATATATAACTCGGAAATCTATTTTAAAGAAATAAAGGAATTTATTGCTTATAAAGCAATAATAAATAATAAGCCGAAAAAAGGACCGAAGGTTATAAATTTAATACACTTCTTTAAAAAGGTTTACCTTTTATTTAGATAAACTAGAAAGATAAAGCCTAGTTATAGAAACGCAATATAGTTAAATAAAATTTAGTTTAAAAAATATATAATTATAGGTCTTTTAACCTTATATCTAGAAGGGGTATCTCTTTTTTATTTTTTTTAAATATCTTTAAAATATAACGTTTTATTTTATTTTATAGCTTATTATAGCTATATTTTACTTTTTATTTAATTAAAGAAAAAAGTTCTTTAAACTTAAGGGTAAAGTATTATTCTTAGCTTTAATAGCTATAAGGAATTAGTGGTATAATATCACACTAAGAGAACACTTAACAATAGTTTAAGATTTGCGTCTTTTTTTATCTTTTTTATTGTTTCCACTATAACAGGTCATACAGGCCTCCTGGGCCTCCTGTGCCCCTTTAACTTGGGCCGCGGTGGCATTTTCTTCGGCCTGCAAATGAGTGTTGGTTGCGAGCCAGCTCGGTTGGGCAGAGCATCGCACAGAGAAAGCCTCATAGGGCAGCGGCACAGGCAGCGGCACAGGCAGCGGCCCAGGCAGCGGCCCAAGCAGCGGCACAGGCTGCAATGGTCGCCTGATGTTGGCCAGTGAGGCGTCAACTGAAGGCGTAGCAATGCTGCTTCTACGGACCTCGTCAGACTCGAGGAATCTAGGTAAAATGAAGCACCACGGTTTACGGCTGGTAATCTTTAGTGGTCGCTCAACTAACAGGAAGGGGCCAAACATTAGCACATGCGTATAAAGAACTCAGATAACGTTAGACCGTGACTCTTACTCTCATATGCAATTAATTGTTTTAAAAATACGCTAATAACAAGTTATGCTATATATATATAAATTATAATGCACCTCGTTATTATTTAATATCTTTACTTTTTTCCCTATTAATTTTATTATAAATTACTTAAATTATATATTAAAAGAATAAAGCTATTTATAATTATTTATTATTTATTTTTATATTAATTTTAAAGACTTTATTATAAAGATATTTATATTAAAAATATAATTTTTAAAGATTTTAAACTTTTTAGGAAAGGGGGGTGCTTTTAAAAGTTTTTTTTAAAATTATACTATTAATAGCTTTATAATAATAGCTAAAAAAAATTTAAAAATCCCTCCTTTCATTATATAATTATTAATCTTACTTTAATAAATTTAAGCTATATATAAAAAAAATAAGTAAAATTATAGCTATTTATTTATATTTTCCTTAAAAGTTTTAAACCTTTTAATATTAAAAATATTTAAATATAAATTAAAATAATAAGCTATACTATAATTTATATATATATAGCATAACTTGTTATTAGCGTATTTTTAGAATAATTAATTGCATATAAGAGTAGCAAGGGACGCTTATGCAGGGTTATAGAGGATCTGCATACATGTAGGTTGGTCGTCCTGCAGCCCGTTACCCACAAAAATCAGGCGCACGTGTTCCCAACCACACGGGTCAAGGCCCGGCCAGGCAGCCAGGCAGCCATAAATAGCATCCTATCTTCACATCGTCCAACCCCTCAATCTGCGCCGCTGGACTGGAGACACAATCTATTTCCGCAACAATCACCGAGTCTCCGCCAAGAAGCGAAGTGTACTGAAGCTCGCCACGGTGTCACTGTCGCTGCATCCTTCTACACAGCCGGAAACAGTGTCAAAAACAGATGGGTTTATTTTTATCCACAAAAGGGTCTCGACCCGACAGTGAGCCCAGCGCACTTGCCGCACCAGCCCCTGAAATGACCTGCACAAAAGAAGACCAGGAGATATTGCGGGTACAAGTGGATGGACTCGAAAGGAGGGTTTCTGAAGCGACCGATGAGCGCTTCCGGGAGAACCTGCAGGCCTGTCTGGACTGGGTCAAAGAGTACGGGTATCCACTGCATGGATATGAGATCTGGGCTTTTGAAGGCATTGCGAGATGTCAAAAGAAAGACGAAGCAGCCAGAGTTCGGAATGCAATACCTGGCTTCTTGGAACGCCGCCGGGAAGGCTTTAGTGTTGTAAGTGGTTCCGAAGTCCTTTTGAGCCAGCACACTTGGTCCTATGCTAACTTTTGAACTTCAAGGGTGCTCCTGCATATATGAGTGCAGGCTTCACGAATTGGTAGGGGCTATGGTGAGCTGACCGTCATCGATGTGGAATCGAAATTGTGTTGTGGAAGAGGAATGTCAACGGAACATGCAAATTTCGCAGCTGCTACGATTTCATACGTAGTTCAATGGCCTTGGAAAAACAGTCTGTCGCCTGATTCCCTCTTGTGTTCGTTGGATTGAAAACTTGTAGCACGTTCATTTCTACAAGTACTCCAGGTTTGCGACGGTAAGGTGTCCATTGAAATTCACTGATTTTCAAGTTAAATCCACACTTCTCCAGTTGAATTACGCTGACGTCTTACAACTGTGGCAGAACATAACTGTCTAACTACATCTTGAGGTGCATCGCCCATCCTCGTGGCTGCGTGCAGCAAGACCTGCCCCACAGGCCCGAATCCTTGGGTGACCCAGCTACCACATGCAACCGCGCCTCTGAGGGGCCTGCAGCAGATATTTCCAGGAATAGTATCATCATGTTCGACTCGTGAGTGACCGCTCTTGCACTGCCAGCCAACTTGGCCCGGGTTGTAACCCTCAATTCCTGGCTCCAAGAAAGTGACCCAACGAAGGCGACTTTGACTGTAATATAAATATTAGTTGGACGTCCTTATTGCTTCAGTCCAGAAACACTAACCTAATCATATTCCAATATCGAGTCCATCGTCAAGCTCTTTCACTTTCAGAAAATATTACACGTTCAATCCACAGTCTGCAGTTTCATTGATAAGCTCGCATCCGCCCGCCTTCTTTTTGCGACTTTTCTATCATTGATCTTGTATCATCGCAAGGATGACCACTCCTCAAATCCAGAAACTACCGGCGGATCCTACCAAGGAGATCTTTTTGGCTGGACTGGGGAGACGACTGAAAAATCCTCAATATGCCAAGCACAACAAGAATATCCAAGCTATGATAGCTAAAGCGACGGCTTCCGGCCCTCCCAAGTCTAAGCATACCTGGTGGGCACTTGACGGGAAGGTTCATGACATTGAATCAAAGAAATTTCAACAGTACATGTCAAAGCCTGAGCTTGCTAAACATCGAGATAAGATCTATGCCATGGTAAGACAGCCCCCCGAGTCTTTGTTTGCTTCACAAGTATCATATGTCTTTTTGGGGCATGAGCTCTTGGAGGCATTTGCATCGCACTTGTAACAGTGCATTGCTTGCCCAGGTGTGACATTGGTCACAATCACTCCTACTGCAATTAAGGAAGTTTGGAAAGCTAACGATTACCAAGAGCGCTGTTTCCTTTCAAGGCGCACATACAACAACAGACAGCAATGTCTCTGTAGGCGCATCGAGCTCCACTAAACCAGTCAGAATCACCAATTGCAGGTTCAATCATATTTCGCTAATTTCGTCTAGATTAATCCACCAACTGCGGCACAGATGGCCCAGACAGCTGAGTATCAGCAGAAACTTTATGGGAATGAGTTGGGAATGCATATAGTAAGGTTACTCCGGGGCGTATACGGGATGAGACCGTCCATCCTTGAAAGACAGAAATGCTGACCGTACGTGCCAATTTTATCGCACCACAGATCTATTGCAAGATGCGAATTGCGCCTAGGAATGGGGGTAATGATGAAGAGGGAATTGATCTGGATGTCTGCAACGATACTGGCTCTACTCTGCATACTATCAATCGGTCGATGTGGACAGAATTCATGCAGTCCGATTACACTGGGCTGGCTAGAGACACAACAGTCTCCGTCCCTGGCGGCGGCAGTTTCGAGGCAATTCTCTATGACATCCAGCTCATAGTGTACAAGGACATGGAGCGCAGAAAGCCACTTACCGACTGGTTCGACATTGAAACAATCGTGCAGCCAGACTCCCAAAAACAGCTTTCTGGGCATGAGCTCCGTTATAAATGTCACTTTGCCACGCCCGCTGGCAATAAGAGCCTTATAGTTGGAACGAACAAGCTGGGTGTCGCTTGGAGGTTTCTTATGTCTTGAATAGCTTTGGACATGATCTTGCTGGTATGTGGTACGATCTGACACACGAACTTGGGGATGGTGGAGCGGGTAGAGAAGAAAATTCCTGTATCACTACCTAGCTATGGAAAGTCTGAAGGAGGAGGGTTTATTTGACAATCTGATTTATACACTGCTTCCGGTCAAATGTCGGCGTGACTTCCCTATCTACTCCACATAATTAAGGAAATCAAGCAACAATGCCTTCCTGGGTATCTTGCACGCTTCAAGAAGAGGTTTCAGGGCGGATAAGGGCTTTTCGATCTCAATTGATGGCATCAGACCGCGAGAGTACCTAGGTTCTCAAGGAGTGCTGATATACGACTGAATCGCACCCAATTTCTATGACCTTCTTCACAATCTTCTGCTGTGCGACATTCGCGATTCCAGCGAGAAGAACGAAGCATTGTATAACACACCGCTTGCAATAATAAGTGGCTGCGTAATCACTGCGGGGGAACAGAGTAGGTAGTTATAATATGATGGCGCTGTAAGGCTGCTGTAGCTGGGTTGGCTAAGTGGGGTGGTTTACAGGCTAAGTACCCTATCCAGACATCTGAGCTGTAGGCTCTTGAAGATTCATCTATTGCAAAGATACTGTTATCGGTAGCTTCTTTTCTTGCCTGAGAATTTTACTACATAGACAAGGAAGTATGGATAATTCTATAATCCAGAGCCAGAACGAGACCGCTGTGCTGGTCAATTGGCGTTTACTGGGACTCGATGACAAGAATATTGGATTCAACGTCTATCACGCCACTGACGACGGAGACGCTGAGCAGCTCAATCCGGACGTTCTGTCCAAAGGCACAAATTTCGAAGACGTCGACCCCGACCTGAATCTGAACACCACCTGCTTCGTGCGCACGATCGTCGACGGCGAAGAGGGCGACAACAGCGGCTGATTTATCCTCGCTGCGAACAGCAACGCCGAGCCAGTGGACAGGGTTCCTCTAAAGTCCGGCGGCACGATCAAGTTCGTGTGGGTGGGTGGCACCGATGGCGATGGTGAATACGACTATGTGATCGACCGACAGACCTCACTCCAGTCGATTGAGGCTTACAAGAGTGATGGAACGTTCTTCTGGGAGGGATTACGCGATAGGGTGGGGATTGTGCCTTTTTTCAGCCTCTTGATATGCTGTGCCGCTAAAGTGGACGTGTCCACTGGGTCAAGTGCTGGCCGAAAGGAGCAACGTTGTTTTTCGCTGTGGACCTCTGATCTCTGTGTTGAAATATTCATAAGTCCACTAATCTGCACTCTACCAGCATTTTTGGTTTTCCTACACTCTGTATGTGGTCTTTTAAGATGTTTAATCTTGCACAGACTTGGGCCGGACAGGAATGCTATTGAAAAAGGGCAGCCAAAGAACTCCGGTACAGCCTGTTGAAGTGAGCACCCCTCTGATGGTCCCCTTGACCAGAGGCGCACCATCATAAGGGAAAGAGTACTCCTGACAATACAGTGACTCGATCAGGGGTCAAAATGCCAATTCATTCCTAATCACAGTGTACAGGACTTCATGAAGCTTGTTAAGATTATGGTGGAATGAGTTGATCTCTAAAGCACATTCTTCATAATCGACTTGTTATTTAGGTCATCGCTCATTGTTTAACCTGCGGGCAAAGATGCGCAAGTTATTGATCTTCTGATAGCTATGTGCCTACAAGATATCTATATAAGCTCTGCAACACTATCTCCCTCAATAGTCATATGGCCACATTTGCTTGGACTTTTCCTGGCCCAACTCATTTGCATCAACCAACCATTTCTCGAGGAGGGCTTTTGATGCCTCTTTGACGACATCCCAGTTATCTGCATGGACGAAGCCCTCCTCGTCTGTTGAAAGGATGTTTATCAGGCCCCTTTCAAGATTAAGTGCCGCCTCAAAGTCCTCCCACTGCGTGGTATGCTTGGCTAGCTCTTCTTTCGTCGGCTGGTACGGACAGGACCCTGACAGGCCGAGATCGGCCCACCCCTGGGAGAGATTTATGAGATCGCTGCGGAACCCACAAATACCATGCTGCCAGGTTGTACTGCAATGTCGAAAGGGGCGTATGAGTGCATGTTCAAGGGTTTGTGCTGCATGTAACTTGGGGCTAGCAGCCTCTAGACTGAAGTCCCAAGTCGCTCGGAGAATTGCAACCTCCTTCCTGAGCGTGTCTTCCTTCTCCGCCTCCTCCGGAGTCTGGTCATGGGTTCCCTTATACGAGTCCATGGCGTCGTAGGCTATGCCCCTAGGATGCTGGCACAAGTCAGGCACTTCATTAAAATAGAGCAACGCCGGATCGAGACAGGTCGATTGCCAGTCAATAATAGCCGTGATCTTGGTAGGTTCATCCGGGTCCACAAATATGTTCCTCTTGTGTAGGTCTGGGTGAAGTAGAATAGGAGACGAGATCTCCTCGATGCGCGGATCGCGGCTGAGGACCTGGATCACAGCCTCAGCCTCTGAGAGCAACGCCACGTGCTCCTCTACGGTGCCACGGAAGGCTGGCCTCGTTAGCGGGGTCTCGTCGGGGATACGGGAAATGCCCGTATCCAACAGACCACGGGTGAAGTCATTGATTGTTTTCCCTATTGGGCCATGGTAAGCCAAAACGCATAGGAAAGTCTCCCGAAGATAACATACAAGGGCCGCGATTTGGCGGTTTTCTGTTGTAGAAGCAGTGGTCTGTAGGATAACAGGAAAAGTACCGCGAGCTTGAGTTTGGCCCAATGCAGAAGCGAGTGTTAAGGCGGACTGAATCCGACGAACTGACCAGCCCATTATTGAAGTAAATGCTTCCGTAGGCTGGGAACTCTAAATTATGCATTTCCTTGACCAAGTTGCCCAGGTTTTGAATACATTCTAGACGCTGGAGGCCGTCCATGTCTGGCCACTGCTGTTGTAGCGGTACACCAGAAACATGCTCCATTATCAAGTACTCTGTGCCAACCGAGTTCGACGGGTCATCGCTCCAGTCCAGCACCTGCGGAATGGGAATGCTTGTCTTTTCTCGGACTGTTGAAATATTTGTTAGTAAAACGGTGCACGTTCCCAGGAAGTATCATATAATTACTGTAAGCCATAGTCGCCACCTCCGAGTTTGTGACGAGCCGAGAGGGCCCAGCGACTGAGAAAGGGACTCGGGCAACGACCTTCGTGCCGTTGTCCAGGCGGATGATGAACGCCCGGTTGAAGTTGCCCTCCACTTTTGAGCATTCCAGAATCTCCTTGGCTCCAAGGGCTGAGCTGATTGCCTTCTGGCAGAGAGCCGGGAAGTCGAACTTGACACGGCGTGCATCGCGCTGGGCAGCGTCAGCGCGCAGCCAACGCCCATTGGTGTACTCATAAGGGTCAAAGCCAAAGTTGAAAGAGGCCATGGCTGATGATTTGGTGATAGACGAGGATGAACATGTCTGCTGCTGTACCTCGCTACAGAAAAATCTGATAGTTGGGCGTTTTGACAATCGTGTCAAAATGTGTGACATGGTGGTTGGACTGTCCTTGTGGGATTGACAATGATAAGTCACAGGTATAATTGTAGACAGTGAAATACATGAGAGTAGTTGGCTGGTGGCTGTGATGTATCGAGGCCGACTTGAGGTCGAATTGCGGACCTTGTGTTTTGGGGTTCTGTCAAGAAGGATAAGACACGGCCCGTCCGGCTGTTTGTAGCGACAAATGCTGCTAAGGTCACGCACCAACCTGCATCTTTTTGTGGAGAATGAGGTGTCTCCATCAGCTATTCTGATCAAATCGCCCCGCATCATGCAGTGTTGGGGCGAGTGCCGCAGTATTCCAAAGCTGTTGGCTGCATTCCAGGCAGTCAGTCTTGTCACAAAGGTATGTTCAAGACCAGGCTTCCAACTGTGATTCTAAGCGTTTTGAAACAATCGAAATTTTCGAACGGATTCTTTTTCTTCAAAACCAAATTAATAAACAGGATATGGTCATAAACCACCAAGAGTGACAACCATCTGTCTGAGTTGGACATGCTGTACATCATGGCGGGATGTTATGCTAACCACAAGTGATGCTCAATTTGGAGGTGAAAGTCTAGAATTGTTGACAGAATCTTGCCTGCTACGGCAAAACAAGCGTGCCACCAAAAGTTCGGGGTACCTAGGTAGTCGATTGACCGGATTGGTTACCAGCAGTATGTGAAAGACGTAATTGCCATCACGGTTGTCACCGTTGGGTGCTCCGTGTCTGCGAGGATTATTAACCTGGACTTTGCGGATACGGAACCTGCACGCATCAATTCATTTCACTGGAGAACTAAACGATCTGAGATATGGCTTAGGATAGGCAAGTCGCCGTAAAAGATATGATTTAGACAGTGAGCCGAAGTGAACGTGTGAGGCGTATGTGGATTACAGACGAGGTGCCGACTACAACTACCGGTACGTCGATATTTGTACTGGAGCCCCGTGAGTCCACATCCAAGTTCTACACAACACTGACCGAATCAGAATCAGCTCCCCATTCACTGCCGTCGTCACCCTTTATGAGTACAGCCAGGCATTTTGGGTCCGAGGCGAGGTCATGCTTTTACTACTTGTTCGAATTTTATATGTAATGCAACTACGCAATCCAAGAGAAGAAACTACTAGCAATAGCACGTTGCCTTGAGCATTGGGACGCCCAGTTACGTATGTCGGGTACCAGAGGTACAGATCCAAGAGGACTCGGTGCTCTGATATTGGGCTGGTTGGCAAGTATGCCCTAAGGGGGTGGGCTGGGGAGGACCTGTGGATGAGGGCTCTAAAGCAAGGGGCGATGGGGTGTTGTAGGAACCCAGAGAGAGAGACGACATCGGGGTTGATCTCTATGGGAATGGGTGGGCGAAGCCCGCTCTGATCTCTACCAATAAATAGCCCTGTAGGCGGTCTGGAAACGTCTGCCTGGGTGGCAGAATCCCCAAGTGAATTACCACAGGTGTTCTTTCAGCCTAATACATAATGACTGAGTGCGTCAATTGGTAATGACATTCCTTTCAGTCTTTGCCAGCAGATGTGGGAAATCCTGGAGTGAAATGGACAAACAAAGGGATATACTCAAAACGAGGCCAAATAAAGGAACAACGCCACAAGACCAGACCGTACAAACAGCACCGCCGTGGCCACACTGTTTCAAATTTTCTTTACAATTGACCATCAAGCAACCGTAACACTTATAAAATTGATACCACTCTCTCTTGCACCAGCTTATTTCTCGCCATGATGGGACAAGACTTTAGGCGCCAGTTCACACATTGTCCTCACGAGGGTTTATCGAGCCTGGAAGTTCGATCTCCAAACGGTGGAGCCCTTGCACAACACACAACGCCTTTACAGCCCACAAAGCGGTCGCACAGCTCATCGTCTCGAAACAGACCATCGATCGCAGAACGTGCAACCCCGGTGCAGAAAGTCCCACAAAGGCGTAAGCATCCCAAAGCACCCGCAATACGTGGTCGGATCGTATTACTAAGACTCTGACCTCAGGATCTTCAAGGATCAGGGCGCGTCTCGAAAGAAGTAGCAAAGTCTCTGTTGTGCCTCTTGCTTGTCGCACACAAGCCGAACCCCGTGGTGACCTGCGAGCCCAAGCTGGTCCAAAGGGTAATTGGACACCAGTAAAACAATCACGAGCCAGAGGGAATACCCGGCGACGGTATATAGTTGAAGACGTCGAAGAAGCGATCACCGAGGTAGGAAAAAAGAGTGATGTCTTCACACGCAGACTCTGTTACTGATGGCTCAAAAAAGATTGGAGAGATACAGCAGCCCAGGGCCCCCAATCTTGCAACCGCCGGCGCGCTAGAAATCAAGACCGTGGACGAGAACGAGGTGCTTACAGCTGAGATTTCGCAGGCACGGCAGGCCGGTAGAGAAAGTCGCAACAGCGGACACGGCCGGAAGCGCGCAAGGCTCACGCGGGAAAACTTGGCTGCTTTTGACCAGATGGCAAAAAAGAAGGCACCGATCAACGCATCGGCATCACCTACCACAGATCCCGCAGCTGAGTCTTCATCATCAACAGGGACCACATCGACAACCGCATCGGGTTTTGCCATTCAGGCCTATGAAAACGGCATCTTAAAGGCGTGGTCGTCCAAGCCGCCTTCGAACATTAGGCTTATTCATGAAATTCATCATCAACCCCGTCATTCACCTTCGCCGACTGAGTCAGAGTACAAGAGGTTTGTTCGAGATGTCAACGAGGCTCGCAACGAAGTGACCCTGCTTAACAAGACCAGCAGAGAGCTTTTAAAACAGTACCGGGACGAGGGATATACCAATCAACTCGACTGTGCATTCAGCGGCTTCCCAAAAGACTCTGGCATAAATGATGGCTTATCTGCTCCACGGCCTGACTTTGTCGAAGGTTTAAATATGCAAGAATTCTACCCATTCCCAATTAATAAGCAGATAAAGGGAGCAGTCCTCTACCAAGATGACCCTCGTTCTCTGACGTTGCCACAGCTAGCAGGCGAGTGGAGAGGCCGCGGCAAGGATATGGACAGGGCAGAGCTTCAGAGCTCTTATGATGGAGCTGCTCTGGTCTATTCGAGAAATCAAGCCCTCGCTTACGTCGGGAAATCTGATCCACCTGGCGACTCACAAGTCATGACCTTCACGACAGACGGGACGAACCTCAACCTGTTTGCGCACTATGCTGCCCCATCACCCGTGGATGGAAGGCTCCAATACCACCAGTACCCAGTCGACTCGACAAACCTCACAATCTCTCACCAGCGCTTCAAGGACGGCCGGAGGGGCCTCAGGAATGCACAGGACCGGGCCAGGCAACAGGCATATATTCTAAGAGACGAGCTGACAGGACACTGGGAGCAGAAGTGCCGTGCTGCCCCCGAAGAACCTCCTCTGAACGCAGAAGACCCCAGTCCTAACGAGATGGGCGGAAGCGAGGCGGTTTAGATCAGGCATGATGAGAAAGACAATCTGGATGTATCTTCGCAAAGAGCATGTTCTGGGTATCTAAATCTAGCTGTAGGGGACTGAGATTGGCTCAACAAATTAAAATGACAAATGCTGCTCCTAGAAACACCAAGCCCCCACCCACAACTTCACCACCAGTGTTTTCACTCGTGTTTCTTCGGTTTGTCGCCCTCCTCAGCATGGCCACCCGTTGGCGCGGGTCCACCCCGGCCATCCGCGCCACCACCCGTGGGCGTAGGCGTCGGCGGAGCAAAGTCAGCCGACGTAGCGAGGACCACTCTCCCTTGGGGAGGAATTGGCTCTAGGGCTTTCTCCTTCAATGCCCTTCATTACCATGGGCGGACACCATTTCGGATACCCCACCATTTCGGACAGCCAGAATGAAACTGCCCTATACAAATTAGCTAATTAGAGTTTGAAATAAATATTTATATAGCCTACTAAATTTAACGAAATTTAAAAGTAAATACGTATATCTTAAAAGATTTTTATAAATAATATTCTTATAAATTTAAATAAATCTTTTAAAATAATATTATTATATATAAAAAGGTTTTTAAAATAACTAACTAGCTTATATTAAAAGATTTAAAGTGTTTTAATTTAATAGCCCTTATAATATATAAATTAAATATATATATATAAACTTTAAATTTAGCTTATTTTAAATAAAAACTTATTTCTTATATTATAATTTTATTTCTTATTTTTAAAATAATTTATATCTTTATTAGCGTGGGGCTACACTATAACCCTTTATTAATAGACTTATCTTATCTACTCACTCCCCGCTATAAATAAATATATTATAAGCTATAATATAGCTAGTAAAAGCTTTTTTCTATAACTAATATTTAATTTAAAATTAATATATTTTATAGCTAATTTATACCTTTAAGCTATAATAGCGTGGAATGCTAACTTATTAACTAATAAGGAGTTAAAGATAACTTATCTAGTATTTTAATTAGCCTATACACGTTTATACTTTTATTTACTTAATATAAAGTTTCTATATTAAATATTATTATAATAAAAGTATCTTTTCTTTTTTTTAAAAAACTTTATATATTTTTAAAATCTTTTAACTATAGTTAATATTTTAAGCTTTTTAATAACCTTTATAGCTTTTTAACGCTCTTTAATTTATTAGCGCCTTTTATACTCTTTAACTTTATAATATTTTTTAACTTTATAATACTTTTTAACATTAAATAAAGAGTTAAAATATATTAAAAATTAAAGAATATATAAAAAGTTAAAGGGTATTAAAAAGTTAAAAAATATAAAAGTTTTTATTAAGTATTACTTTATTTAAAATAGTTTAAAATTTTAGAAATATAAAGTTAAAGTTTTATTTATTAATTTCTTTTTCTTAAAAAAACCTCTTAAATAAGCAAAGAGTTTATAAGGTAGATAAAAAGTTTATAGAAAACAGAGTTAAATTTTAGCCCACCTAAGGTACTGGGGTAGGCGGAATTAAAAAGCTGGGTGGGTCAACCGAAATGATGGGTGGGTCGACTCTGGCTGCCGCAGTTGCGGGCGGCTGCAAGATACATGCAGGCGCTAGAGCAATGCCGATGCTAGATCACACACCTTAAACTTTCCCGCCTTCAACTGCCGCCCACCCCCGCTCCCAAACACTAGACTACTTACTTGAGCCGCCACGACGACATGCCGGCTTCAGCCACGAGCGTACACCTACTGTGGACTTCAGCACAGACCGGATGGCATACTAATCGATGGGGTCTGACAAGCCAAAGAAATGTGAGATCCTGATGGCCTGGCCACCTCGGCCCGATGATATTTGACCCCTGAGCTGAGAACCTCACGTCTTGGAGGTCCTGAACGCATGCTTCATCTGCCCGCCACCCTGGTCATCGTCCATCACCTCGAGATTACACATCCCACATGTGACTACACACTGACTCAACATCCATTCATACAGCTTGTTATCATTGCACAAAGAGGAGGATAGTTTGTGACCTGACAGAGCCAAAGTGCCAAAAGTGCGCCAAGAAGGGGCTGGACTGCCCCGGGTACGGCATCAGATACCGCTTCGCAGACGGAAAGACAGCCTCGGCGACCGACTTCGAGCCGGCTGAGAGCTCGCGGTTTGCGCCATCTTCGTCGTCTTCCTCGTCATCAGTGTCTGCCAGGCGCCGGCAGTCAGGCCTGAAATGGGTTGACGTGTCGAGCCGGGTGAAGAGAACAAGGGCGGATCCCGAGCAAGGGCCAAGCAGAGATGTCGCGACAGGTCCAGGACAACCACACCCGAGTTCAGTACGGACGAGTTCTGCCGACTGTCTTAGCTCCATCCAACATTCGCAACCTACTGCTGCCATATTTGGACCCATCGAGCCGCACCACAACACTGCAGGCCGTCACATCCACCCCCCAGGCCGGTCTCACCAGACCACGGGTACTTCACTGCATGAGACTCAAACATCCTCGCCGTCTGATGACGATGAAGACGATGTCATCGAAATCACACGAGCGGACGACTTCGGAACACTCGCTCTGCCAGACTTCTCACCGATATCGATGAACCTACCATCTCTCCTCTCGAACCCAGACCCACGGGTGCGTCTTCTGTTCAACCACTGTGAGTACACCATCACCCTCTGTCATCTCGCCGGCCGAGGTCATGATTCACTGATAAAGAGAACTAGTCTCGACCTATGTCTCGCCCGTGATGCTCATGTACGATGACGACGCCAACGGCTACCGGCGCCAGATCCTGCCCCTCGCGCACGCAGACCCCATCGTCGAGCGCGCCGTGTGTGTCGCCGCCGCGTTCCACCTGTCCCGCCAGGTCCCCGAGCTGCGCCTGCCCGCTGAGTCTGGCCGTGCCGCCATCATCAGCAAGCTGTCGTCCGCAATTGACCTCAGTGACTCGACCTGGGCGACCCTCATCCTGCTCATCGTCGCGGACCTCGTAACCGGCCACGAACACGTGCTTACGCTGTACAAGATGCTCGTTGCGTTCCTGGATGCCAGAGGCCAGACTGGAGATGCTGCGTCGCCGCTGGAAAAGTTCTTGTATAACCAATCCAAACTGTAAGTCGCTCGGAACTCCTGGTGCATCATGTAGCATGGGAAAGTGGAATCAAGTGTTGCTAAGCCGTAGCAGGATATCATTTTTTGCATATCCCATCCTGGGCGAGTCCGAAGCAGTAGCCGACTTCTCGAAACTCCTCAACGGGCTCATGGCGAGCCACAAGCAACTGGAGCAGCGCCACCGCCAGAGCCTGGAGTTCCTGGTCAGCACCGACCAGCTCCCCAAGAGCACCCAGGGGCTGTTCGACTCGAGGACCCGGCTGTACATGGAGATCACGCGCGCGGCCACCGAGATATACGTCGTGCGCGTGCGCAGCCCAGACGACGCCTCGTTTGACACGGACGGCATCACCACCAGGGCGTCAGAGACGATGGTGCTGCCGCTGCTGTCGAACCTGGACGCCACCGAGACGGCCATCGACGACACGTACAGCCCCGTCGAGAGCATGCCCGACCGCATCGCCCACATCCGCGGCCTCTTCGAGCAGGTGGACCTGTCGGCGCCGGGGGCCCACACCATCGTCTGGCCCGCCTTCATCGCGGCGGCCGAGTCCCGCGAGGAGGACGACAGGGAGTTCTTCTCGTCGATCCTGAGGCAGCTGTGGCAGTCGACCGGGTATGCCAACGTGCAGCGGGGGCTCGATGCGCTCCCGGTGCTCTGGGAGCGGCAGGGTCGGGGCCAGAGGTGGACGGCTGCTCTGCAGGAGCTTAAGACTGTTGTAATGTGATTGTGCCGGAGTCTGTGTGTGTCTCCATCTCTCTTTCTCCATCTCTCTCTATCTCTATCTCTCTCTCTATCTCTCTCTCTATCTCTCTCTCTATCTCTCTCTCTATCTCTCTCTCTATCTCTCTCTCCATCTCTCTCTCTCTGTGTGTGTGTGCGTGTGTATATGTGTCACGATGTTCATTCTTTGTGCGTTTTATTTACCATGTTCACGTATCGTCATTAAAGATATCCGCGAAGAAATAAACGCCTGGTTCAATAAGCCACAGAAAACGCTGGCAGAAAACACTTCATCAGTACTCATTACCATCGTCCAAGATGGCAACCACCTCAGAAGATATCAGTGACGAATCTCTCGTTCCTCATCCCCTTGACAAAAGCATTAACCTCCTCCGGCGTGTACTCTTTCCCCTTCCTCTTGGCCCCAGCAACAATCAGCCTCCTGGCCACGGCCCCGATGCCCTTGGCCAGGCTCCTGCTCCCGCAGATGTAGAACCTCGCGCCCTCCAGCCACAACCGGTCGATATCCTCCCGGTCCCTAAACATCCGGTCCTGCACATACCTACATCTCCCATCCTCACCCTGCTGCTCCTCACCCTCCTCCTCCTGATGCTGGCTAAATACCCACCGCACATCCACCGCGCCCAGCCGCGCCCACTCCTCAAACTCCTCCCGGTACAGCTGGTCCCTGCCAGGCCGCCGGCAGCCCGCGAACAGCACCGCGGGCGCGAGCGACTTGCCGCCCTCGGCGATGAGCGTCGCCCGCTCCTGCACGAAGCCCCGGAACGGCGCCACCCCGCTGCCGTTGGCCATCATGACCACGGGCGTGGCGGACATGTCCAGCGGCAGGCGGAAGTACTTGTTTGTGCTGCGCACCGACACCAGCACGCGGTCGCCGGGGGCAAGGGACCGCATGTAGCTGCCTGCGACGCCTAGGAAGCGGTGGGGTTGCTGCTGCTGCTGCTGCTGCTGCTGCTTCTGCTTCTGCTCGCCTGTCACTGTGATCGATGCGTTCCCGTTCGGCTGGTACCACGCCGGAGCGTCGAGGACGGCGTAGGTGAGGGTGGCGGAGTGTGGCGAGGCCAGCGGGGACGACGAGATGGAGTAGTGCCTTGTGCGCATGGGCGGCAGCAGCGAGAGGAACGTGGCGAACGGGAGGGGCACGTCGCCCCTGTGCCTCGTCAGGAGGTCGAGGACGGTGATGCGCTTGTCGATGACCTCGGAGGTGAACTTCTCAGGCGACAGGTAGCCCGTGAGGGTCTCTTTGACATGGCCCGAGCCACAAACCGAGATCATGGCCTCGATGTCCTGCTTCGTCGCCGGCTGCGAGATCTCGACATAGCCCCGGAGCAGGTCGAAGATGCCGATCGGCTTGCCTGTCGGTAGTGAGGTCGCGGAGCCCGGCTTGATGGTGATCATGCCGTCCCACGGCAGGCTGAAGTGGTTCATGACCCGCCTGACGTACTCCTTTGGGTTGAGCGGCAGCACGGCGAGGTAGTCGCCCGCCGAGTAGGTCATGTTGGAGGGCAGCTCGATCTCGATGTGGCGCTTCTCCGGCTCGCCCTCTGCTGTCAGAACCTTGGCGTCGACAACGTTGGCCCATTGCACGTTTTGCTGGAGGTGAGCGGCGCGTTCCTCGCAAGTGAGCTCGATTTCGATGGTAGGGATGGCGGAGAACTTGGACGAGTCTTCGGAAGACGTCAGGTAAGGTCTGAGCGCCGGCCACAGCGTATCACTCGTCCATGTATCGAAGTCTCCAAACGTGTCCTGCTTGCTCACGTCGGATGAGCCACGGTCCGAGATTCTTTCCGCACCCAGGCCCGGGAGGATGTCATCGATCAACGTCGGGATCTTCTGAAACGTCGAGGCCCAGTCGCTGTGACCGCAGCCAAAGACGGCGTACTTGACCCCATCGAGCTTCTTCTCGTCGCCCTCCTGCTTCAAGCTCTCCAGCCACGCCACGAAGCGCGCGGCGTCATCGGTAGGCATTCCTTCGTACGAGGCCGTGATGATCACGGCCGGCTTGTCCTTTGGGACCTTACCCATGACCGCATCCAGCGTCTGCACATCTGCAACCAGCCCCCGCTGAGCACACTGCCCGGCCAGCTTCTGTGCCAGCGCCTGGCACGTCCCCGTGTTCGACCCATACAAGATGGTGAGGGCATGATCACCAGCAGCCACCGCCTCAACGCCCTTGGCCACGCCGTTCTTCTGCTGGCCCCCACCACCCCCGGTGGCCCTGTCGCCGCTGAGCCGCTGCAGCAGCACCGTCGGCGTGATGCCCTCCCTCAGGCTGGCGCGCATGTAAAAGTCCTTGGGCTTGAGCGTCAGCGTCTGCACGACCTTCATCTCGTAGTTGGGGTCGTCGAGCCGCATGTCAAAGTTCTGCAGGACCAGCGCCACCGCCAGCACGGCCTCCTGCCACGCGAACGCCCTCCCGATGCACGCCCGCATCCCCGTGCCGAACGGCCTCCACGCGTTCCTGGGCAGCTTCTCAAAGCTCTCGTCCAGCATCCGCTCCGGGTTGAACTCGGCCGCGTCCTCGCCAAACACGCTGGGGTCCTGCATGATCTTGCCGATGAGGCACACGATCGACTTGCCCCGCGGGACCTCGTACTTGCGCTTGCTGTCCGGGCCCTTGGCTCCGATGTACACCGGGTCCTCCGTGTTCTCGGGCCGGATGGCGCGGCTGAACGCCGGCGCCGTCGGCGTGAGGCGGAGCGTCTCGCGGAGCACGGCGTTGATGTACTTGAGCTCGTTGACGTGCTTTGGCTCGAGCTTTGAGCTGCCCACCACGCGGTCGACTTCTGCTTGTGCTGTGAAGTAGGCTTTTGGGTTTTTGAGGAGCTGCAGGAAGGCAAAGGACAGCAGCCCGGATGTGGTCTCGTGGCCTGTGTGAAGCAATCTTAGGTTTTGCAAAACATCACTGTGTGTATTCATCGCATGGAACAGCACACTCACCAGCGATTAGGAAGGTCTGCATATTTGCGGCAATAAGCTCGTCTCTCATCGTCTTTCCGGTCTTGGGGTCCTTGCCGTTGATCAGAGAGTTGAGCAAGTCCTTTTTCTCCGTAGGGTGGTCCCTTCGATATTGGACCAGCTCCTGGGAGGTGTCCTCCATGAACTTGACGCTCTGCTTGATCTCTTCGTTGTATGAGGGAAAAAGCCTGGTGATGAGTCCAGCAAGCTGTCCGGAGTTGTTGGCCGCGCCCAACGTGGTGTTCATGGCCTTGACGAACGGGTGCATATCCTCTTGGTAGAACGAGTTGAACCGGAAGTCCATGGCACACAGCGCGATCGTGTCGAGCGTCAGCCGCGAGAAGTCCTCGGACGCCTGGATCTTGTGCGTCGGACCCTGCCTTGCCCATTTGAGGACAAGCTGTGACGCAATGTCGTGCATTTCTGTCCACACGCTGTCTGTCAGCGAAACTGCATGTGCTGCCGAGTCCAGTGTCTCTATCGACGCAAGAGTGTCTCCTGACCATCAAACATCTCCGCTACAGCCAGGGGCCCAAAAGCAGGCATCAGGATGCGGTGCGCCTGGCCCCAGTCGTCCTCCTTCTCGCTCTTCTGCGTGAACAGGCCCCGCGGCTTGCCAGACGCGTCGGCCGCCTCGGCCAGCTTGCCGCCGAGCAGCTTGTAGAATCTCGTCTCGTCGCACAGCTCGTCGAAGAGGTCGAAGCCGCTGACCATTATCGACTCGCGCCCCGGCGCCCTCACCTTGAAGATGGGCCCGTGTATGTCTGCGATGCGCTCGATGGCCCGGAGGGGGACCTCATCCTGTAGGTCAAAGATGTTTCCGACAAACGGCAGGCCGGGCGGCCCGCCAATTTCGGTGGGAACAGCCATGTTCAGCCAGTTCTAATGGCGCTACTTTTCCGTGTGGACAAAATGTCGTTGAAAGTTGAAACACTTAAAGTCATGGAGGGGTATTAGCTACGGAGCAAAGCCAAGGATGGACTAAGAGGAGACATATAAAGCAGTAGGAAGGGCTCGGAGGGGGTGAGGGTTTGGTCAGCTCAGGAATGCCATGGAGCATGACATCTGGAAATTCGTGAGCTGTCAGGCAGGACTCGCGTCCCGGTGGCTTATATGCAAGGCGGAAGGATTCCAGGTAAAACAGACGTTCAGCGAGCTAGACTACTCCGTAGTACCACGCCCTTGGACAGCAGGCAGCGTGCAAAAGTAACCGACGGTAGCTTTATACCAGAATAACGACAACACAACTCTTCGAGTTATTTTCCCAGCTTAACCTTGACCTACAATCGATATTTTGATACCGTTCGAGTCGGACGCTTATTCAAAATATATCAGTATTATCAAAATCAAGCATATGTCATGTGGTTGTGGAATTATTGGGATTCTGATGTAGAGTGTTTTGTCCCTTTTTAGGGGGTACTTGAAGCTACGGTCAGTTTTTTTGCACGCTGCCTGGACAGGTGGAGCTAGGTCATGTTATGACTGGAATCCTTAGAGGCTTTCTCCACATGCATATGCATGGATCAGCTCGCTAGGGGGTGCAGTCTGGGCGCACCTGCATGTAGATCCAGAACCACAATTGAACGAGAACGATAACGATGACGACGGCACCCGGCTGCTCGGGCTGACATTCAGGCCGCTTCTTCGCAAATCCACTTACCAATTTCGACTTAGTACTGATTTTTGATGTATTGAATTTTCCCTGGGCTTTGCACTGGAGCTGTCAGACAAAGCGGCCCAAGTCGAGCATCAAACGGGCACTGGTGTTGGTCAAATCTGTGTGTTCAACTGATATGCACGGTGATGTTTTCCCCCACTACAAAATGGTCCCTCACAGGCCAAGTGATGCAAGCGGCACCCTGTCTCAGGATGGACCCTGTAATCGGCCTAGTCTAAGATGCACAAAAGCTTGTGTTCCCGTCTCCAGCGGGAGGAGGAGCCCGGGATTAGTGAACTTCCCGTCTCGGGATCGCGTCCTCCCCCTCGGGTTCGGTCGATTGTGGCTGATGCCGCTGCACCTGCAGAAAATGTCATTTGTTCTTTGGAGCGGACGGTCCGGAGAAGGAAAGATACAAATTGCTTGTGTGGAGACTGAGTACATCGCCTACAATCAATCATGGGTAAGCCAACGCCGTATTGATACGCAGTCAGTAAATACAAGGACTCACACGGACTGGTGTGAACATGCTCCGAGGTCTTACAACTGCCTCGGCTTGCCCCTCTCGTTGTGCAAGTAGCCCCTGAGTCAACTAGGTTGCCAGCTGCAGCACTGATCTGGACCCTGAGAATTATGTGACAATGTCATACCTAGGTAAGTGACTCTGTTATTCACGATGTGATCATCGAAATAAACATTTCACTGCAGGCGGTTTGTGAGGGCCCATTGGTCATTCTGTAATGCATTGAAAGCGTGTCTAAGTTGATCCGTGACCAGCTCACGCTTACTATCTCCGCCGGTAATTATGGTGTTGGTAGATCAGCATGCGCCATGATATCGTCACACCGCAGCCTGTTAGTGACAGCCCATTCTTCTGCCAGGAACCGGACGAGAATATCCACCACAACTTCACCGTCGTTGTACTCTGGTCCTGAAGTTTTCACGGCCCCAGACCCGCTGCTTGGTTCTGGATTGGAAGCCTCATCGGCCCCGAAAATCCTCATGGTCTCTTGACTTTTAAACGTGTCAAACTCAAAATGCCCCTGCAATGTGAGCACCCGTCCTGCTTGATAGATCCCGGGTACTTTGCAATGCCCTGTGGAACCCAAAAGCACCCATGGCTTGGGCAACGAGAATTCCGGCAGGACCACCTCATCGGCATGCACGAACTCCAGGTAAGCGCTGTACGGAACCACGCCGCCCACGCGGTCGAGGGCGCAGGATGCCTCTTCATCACTTTCGCTCTCACTCTCGGGGCTTGGTAGCCGGTTCCGCAGCCGCAGACAGCATTCTTCGACAGCCGATGGCCCAACATGGCCAAACGCGCCTCTGAACTCGTTTGTAAACCTGACCTCGCTGACCCCAACCTCCCAGCCACCCGGACGTCTCGCAACGCGCACCCCATAATCCTTTAGCAAAGCCTGGCAAATAATGTGATGACCAAAGCAGCTGCCGAACAATTTGACTTTAGGGTACATCGTGTACACCATCACGACGTATTCTTGCAGCCTTTTTATCCAAGCTTCATCGTCGTACGAAGATGCTGCCGATGCGGTGATAAAGACGGCGTCCAGATCATCCAACGAATCGGGATATTCGCCCATCACAACATTAAAGACCGAGTGCACGATATTCAATCGATGATACCTTCGATCTGCCGCAGCGAGCAACTTCCGGTGCAGTATGTCTCCAAAGGTCCCCAGGTTGGCATACACGTTGGGGACTGATGTATCGGCGTTGAGCATTGCCACGCGCAGGCAACGGGCCCCGAGCTCCATCCTGAGAGAGTTTTGTGGATGAGAGAATCACGATAGACAAAGATCTTCAGTTTGATAATGTTGTTTTGGTGGCGAGGTCCTTCTTGCACAGTCCTTTCAGATGAATTATACACTTCAGCCTCGTAGAGAAGTATGATGCGCCGGTCTATGCTGATCCCGCCTTGGAGGCCTTAGAAAGACGATTCGAGCATATACTTTTATAATTACAAGTATTTCCAGCGGCAAGACGGAGATCAGGAGTCACCGCCAGATGAGTGGGGTCCGCGATAGGGGACGCTCCACCGTGTATTTATACAGCTGGTATCTCATACCCGCTGTCCAACAACAGATCACACACAAAAGACATTCAAATTGAAAGATAGCACAAGGAGATTTTGTACAAACGGACTCGGTCTGATTTGACTTCAAGACGCACGAGGAAGGGCATGGCGATGAGACCACGTGAAATATCAAACCTTGCTTTGAGGAAATATTTGAAATCAAGTCTCAGGCTCATAAAAACTCAACGACTTCTTCTACTTCCTCATGTACTTCATCCAGTGCGCTAAATCCTCAGTCTTTCCAGCGCCCAACTCCTCAGATACACACTCTACACATCTGGTCAAGCCGACGACCGACGGCTTCAGGTGGATTTTCCTGATGACCTAATTACACCCCCTTTCCAGGTCCACCACGGTTACCCAAGCTCATTGATTCTCTTAAGCGAGATCAAGAGCACTCGTTGGTTTCATTTAGGGCGCGCACAGATGCACCTCTGGAGCGTGCATCCGTAAATGGTGTCAAAATACTATTAGTACTGAGTAGAACAACCTCAAGCTAACGTCTACACCATTTGTGGAAAATACTTCAGTCGCTTGTATTTACGACCACAGGTCTTTCCTGCACCTGTGCTTCTAGTAAAAAGGCTATTATCAGGCTTATATCCTCCTCGTCTCCTTCCCAACAACCCTTTGGTGAATACGCGCTTGCAAAGTTAAATCCGGCACAATCAACACGCCCAGAACGATCACTAGCGCCAAAAATGCTGTCACAGCATAGACCAAGAACCTCGATGAGCCCGGCAGGAACTCCCCAGTCATACTGAAGATCAAAGCAACAGGACCCGGCGGGGCAAAGACTCAAATAATATATGTGAGACGCCGCACGTTGAAGGCTTCCAAGACCGACTGCCGTCCATTTTCGAGCTGCACCATGGTGGTGGATATAGAGATGAAAAGTTTCCATCCCCCGGTTGTAATCCTCGACCGGCTCGATGATATTCTTGTAATCGCCTTGTAGAGCATCGCAAACCTGATTCAGGTCGTCGTTCACAGAAGTCTTCTTTTGTGATGAGGGAGCCGTTGCTCGGATATCCGGCCTCAAACATAGGTCGATTAACCGGGAAACCGTCGTCACCTTTTGCAGGCCTTGCCGGGCTCGCCGACGCCACCGCTGAAGGTCCACCAGAGTGGTCTCCAGTGTGTTGTTGAGGTTAGGTTTGTTAACCGAGTACTCGTAATACCACCTGCGTACTTCACTTTCGTTCAGTCGTTCCGAAACGGCGCTAATGCTGCATTGAACTTATATAATGTTATTCTATCACATTCTAAGATGTACATTGCATGTGCTGTATCCTTTATCTGCTTGTGTCGTACTCGTCTATCACACTGACGGGCTTCACAAACTTCCCAAGTGGCTGGTACTTGAGATGATGTATGCCGAAGCCCTCGGGGCCGCCAATCTCGATGCCCCTCGCGGAACCTGTCCACCTATCGCTCGCTGCGATTCCCAGGACAGTGACGAGAAGGCCATATCTATACTCTGGCGTACCGATGGCCTCACCGTTCTGCGCGTCGATGACCGATATCAGATCCGGCACTATGCAGAGCACGTCTTCCTGCTTCTCTAATGTCTCGCTGTCGTCCCCGTTAATGTTCTGCTCCTGGTCGTGTACCCTGATGGCTGCGATGTTCTCGTTCTTGAACGGGATCTTGATCAACCCCTTGAACGAGCTGGTGCCCTGTCCACTGTTCAAGGCGCCAACTTCTCCATCCTTCTTTGCCTCGCCGACGTCCATCCCCTCGACCAGACACTCGCCGTAGACGTGCCCCATTCTCAGCGTCCTCGTGACGCCGACAATCTTGCCCTTCCACAGCACCCTGGCCGCCTGGCTGCCCCCGACCTCCTTGACGATCTCCTCGGCGACCTCGTCGACAATATTGGCCCGCCTCGCCTTGTCGACCGCCCTGCCGATCCTCCACGCCGCGGATATCGTGTGCTCGACGACCCACCGCCTCGTCTCGGCGCCGGACAGCGGCGACTCTGCGCAGCCCGTGTGCGAGCCCATCTGGCTCAGCGCGGCCCGCAGCGCCCTCTCCACCTGGAGGTCCGACGTGGCGCTCGTCATGATGACCGTGTTGCCGTTGCCGTCGCACATGGACAGCGGGCAGAAGACGGGCTGGCGCTCGCCAAACACCACCGGCGTCGTCTGCCACTTTGTCGGGTACGCCCGCCCCATCCAGTCGCCGTCGACGCACGGCACGTCCATGTTGTGCGACGCGCCCAGGATCATGCCCTGCAGCCCGTTGCCGCCGCCGATCTCGAGCGCGATCATGTGCGTGGCGTGCTGGTCAGCCGGCAGGATCCTCGCCAGCTCTTCCTGCGCCTGCATCATCTCGTCGCCCTGCAGCTTCTCGATCCCCACCGTCGGGCTGCCCATGCCGCCGCCGCAGCCCACGCGGTCGTTGTCGGCCAGGTCGTCGGGCGACACCACGCGCACCACCGCCCCGGCCCGGAGGAGCTGTCGCAGGCGCACCATGTGTGGGTAGGGCGACCCGCCGCCGCCTGTGCCGAGGATGTAGCAGCCCGTGCTTATCCAGCCGAGGTCTGTCTCGTTGATGAACCAGACGCGGTTCTCGACTGTTGGGCGGTATGTGTTTGGGTCGACTTCTTTTGCTTCCCGCTGTAGGTCAGACTTGTCCGTGTCACTGGACTCGGTTGATACAACGCCATTTGTGTTGGCCTTCTTCTCGTACTGGTTCATGTCATTCGTTGTTGGCTCATCTTCAAGTGTGGTCGGAACAGTGGCAAGGTCCGTCCTCGAAAAGTCGAAATCTCCTGCGGCGCGAACGATGAACCTCGTCTTGTTCGCAATGTACTGCAACGGAAGCGTCTCTATCTCGACGATCTTCACAGACTCGAGCGATGCACCCGCGGCAACCGTCTTCTCAATGGCCTCCGCCGAGATCTCATCGAGCAACTTTTGTGTCGACTTGCTTTCCGTGGATTTAACCGTGTCAACCACGGCGCTGACCCTTGCCATGGCCGCTCCGATGGCGTTGGCCACTTCCGAGAACCGGGGCTTGAGGACCTTGCTTGCCCCTTTGAGCTCATCTGGAGATATAACAGCACCTCCGCCGACGAGCAGCACTGGCAGGTCTTCGGGCGACGTCTTCATCATGTCGATAACCTTCTCCAGTTTCTGCTTGATGATGGCTCTGGTTTCGCTCAGCTCGTCATCTGTCAGCTTCCCCTTGACAAGTGATGGATTCCCAATATTGGTATCCGGACTGGCCAGTACAGTCGCATCGGTGGTTGTTAGCACATCACCTCCAAAGACAACCGCCTCTTCGATAAGCTTGTAGCCCACAGAATCTGGTCCCACGGTCGTAGGCCTGCCATTCGCCCCCTTGCGAATGATGGACCCGCCGCCAAGGCCAATGCTCTTGATGTCAGGACACGAGAAGTTCATCCTGACGCCAGCCAGCTCACTGTAAGCCGCCTGCTGCCTCGGAAACCCGTTTGCAAGCAGCAGCCCGATATCAGTCGTCGTCCCGCCGATATCGACCACCATCATGGCCTGCCCGTGGTCCTTCTGCTGCTCCTCACCACCACCACCACCACCCTGGATCAGGAAGGCGGCGCCGCGCATGGAGTTGGTCGGCCCGCTGCTGAAGGTCCGGATGGGCAGCCTCGCGGCGATGTCGCCCGCGAGCAGGGTGCCGTCGTTCTGCGTGATGAAGACGGGGCAGTCCAGCCCCAGCCTGCGCACGGGGTCCTGGAAGGACCGGATCGTCCGCCGCGCGAACGGCAGGATGGCCGCGTTGAGGATGGCCGCGTTCTCGCGCTCCAGGAAGCCCAGGTTCGCCACCTCCTTGCTCAGCACCACGTCGGCGTCCGGGCCGAGCACCTCGCGCGCGATCTCGGCCGCCCGCTCTTCCTGCCTGTGCGCCGTGTCGATGGGGCTGAAGACGCCATTCACGACGACGGCGCGGATGCCCTTCTCCTTGACTATCTGGCACTGGCGCCTGACCCCCTCCTCGTCCAGCGCCCGGATCAGGTTCCCGTCCACCTCGAGCCCGCCGTCCACGCTCGCCCAGTACCCCAGCACCAGGCCGCGCATGTCGGCCGGCCAGTCCACGCACGGCGGCGCGTGCTTGCCGAACGGGCCCGACAGCCTCAGCACGGCCACCCGGCACAGCCGCCGCGCGTCGCGCTCCACGACGGCGTTGACAAAGTGCGTCGTGCCGATCGTCACCGAGGCGACGTCGGCCGGCGCGATGGGCGGGTCCGAGGCCGCGAACATGTGCGTGATGGCCGCGTTGATGCCATCGCTTGGGTTCGTCGTCGTGGGTGACTTGTGGTGTGCCAGTATGCCCTTGTTTGGCGAGCATGACTGCGTCGGGTCGATGATGACCCCGTCGGTGTTTGTGCCGCCCACGTCGACGCCGATCCGGAGGCGTTTGCTGGTCTGAGGCCCGGCCATGTTGTTGTCTGTCAACTTGTATTTGAGCGGGCGACGCTGATGCAGAGTTTGGGCTTGCGCCTTCGGTATATCACCTCGAAAAGTTGAAGACAGCGCGCTGTACCGCCTTCATGGAGGTAGCCTCGCTTTAGCCTCGCTTTAATCATACTGCAGGTGACGCCTTGTATAACCTCTTGTCACAATCTGACTGTGTATGGTTCCTCTCCCCTCGGGAAGGACCCGCATGCCGGGCGGCACTTGTCGGAGGGTGCCGATCTACTCCATGATAAGAGAAAGTGCCGGTATATCTCCGTACCTAGGGCTAAGGTTTGGCAGCACGCTTCGACCTTCCTTGTGAAATTTATGATCAAGTCCAAGAGATACGAAATATTGTCAGAGAATGCTCATTTGCCTATCTTTGGAGGATATGATCTGATTTGTACGAGTCAAACTCTACCGAAAGGCGGCGATATTTGCACCTCACCCTCCCTCCCTTTTCTGATGAGGGGGTGACACGTCGATTGGTCTTTAATCACTTGCCCATTCTCCGTTCTGATACCTACTTCCAACCATGATGCTCTCTTTATCGTAGAGTACCCATTTTCTATTGGCAACATCTCTCCAAATTTTAAGGCTTGACGTGTTTCTGCTCAGCCATGGCCAGCAGCAGTGTAAAGCAACGACTAGGGGTCGTCAAGGAGAAAGTCCGCCTGCACGGCGACGAGTCCAAGCATGAGCAGACCGACTCATGGAGTAACAGAGACCTGATCCCTCTGCCTCCAGAGAGGAGGACATGGAGTAGGCCACATCCAGCATTGGTTCTTTGTCTTGAATACGGAACACTGACCTTTTGAAACTCACCCAGACTGGTTCCTCTTCTTCGGATATTGGACAATATCCAGCCTCAACATCTCCAACTGGCAGTCCCCAAACACCTTCCTGACAGAGGGCCTGTCCGTGTCCCAGTCCATGGCCATCATCGTCATCGGCCGGCTGCTCATCACCCTCTTCTCCACCCTCATCGCCTGGTGCGGGCTGACGTGGCACATCGGCTTCACGGTGCAGAACCGCTTCTCCTGGGGCCTGCGGGCGAGCTACATCCCGCTGCTGCAGCGCATCCTGCTCAACTTCCTGTGGAACGCCATCCAGTGCTGGAACGGCGGCCGCCTCGCCGCCGTCTGCATCACCGCCATCTGGCCCGGCTTCGCCCGCATGCCCGAGTTCCTGCCGCCGGGCATGGCCGCCGTCACCACGGGCTACCAGTTTGTCGGCTTCATCGTCTTCTGGGCGCTGTCGACCCCGTTCCTCCTCATCCGCCCCGAGCGCTTCAAGTGGCCCTTCCGCGTCACCAGCGTCTACTGCGGCATCGGCATGCTCTGCATGATGACCTGGGCGCTGGCCACGGCCAGGGGCGTCGGGCCGCTGATGACCCAGGGCCAGAACGTGCCCAAGGGGTGGAGGAACTCGTCGTGGCTGATGATGGCCGGCATCAACCAGATGCTCGGGGGCATCGCGGCGGGCATCACCAACGCGAGCGACTTTGGCCGCTATGCCAAGGCGCCGAAGCACTACGTGGCGGGCACGGCCCTGTCTGCCTGGATCGTGGGCGTCCTCGTCTCGTTCATCGGCCTGGTGACCACGTCTGCGGCGCAGACGATATACGGTGAGGTCTACTGGAACCCGCCAGACCTGTTGATGGTGATGATGGACAACGGACAGGGGTCCTCCAAGGCACGTGCCGGCGTCTTCTTCCTGTCCTTCGGCTTCGCATTGACAGCCTGCTTCGAGAACATCTGCGGCAACGCCGTGGCCGGGGGCATCGACCTGGCTGGCCTGTTCCCTCGCTACATTGATATCCGCCGCGGCGCCATCATCACCTTTGTCGCAGCTTGGATCTGCCAGCCCTGGCAGCTCATCAACAGGGCGACGACCTTTGTCAGTGTGTTGAGTTCGTTCTCGGTCTTCTTGAGCCCCATCATTGGCATCATGTCGACAGACTTCCTCATACTCCGAAGGTGCAAGATCCGTCTCAGTCACCTGTACCGCACCAGCGACACATCGTACTGGTACTTCCACGGAGTCAACTGGAGGGCCATCGTTGCGTGGTTGTGTGGCTGGGCTCCGACAGTAGGTGGCCTGGTCCTGACGGCCGGGGGGAATAAGGATGGGCCGAAGGCCTTGTACCAACTTTACTATATGGCTTTTCTGGTTGGTAAGTACAGCAGTCCGGCGCCTTTTTGTTTTCACAGCACTAACAATTGGTATGTAAGGTTTCTTCATTAGTGGTTCTATCTTCTTCACCCTCAACAAATTGTTTCCGGTTCCTGGCACAGGCGAGTACGACGAAATCGACCATTACGGGACATTCACGAGTCAAGAACTTGCAAAATGGGGTGTCGCTCCATGTGAGCAGGTACCCGTCGTTTACGGAGAGGATGGCAGCGAATCGCAGGTTCAGGAGACCTTTGACAAGAAGGGCTGATTTCTGGCGTTTTGATAAAAGAGTGTAATTGTGGCGTATAATCATGGGCTCGGGTACTATTGTAAAGAGCCTCTCACCGTAATAAGATCATGTCTGGATGCGACATGCTTCAGAAGTCCATCGCCACCGTGACGACATTGGCACTGATTTAGCATGTAATTACCCGGCATCACTGAGTCCCAGCCCGATCTAACATCCCCATCTGTCCCAGACTATGAGGCCCTCGGCTGAACTCTGACCCTGAACCCAACAGGCCTCAAATTGAACCACCCATCCTGGTGCCCATCCAGCTTCCAGTCCGGGTCCACCATCTCGAAATCACATTCCCGGATCAACATCGCAATGGCAACCATGTTGAACTGCCAAGCCCAGTGCTTCCCGATGCACTCCCTCTTCCCATTTCCGTACCACTTCTTCACGCCCGCGGGCAGGTCCTCGAACGAATCACCCATCATCCGCTCCGGCTTGAAAGCAAGCGGCTCGTCAAAGACGGTAGGGTCCCGGTTGACACCAGCGAGCACGATAATCATGGCCTGGTCGTGCGCGACTTGGTACTTCCCGCCGGCCAGGAGGACCGGGCTCTTGTCCACGGCGCCGCTGGGCCCGTGAGGCCGGGGCACCGGCTCGATGTTGAAGCCCGGCGCCGCGAAGCTCAGCCTCAGGGACTCGCGCACGATACCCTCCATGTACTGCAGCTGCGGGAGGTGCTCGGCCTGGATCTGTGCCGCCGCGCCGCCTGCTGCTGCTGCTGCTGCTCCTGCTCCCGGCCACTGTCCGACGACGCGGTCCAGCTCCTCCCTGGCCTTGGCGAGGCACTCCTTGTTCTTGAGGAGGAAGTACACCGCGCTCGCGACGAGACCCGGCGCCGTTGAGCTCCCGATGGGCATGCTCACGATCTCGTCCACGACCTGGCTCTCCGTCAGCCCCTTGCCCGTCTGCCCGTCCTTGCCTTCCATCAGGGCCCAGAGCACGTCCTTGCGGCCGACCGGGTTCTGCTTCCTGTGGTACACGAGGTCCGCGGCGTAGTCCTCGCGCATCACCCTTGTCGCGCGCTTGAGCTTGCCGCCAAAGAACAGCCAGTTGACGAGCCCCGGCCGCGTCGGCCTCTTCATCGCCTCCGAGGTGGAATCCTCCATGCCCTGCAGCATCGGGTGGCTCTCCCTGGCGGTGATGCAGTTCAGCTTCTTGCCAAACATGGTGAGCGTCGTGGCCTCGAGGTTCAGCCGGTTCAGCTCATCAATCAGCAGAACCCCCCCGTCGCCAACACCAGCACCAGCACCTCCACCTCCACCATCACCAGACCCGCCCGCACCCTTCCACTTCCCAACCAGCTCGCCCGCGCAGCCGACAACCTCGCCGCACCACTCCCTGACCGCCGCGGGGGACAGCCGCGGCGCGACGATGCGGTGCGCGACGCCCCACGCCTCCTCGCCGTCGTACGCCGTGAAGAGCGCGTCGTGCACGGCGCGCCGGATCTCGACGATGGGCCCGCCCACGTACTTGCGGAACCGCTTCTCGTCGCACAGCTCCTCGGCCAGCGCCGCCCCCGCCACGAACACGACCGTGCTGCCGAGCACCTTGATCTGGAAGATCTCGCCGTGTTCTTCGGCGAGGCGCTGCAGGGACTGCCAGGTGTTGGACGGGTTGACGTCCAGGACGTTGCCCACCAGGGGGAGTCCCTTCGGCTGGGGGATCGGGTGGGACATGGTTTGGTGTTTATGCGCTGGGGTTTGGCTGTTATTTCTAATGTCTGGTCCTATGTTGGTTTGAGATTATGTGGACGAGATCCATTGGATGTAGAACGCCAATGGATGCAGGTGACGCCGAAGCCAACAAAAAAAAAAAGGGAAAAAAAAAAGGCCAGACAGAAAAATAGAACAGGGCAAGAGGGGTTGATATGTCCATCCTCTTGTGTACGTCACGGTAGCTCACGTCCTCACTACTTCTCTTTTTCCTTTGTCTCACTCGGAACAGCACATTCCTGCAGCTAACCGGCCTCGGTGCTCGAAGTTCAGCTGTGGCGGGAGATCATCATGGAGCGGCGTGCTGAGCTGCTATCAAGTAGCACAGGAGCTCGATAAGGGACGAGTCGTTTTCCTTTTTCAGAGACAACAATTACAAAAACGAATTGGTGATTCGACACCAGTGAGGGCTGAATGGTGGCCCCGGGGCTTCACAGGAACGATGCCGAGGAGGAAATGTCGAATAGCAAACAACAAGATGGTCCAAGAAACGTTGGGACGATACAGGACAGCTGGGTACTGTATTACCACCGATCACAGCACGGCGATCACCTCCACTCCTGTACAAGGGAGGGCTTAAGACACTGCACCTTGGCCTTCGAGCGTGAGAGGAGGGAGCAATGCGCCGCAAGTTCTGATTGATCGACACCCTTCCACAGCGTGTCAATAGTCTACAATGTAAGTAACAGCTCACATACATACACCGGCCAGTTCGGGGCACTTCAAAGCTGAGCGGCGGGGCTTTCTCAATCTTCGCCAGCAGAATGTTCCATTTTGGAATGACCCAAACACCGATTCGAACCCTGGTTCTCATCGCCCAAGTGACAGCCAAGTCGACAAGGCATCATCAAAGGATCAACGCGTCTCAGTCGATATGCCTGCATCTTAGCCCTCCTCCAGAATGTCCCATTTGATACACTCGTCTGTTGTATCGGACTGGCTCAGCAGACTTGGAACCTGAAGGTACAGTCACTACATATTGAATATCTGGGAGCAAGCCTTGATACTATGACATAGCAATGTTTCACCACACACGAAGACGGAGACCGCAGACATACACCAGGAGACAGACATAAGTGTTCATCAATGCACCTTGTATTTAGTGCTGCCATATTGACACACATACATACACACAAAGGATAGGCGTCTCCCTGCATGGCTGTCGCTTACTCTCATCGCCGCGACTATCACTCCCATCCCATTCAGTCCCATCACAGCATATCCATCCCGCGCCGCGCTATGAATTCAATTGATATACATATGTAAAAGAAGATAGAGAGCAATAAAAGAGTTATGAAGCAGGTTAAGACGCACCGTCCCTGCTCGCTGCCATTTGTGGGCAGCATTGACCCCAATCGCTCCAATGGATGGGTGATCGAATGGGTGGTGTGGAAAGGGGGGTATCACCGCAGAATAAAAAAAATAAAAAAAGGCCCACACTTTGTAGGTCTCGAAAAGAGAAGTGCGCATCCAACCAGAAGTCGTATCTCCAGTGTGTCATGTTGTACAAGCCCAGTAACCACACGGTGGCATTCCTTCTTGCCTCGGTGCAGCATAATGCAGTCCCAACTAATGTCCATTTGTTGCTTTTGGCATGCTCTGATACTGAGACCAAAGTTATCAGTCGCCAGCACGGGGTCGGGTCTCGCCCCCGTGCCCACTTATGAACCCACATCATGATCGGGCTCTCAGCGTAGCATCTGGGTCGCCCTCTTCTATGACGGGCTCGTCCATTTCGTAGATACTGTCCGGGTGTTCACTGCCGCCGTCGTCCCAGTCACGCCGTCCGATGTGGTGACCGCCAACATCGTCGTTCGCGTCATCCTCCAGGTCGAGGCTGCCTCTCGCCGCTCGCCTCGCAACCTCTCTCTCCCTCCAGATCTCGGCCTTTCTGACCCCGGCGTGTTGCAAACAGTCCACGTATGTCCGGAACTTCACTATCTCCCGCAAGAGGTAGCTACTCTTTCGCTCCCAGTTCGCCATGGCCTTCTGCACATTAGGGCCACGAGGGCTGAAGGCCAGCAGCATCGGACTGCGCAACGAGTTGTGCTGTTGCAGCTCGTCCTCTATGCTCTTGACGTACTTGAGCAGCGTCTCAAGCTGTTCCTTCTCGGCCGAGTTTGAGGGACGCATGGACTGGGTCGGTGGCATCCACTCGGAGATCGTGATTCGGTCGCCAGGGAGCTTGTTGGATGAATCGCCCCGGATGCTAGAACTGCCGAAATCGAACGAGCCAACAGACCTGAAGCTGCTACCGCGCGAGTGCGTGCTCGAGCGGCCGACGGCACTATTGCTGCGCTGTCGATTTCCCGTGGTGCCTGCCGTCGTTGAGCCGGAAGTCTCATTGATGGCAGTCACAAGCGCGTTGTTGATAATGGCATCGCCCCAGCCATACTCCATGTTCGAGACACCACCGATGAGCGGATGCGTACTAAGCCTGGCGCTCCAGTAGTTGGCAGTTGTGACAAACTCCTTGCATATCTCCGGCGTACCAACATGGAACAAATGCACTGCGCCAGTAGGCAGCGACAGAGCCCACACGTGTGGCCTCTGTTTTGAATAGCCTGGAGGTGGAAGTGTAGATGCAAGCGCCAGTCGGAGGCTCCACGAGCCTAGAGACGTGGCATTTTCCTGCCAGTTGCCGCCGCCGACCACAGCACCCTTCTTGACATTCTGAGCATTGCGGCCACGACGGGCAGTGGACTTGTTTGGCGTGAAGGAAAAGATGCTGACGGTGCCCTTTTGGATGACGGCGAAGACCTCGGACCAATTACGCTCTTTGGCCTTCTTGTCGACGCCATCCAGGTGATGCTTGTGAACGACCATGCCCTCCTTCACCCAAGGTGGCCCGGCGAGCTCGAGCGACTCGTCGTCGAGCAGCGTTGTGGGCTTGAGATCGTCACTGACGAGGGAGTGAACGCTGCCCATAGGGTCCTCTCGGATGATGGCCTGGCTCAGAGCATTGGCAAAGCCGATGGATTGCTGGTAGCCCCCGCCACGCGTGTAATGCGAGCCAAAAGAATCCATGGACATTGACGTCTGAGTTCTACCCAGGGAAGCCCGACTCCACGTTGCATTGGACTCAACAGGACTCCACATGGACTGGCCGTCGTCGAAACTCGTTCTGCTGGAAGAGAATCCTGCGCTGCCGAACCCACGCGGCCTTGATCGGCTTTTCGAGGACCAACGCGAGTTTGTACGCATCGAGTCCGGAACTCGTCCTCGTGTGGATGGGTTTTCCGAAGGAGCTTTGCTGAGGACACTGGGCGAGCGCTTCAGCATGCCCATCACGGATAGGCCACCAGAAGGCTGCTGTTGTTCCTGTGCAAGCTGCTCCGCCCCAAACAGTGGCAGGCGCTCATCACGGATCGAAGCATACGTGTCCTTCAAAACTTGTTCCATTTGCGATTCCCAGGCTTTCAGCGAGCCCTCAAAAGGGCTCTTGACCAGGGGACCGCAGTCGTCGAGCTCTGCTGGCGCATCGCCGAGTGCAGATCCAGCTCGCATGGGGAATCTGACAAAGGAGTTGCGGAAGCTCGACCTCTCGTGTTCGGCAGACCCGTCTCCATCATCAAGGGCAAGGCCCTTGCCTGGCAGGACGCTGCCCCTCTTACTGAACATTTCCGGGACAGAATCACCCAAAGCTTGCACTATCGTCGTCATAGTGTTCTTGATGAACTGACTTCGGGTCATTTTCTGCTCGATATCGGCCATGTGTAGATCAGTGTTCAAGAGCATGATGGAATAGCAGATAGTGTGGATGACATCTGGGGGCAGCGGTTAGCGGTTTTTTCTTTTTTTTTTTTCTTTTTTTCTTTTTTGACCAAAGTGTACAAGGGAAATGTCCTTACCGGTGGACTTGAATCCGTGGTTAGGATTGCAAATGCACCAACGCCTGGAGAATGCCACGAGGATCCGATCGACCTGCTGAGTCTCCGCTCTGAGTATCAAGCGGTTGCATACGTCGCGCAAACTCGTAACAATGTTCTTGTTCTTGAAGTCGTACAGATCCATGTACGCCTGCAACACTCTTTGCCGTATCAAGCCCTCTTCGCCCATCCACGAGGCAGCCTTGTCTTTTGGGATGAACTCCTCATTACCGTCGAAAATGTTCTTCGCCTTGGCCCGGTCGTCTTCGGTTGGGTCCCCGACAACAAAGTACGGCTCATCGAGAGGGTTATCGGGAGGCAAGTCCGGCTTCGGGGTAGCCACCTTGGAGTTAGGCTCCGAGTCTTCGATCATCACACTTGGAATGCTGGCTGCTGAGGCACGCGTGTTGAGCTTAGGATCTGCAAGAGCACCCTCGATCGGAAGTTGTAGGCTGGTGTGCCGCTCGCTCTTGATTGTACTGAGGCTGTCTTGTGTCATTCTGTCCATCTTCTTGTCCCTCATTGTCGTGTTCAATGATGTCGAGGAGGATAGCGGTTGGTTCGTCTGGAGTGGGGCCAACGACCGGATCACGTCGTTTGGTGATATTGGGAAAGTGTCTACCGTTAATTGGGGATCTTTCTTCCTGACTCGAGGAGGGCTCTCTTCGCTTTCACTGTTGTCGTGTAAGAAGGAGCCGGTGCGTTCGTAGCCGTACAGCGGCCTCGGAGGGTCTCCCAATGGAGTTGTGACTCTCTGTGCCTCACCAGCAGAGCCATTGGCTTCCCCTGCTCTCGATTCCGATGGTACTGAGCGTATCGTTGCAATTGGGTCCGGCTCGTAGTCGGGTGAAAAGCTTCGAGCGTTCCGGTCAAGCGGCCTGTTGGCATCAGCGTCGGACTGATATACTGGCGACAGGTCATCAGGTGGCTGGCGAGGTGTTGCCAGTCCTGACGATGACCCCGAGTGCGACAGATATGGGTCCATGGCCTTCCTGAGGCTGGTGACGGGGCTTGGCAGTGCGCGGGGGGTCAGGACGTCGAGCCGCTGGGGCGGCGCGGGGGGGAGTTGCACTGGGGAAATGGTGGGGGCGGCAAGCATGGGTGGCACGCGAGGCAGGTCGGCATCTGCGACCGAGACAGACTTCTTGCGGCGTCTGAAGAAGCTTGATGGCTTCTTCTGCAGGCCGTGGGATGAGTGGTTCTGCGAGCCCCGCGATGGCGGATTGCTGCCCGATTTGGACTGTGATGAAACCTGGTTCGAGTTGCCGGTGCCCATGGTAGTTGAGGGCGGGGCAGAATTGTTATACGAGTTGGAAAGACCCGTGGAGTTTGCCGATTGATCCAGAGCAGCCACGACGCTGTTTTTTGAGCCGCCGCCAAACATCCTCTTGAAGAAGCCAGGCCTTTCCTTCGGCTGCGGTACGGAGTTTTGGGCGGGCGTGTGCACGGGCTCTTTTGCCTTCTCATACCCAACATGTGGCGCCGGGGCGGCATCTAGCTCGGGCGTGGGAGCGGATGCGGGAGGGGGAGCGGGCGTAGGGACGGGCGGTGCATCGCGTGGATTGAATCTAGACTGGGTGTTTTGTCGATTGGTATTTGTACTGCGCGAGGATTTGTTGCTGCGTTTGCGTTCGAGGTTGATGGAGCGGACAGGGGAGAGGGGTTCGCCCATGGGTTCGGCACGGTGGAAGGACGGCATTGACGGCATGTTGGGCAGCCGGCGAGGTCCGACAGGCACTGTTGGGTTGGGTGCAGCATCATAGTCATCGCCGCCGAAGGAGTCGGAGAGGTCGAATTGCCACGGTCGCTGCTGGTGCTGCTGTTGTTGGTTCAATTGACTTTGTTGGTGGTGCTGGTCGGACTGCACGCCAAAGGATGGGCGGCGGGCCAGCTCGAAACTGGAGGACCGCTTCGCGCCTAGTCCGTGTGCCCACCGCTGGCTACCCAGGACTTGTGCGTAACCTCCACCTCCTGCATCAATACTATTTGTACTACTGCTCTTGCTGCCCCTACCCCCTCTCGAGTGTAACGGTCTCGACCCGGGTGTGCCGTTTGTGTTTCGGTGGCTGGAGGACATCTCGCGCATGCTGCTGATCCTGCCCAGGTTGGACTGGAAGCCGGTGGAGCTGCTGTTGCTCCGCTGACCCCTGGAGAGGGTGCTCGAGTTATCTTCGTAGTCGGAGCTGTACGAGTGGCCGTGGCCGGTTGCCCGCCTGGGCGGCGCCCTGATCGTGCTAGTCATTGTCCTGGTGTCGGCGGGTGCATCGGTGTCGTAGTAGTAACTGGGTTCGGCGAAACCTGACATGGTGCGCTGTGCTCCACCGCCGCCCTGGGTGCAATTCATCTGACCCATGCTGAATTGGTCGAGGGACAGGAGCATGTTCCCGAGCAGCGAGTCGCGCGTGACATTTCGGGGCGAGAGGGAGAGGTCGTGGGAGTCGCGCGGACGGAGCTGGGGGGGTGAAGGGGGAGTGGTGGTGGTGGTGTGGTCCCTGTCGCGGTCGTGTTCAGCTGGAAAGTCATTTTCCTTATTTGACATGTCGTCGGGCGAGAGCGGGTCGAAGAAAGTTTCAAAGCCTCCGTGATTGTCCCTTGTGTGCTTGGCCCAGTCGTGTTCCGGGTCGTTTGTACCACTTTCAGGGTCGGCGTGTCGTGCATCCCTCTCGTGCGCGGCGTAGGCGGCCTGAGCGGAAAGCTTAGCGGCGGAGGAGGAGGAGGAAGAGGAAGCGTATCGGTTGGCAGCGGCCTGCTTGCCCTTTGAGGAGACGGGAGGATGGCGGCGTGAGGAAAAGGTTACCTCGTCCGGGGTTTTGGTGACGGTGGATGCGGCGGCTGCGGACGATCGAAGACTCCTCAAGGACGACTTGTAGGGCAGTTGGGGCGGGGGAGGCGGCGACAAGGGGGTGGTAAGGCCGGGCGGTTCGCTGGCGGCGGCGGCGCTGAATGTATTTATGTTAAGCTCAGGTTTCCGACGGTGGGATTTCCTTCGCGGGGGTTCAGGTTCGGGATCGAGGTCGAGGCGGTAATCATAGTCGTAACCGGGGTCGGGATGATGCATCTGGTGCATCTGGTGCATCTGATGCATCGCTGAGCCCGTTCGTCTGTGTGGGTGTGTCGCTCTGGTGTGTGTGTGTGTGTGTGTGTGCTTGTGTCTGTGCCTGTGCCTGAATGTGTGTGTGCTGCGCCTCGCGAGCGCAGGCAGTCAATCGGTCGAACGGGCCTAAACTAGGCTAATTTGGAGGAGGGAGTGTTCGAGAGGTGCCAGGGGCGCGCTGTCACTTTCTGCTGTGCGATGTCGTGCCTGGGCGCACAAACAGGCCTCTGCGGATCTCACTCGTCTGGTCTCGGGGATTGGGACTAACGAATGACTCGGCTCGAGATGGGGCGTACCAGATCCCAGAACCTCGGTGCTAGGTGCTAGGTCCTCGCCAAAGGCAATAATAAGGAGAGCAAGAGCAGCAGCCACAGCCAGAGGGATCAGCCGTTACGGAGCGCATGCGAAATGGGCGCCATGCAGAGCAAGCAGAGCACGGTGAACAGGCCAGGCCGGATAGACCAGGACATGCATGCAGGTATGCATGCAAGCAAAGCACAGCACAGCACAGCACAGCACAGCAGGGTGAGCGAGTGGCAGGCGGGCAAGTGGGTAGGTGGTGAGGTTGAAAAGGAACGACTGCGGGTGTTATAAAGTTGTTGTGGATTGAGTTGGGTTGGGATCGGCTCGGTTGGGATGGGGTGTTGATGGATGGAATGTCACAACAGCTGGTGACCGTGGTTGGTCTGCGGTCTATGGCGGTTAGACGCACCCCAGGTAAGACGAGAAGGGCAACGCGAAGCAAGGCAAAACTCGCACAGGCCGGAGAGAAGGACAGATGTCGAGGCGAGGGGCGCCACAAGACGAAGCGAAGGACGAGGGCCAAGTGTGGTGAGGTGTGGGTGTGGATAGGTAGTGGGTGTCTGTTCTGCTGGTGTGACACTGGCTCCTCCTGGTCGAGGTCCAAGGCTGGAGACAGACAGACCTAGGCCTGGGTCAAAGGTTCGAGGTTGGAGCTCGAGCTCGAGGCGGAGCCCTTTGAAGCTTTGTCCAGTTCCACGTGTGTGACAGAGAGACAGGTTGGCCAGGTTGGCAGACAGACGGCGGCACGACCTGTCAAACTACGTGTTATGGGAACGAGGTAGTCTAGATAGACTAGATGAAGATCCGGTCGGCCTGGCTGTTATACCGGATTGGGTTGGTGCTGTGTCTGGGTAGGCGCTTTGCTTGCAGGTACCATGGACGTGGGACAAGGTAGGCCTGGTTGGTGGAATGAGCAAGCAGCGATCAGTTGAGTGACTGGCAGACATACTGACTGACTGACCGACCGACCGACCGACCGACTGGCAGTGAGGCTTTCCAATAGTTTGGATCGTCTGTCCTGTCTGTTGAGCTCGCCTTGGTGATAATCACATTGGATGACAATTGACAGTTGACAGGTGAGGACTCTACAAGCAACCTCGGTCCGGAGTTGGATCTTTGTGTGGGGGGAGGGGGAGGTTGGATTGGATTGGCGCTGCTATTGTTGGCACGTAGACTGATTGACTGGCTGGCTGGCTGATAAGACAGACAAGACACGGACAGGGTAGCAGAGCAGTGACAGGATCGATCATCCGCTGCCCAGCGAAACGCGAGGACTGAAACGACGCAGTACTGTGCTGTAGGGAGGGGAGCAGAGCAGGAGATGGGGGGAGAAGAAGGGGAGCGCGCCTCGTGCTGCATGCAGGAACGGTAGATCATCAAGGACACAAAAGAGGCAATCAGCTGGAAATCAGTTGGAAGAAAGGAAAGAAGTAGACTAGCAGGCATGACATGCACAATAGCTAGCGTGTGGTCTGTATGTGCCATGTGTACAACAGTATCTCGATCTTGATCTATCACTCATCACTTCCTTCCTGCTTCTTCCCGCCGGTCGTTTCGCAAACTCATCACACCAATCCAGCCATCCCACTTGTTCACCACCACCACGATTAACCGTCTCGTCTCTCCTCCCTTCCCGCGGGGAAAGATCTGGGAAAATCCAACTGGGCCACGTTGTGCTTTTTCCCTGTCTGCCCTGTCCGGCCAGGACCGGCCTGTCTCCTTCCGTGCCAGACCACCATCCAACCCACACCCTCTGACCCTCCCACAACCGAAAAGAACATGACCACCTGGGCAGTCTCATGGAACCAGGTTGCCACTCGGACGTGGCTTACCCCTGTTCCCGCTGGAGAGATGGACATGGACATGGACATGGAGATTGGAGATGGGGCAGGTGGGCACGGTGGGGAATCATGGCCATGGCGGATTCCTTCCGCATTGGGACGACGTGTGTCCTGAAATGGACCCACTGAAGGAATAGAAGAAAAAAATAAGAGTGAATAGAGAAAGAACAGGCCGAGGCAGGCAGGCAGCTGGCAGGCAAATATTCGAGCGAAGGGACGAGAGGCAAGGGGTCAGGGGTGGGGTTCTTCCCTGTCTCTGTCCATTTTCCCCTGTTGTCTGCATCGAGCATCCCTGCGGAGACAGCTGCAGGGGTCTGTCTGCTCCTCCCGCCATGGCCCTGTGCCTTTTCTCATTTGATTTATTTCCCTTTTGGGGCGCGCCAGCGAAATGGCTGGATGGGAACTCATCTCCGTAACAGTGGCACCTCGTTCTGTCTTTCGCCCCGTGCTACACCATCTGCCTGTCTGGGTAGTTCAGCCTTCAATCTCAGCTCCCTACGCCCAACTCTCGACTTCTCAGCTGCTGAACTGCTCAACTGCCTGTCCAAATGCCCTCCTACACTGCGCTTCAGTGCGCTAGCGGTGCATCAGATCGGAAACCTCACTCCGCTTCTTCCACGGCTGGCACCGCAGACAGCCTAAACCAATCCACCGCATGGTTTGTACTTTAGGATTTTCCGCCGCTTTGACATTGATAGGCCACAGCGTCAATCTACATGTGCAGCAATAAATTTGCCATTGCTTCGTTCCCTTTCTGCCAGCATCAGAAGCACACGCACAAGCACACGCGCACACACACACACATTGATACAACCCACCACACGAGCAGCACAGGCAGAAGCATCGAATAGGGGCCAGAAGAGGGGACGGGCGTCTGCTAGCGCCAGGTACGCGATGCATTAGACCAGATGCATTGGCGATGCTATGCGAGTGCGAGACAGCAGAGCAGGTTCCCACCGCCACTGACACTTTCAAAGCCAACTCCACACCACACAAACAATGCAACCAATGCCAGTGCACGCCCATCCCAACACATCGAATCTTCAATGTCGCAGCTCGCGCGCGGATGCAACAGCGCAGCCCGTCCTTCTTACAGGCAAAAGTAGGCACGCAGGACAGTAGCAGTAACATTCCGGCACTCGAGAAAACGTGGCCTGTCCCTGACGTGGCATTGATTAATATCTGTCCCTCATATAGACCGGCAGCCTCCCATCGGAATCCCCATTGGGAGTGCCACCTCACCTGCCTCGACCAGTCGCAACACTTCCTTTTCTCTTTTCTTTTTCGCCCCCTTGCGTCTGCATGTCGATTAGACATGCTGTGCCTGGCCTGGCCTGCTTGTCAATCTCGAAGTGACACCGTACACTACAGTACAGCCATCCATCTGTTCCATCACGGTCGGAGAGCTTGATCCATCGTGCTCGGCAGTAAGGCTGCAGGGCTAGACTGTGTGGAAATAAAGGATTGATGGACACTCACAAGACAGGACAAGACGAGACGAGACGAGACGGACCGGGCAAAGGCAACCAACATTTGAAGGCCATGATCCAATCCGTGAAGCTGCCGATCACACTGACACGTCCGAGCGAGCTCAAGTGCTGACGATGATTGAGATGCGGCGCAATGCCATGCCATGCCATGCCATGCCATGCCATGCACGCCCGTTTGACACGAGGCCCCCTCGACCATCTCAACCAGTACCTACCGCACCCACTCAACACCAACAGCAGCAGCAGCAGCAGCACGTCTCACAAGCAAACAAACAAGTTGGCAAGCCATGCAATTCGAACCACGCGACACATGCACTTTGTATATGTCCGTCTGTCTGACTGTCTAAGAGTTCTTAGATGTGGGGCTTTCAGCTTTCAGCCCCCAATCCACTCGACCCCATCACGAATCCACCCTGGGGTATGGTATGCGCTCCGAGGCGACAAAGAATTCGCCTCGCCTCGTCTCGCCTCGCTTCTAGGTGCTCGACCTGTTTCCGTTTGATGAAGTTGCGCTGCATATTCAGCAACACATCGCCTGCATGGTCTCCACGAGCCCTTGAAGAACTGATTGAGAACTCTCGGGCTGTTCGGGACGGGAGAAATGGATCAGCCAGGCCCTTGCGTCTTATCATCTCCAAACACACCGCCGGTCATGCTTTTTTTTTCTCATGCACGCTGGCACGCACGTCAAACTAGGTTGCGGTGGACTTGTCTTCAACTCAAAGACACCACCAAATGATCCTAGCAACCAGTACCAGGTTCCGGGTCCACGGGCTCTGCTATCTGGCGTTGAGCCGCCAATCCTCACTTCCTTATCAGTGCTGCACTACTGGTGCTCACATGATTTTTCCGGTTTTCACTCCGCGCCGGAAGATGACAGCCCTGTGTTGGTCTATCTGTTTTAATCAAAGGCGCCGTCGGTAGTAGATATGCGGTCTGCCATGCCGTTTTTCTCACCTCTCCGAAGCTGGGAGCTCCCCGATTCACCCAAGGCCCTGCTTGCCAGGCAACTGCTCAACTGCCTGGATGGAAGGGCGATCTTGGCGAGTGCCCAGAAGATTGAAGGGACGGATCGATAGAGTCAAGGATCAGGCTAAGCTAGATGATCGACGGCTGGTTTGATTATTTAGACTTCGCCGTCGGCGAACGGATGCATCTACAAGGTTCTTCGTATTCGCCTCCCCTCGCCGGGTCCAGGTTCTGCCAAGAAGGCATCGACAAATATGCAGCTGGCTCACTCGATGTCAGTGGTTGTTACTTCGATGCAGGCCTAACGGCTTCCACGGTGAGAAGGTAGGCGATGTGGCCTGGCAGGGCTGCATTCATGTAGGCTCATGGTGTTGGCTGCTTTGTGATATCGTGAAAGGCAATAGCGTGTCACCATCCGGCCGTCTTTCGGTCGACGCCATTGCTTTCAGGACCAGTCCATTATTGATACCATTGCCTGCCTGTACTCTCCTCCTGATATCTCGTTCACACACAGTGTTTCAAGTGAAACATTTCTTGCGGTGATTAGTTTCTGCAGGCCACGCACTCCACCGTCACGCGTGATCCGGCGACAGCTCCAGTTGTGTGAACACTCGATTTGGCCGCCATTTGGCCGCCATTTGGCCGCCATTTGGCCGCCATGGGGCATCAATCCATGACGATGCTTTCTCTCGAGTTGTTGAACAGGAGATGGTGGTTCTTCCTTTGTGCCAATGAGAACAAGTCAAGCCACCGCTTCCGGCCAACCCATGGAGTTTGTCGGCACATCCACCTTTGTCTTACACGGCCGGCCCGTCGTCCAACAGAGCTATCTTGACAAATGGAGGAGAGGAAAAAAAACCCATCTCGAGAAATAGAAAATATTTGAGACATGATGCTAGTCACATTATCCAATTGTTCTCATCAAGGCTTGGAGATACGAATTGCGAGGCAGTCAGTGACTTGCGCTAGATAACAAACGACGACATAATGTTTGGACCGAGAGGAGGCGGTGGACCTAGAGGGGGCGGTGGACCGAGAGGAGGTGGCGGACCGAGAGGAGGTGGTGGACCAAGAGGAGGTGGCGGAAGAGGCCGAGGGGGCCGAGGGGGTAGAGGAGGGGGTGGTGGACGAGGCAGAGGAGGAATAGGAGGTGGAGGAGGAGGAGGAGGAAGAGGAAGAGGACGCGGTGGTATTGGTGGTGGTGGTGTTGGTGGTGATGGTGGTTGGCGAGGAGGAGGTGGTGGTTTTGCAAGAGGAGGCGGTGGTGGTGCTGGCTTTGGAAGAGGAGGTGGTGGTGGCATGGCAAGAGGTGGAGGTGCTGGCATTGGAAGAGGAGGTGCTGGCATGGGAGGAGGTGGAGGAGCACAAGCTGCAGCGGCACAGGCTGCGGCGGCACAGGCTGCGGCGGCACAGGCTGCGGCGGCTCACGCAGCCGCCGAAGAGGCTGCGGCATGGGAGTATTTCCGTGAGGACGTGCAGGATTACTGGGGAAACTTCTTCGAGTACCACCGGAGGGGCCTGACACAAGGCACTGCCAACCCATGGGACGACCCAGACATCCCTCCCTTGTACGTCAGGCCCCCCCGCGGGGCTTCCTGGGACGGAACCCACCCGGGCGACCTCCAAGCAATATTCGACGTCCAGGCGAGGACCCGGTGGGGCTATCAGAGGTTCAACAGCGGAGGGGGCGCGGCGAGGCAGCAGAAGAGGGCCGGCGCGGACGCTGCGGCGCAGGGTATCCGGGACTCGCTCGCGGCGCAGGGGATGGCCATACGGCTGGTCAAGGTGCTGGGCTTCGGGGGCAACGGGATCGCGAGCCTGTTCGAGGTCTGGCCCGCCGGGGATGCTGGGCCCAGCAAGAAGGTTGTGGTCAAGTCGCTGCTGCGGGCTGGGCAGAGTATGAACGACGAGGCTAGTGTTACTGCGGTTGGTGCTTCCCCCGGTTTTGGTTCCCATGGGACAGCAAGGGAAGCGCAGTCCCCTTGTATGAGGGAAAAGTTTCTTGTTCTTTGTGGCTGACAAGCAGGCACTTGTCTAGGCTCTCCGACGAGCACGGCATATCGTCCAGCTGCTCAACTGGGGGCGCGAGATCATGCAGACCCCGGGCTCCAATGCCGACGCCGTCGCGGCCCAGTGGGCTCCTGTCGACAACGACCCTGCGATGATGACGCTTGAGTTCATGCGGCACGGCGACCTGCACGGCCTCATCAAGAAGCTCGCCAGGAACGGCGACACTGTGCCGAACAAGGTCCTGTGGCGCGTGTTTTTCTGCCGTGAGTCTGCCGGCCTGCCCCCTTTCCTCCGGACCAATCTCTCATGAGAGAATGTCTGCTGATGCAGTGTCTTGTGTTGGTTCACGACAGTCGTCAGGGGTTGCATAGCGATGTATGCGCCTCCGAGACTCACAAGAGGTCCAAATGGGATGGCGCTGCCCTGGGACCAGTGGCGTTCTGTCTATGGACCGGACCTCGATGAGGTTATGCCAGCCCAGACCATCCAGGTGCCGTTCCCGGACGGCTGGGACTTGGTGCACTTTGACCTTGATCCCCAAAACGGTGAGTTGAGGCCTTTGTATCTGTGTCTCTGACCCTCATTCCGCAGTGCAGGAAGACGACTTGGTTTGGGCTGGACCACATGAGATGCTGACTCTTGCTGTGATGCACTCGCAGTCTTGATTGGGGAAAACGACAACAATGAGCATTCCATGGCACCGATTTTCAAGATCTCTGACCTGGGTCTGGCTAAGACCACTGATGATCCCAGATTTTCGTCGCCGTGCGTACCTGATTCTTTGATTCCCCTCCTCCCCATTTCGTGTGCCGATTTGGCTGCTGTGGCGGGTGAAGATTGATCGCTATCGAGTCGCGTTATTAGCCACTGGTTGGTGCTAATTGGTATTGGCCGATACTGATACGTCTTCTTCTTCCCTCTAGCACGCAATCATGGGATTGGCGGAGAATGGGCAAGATAACCATCCTGCTGCCGGTACGTTCACGTCCAATTTGACGGACAAGCAGCCAAGTCTTTGCGGAGAGCTCGGCAAACTGCACGTGAGAGATCAGTGATTAACAACTCATGGTGACCTGACAGGAGCAACACCACAAGGAATGGGATTATATCGACAGGTTCCCAGCAGCCGAGCCCACCCGTCCGCGGGTAGCAGGCCAGTATGGGCCATGGAGCAACATCTACCAGGCAGCCACTGTAAGCCGGCCATCACACACATAGTCCCAGTCTCACGTCCTTCCGAGTCCCTCCACATAGCTCTCCTAACACAAAATCGCCAGTGCATGCAGAACCTCATCACAAAGACCACGACCCCGTACCCGCCGGCCGCATTCGGGCCCATCAACGGCCCGGATGGCCACCCGGCGGCCGTGGTCCGCGACTCGGCCGGCAACGTCGTCCCGCCCTTCTACACGCACGGCATCACCCTGACCTTTGAGGCCGACCTCGACCAGCAGCTCATGCACCTGCTCCTCCGCTGCCTGGCGGACCTGCCGCGCGACAGGCCCTCGCTGTACGAGCTCGAGTTCCTGATGCGGTCCATGGAGGGCGCCGCCGACTGGGCCATCGGGCCCGACGACCCTGATGGGGTTCGGGCGTGGTGCACCAGGATCTTTAGCGAGCCGCCTCCTGTGAGTTTCTAGTTCCCTCCTTCTCTCTCTCTCTCTCTCTCAATGTCTCTTTTTTGTTTTTAATGATGCAGTGCTGTGCCGTTTTTCTTCCACAAAAGTTTGGCTGACCTGTTGGACAAAAACACAGCCGCCCATGAGCGCCCGAGAAATATACGCGGCCCTTGCGCCTGATGCGTCGGCGGCGGCGCGGATCGAGGTGCCTCGAACAGACAGGATCCCGCCCCGGGCGGATGGGGGAGGAAACGCCCCTGATCCAGACGGCCCGGGTGATGGTTCTCCGTATGACGGTGCTGGCACTACTTTGGTCCCCGAGACGGCACCTATGATCTCTGGGACGGTGCCACGGCCGTAGAAGGTTGCTGACTGGTGTAAATTAAGGGCAGGAGTCGTTGGGAAGTGTCTAGTGATTTTGCAGTTGTGGCTGAGTGTCTGGGGGCTTTCTGCTTCCGACCAAATAGAGGGGAGGAACTCAAGATATATATATATATGTGCAGATATATTCAGATATATTCAGGGATGAATATCTCCGAAAAGTACGGCCAATGATGGACTAGGCGCTCAACAATCTAGATATGTGGGAGGTTACTGGCTTGCCACTGGTGTGTTAGCCGCCCCCTATACGCGGGCGACGCAGGGCAGCGCCTCGAGGGTTAACGTCTCTTCTGCTGGTGTCGTAAAATATCTGCAGAGCCTGGGCCAGTACCTTACCACCAGCGGCTTCGACGATTAGGCATTTCAAGAAGTCAGAAGACACCCACGCGTCGACTATAGGCGCGGTTCGACTGTGCATTACAAACGACTCAATATTTTGAATAAAGTCAGGGGCCTCTCGACCCATTGCGAGACTTGAACAATTAGTAAACGACTGAGCCGAATTGTCAGCATGCATAACCATTACTTTGTTCGGGGGGGCTCAAGTTTGGAAGGGGGGGGTGGGGCTTGACCCGGAACGGAGGGCGCACCCTTGCAACGAGATCTCGGAGCCGAAACAGCCTAGTCCGGAACATCGGCCGGCGACGCTCATCTGCGCAGAAGTCGTGACGTCCTATCTATTCCTCGTCTCTGCCACACCGGCCAACTCAATCATTGACAGCTCTTCATTCTCATAAAACAACGCGACACAGCGTGGAAGAATTCAGTTGACCAGGAAAACCTCATGCTCTCGCGTGCAAAAGGAGTCATGGCATCAGCAGGGCGCACATACCTGGCGTTTCAGCACGACGCCAAGCTGCACAAGCTCCCGACCAGGGTCACCGCCATCCACGCCTTCTCATCCCTCGAGGAAGCCAACCGCGGCCTCTTCAAGCAAGGCACCGACCAGGACCATGTAGTCGTCACAGAAAAGACCATCTTCCATCCCCAGGGAGGCGGTCAGCCATCAGACGTCGGCACAATGACAGGCCCATCCGGCGAGGCCTTCGACGTCCAGGCAGTGCGCATGGACGCCGTGCAGGACGGGCAGGTCCTCCACTTCGGCCGCTTCGCCAACCCATCACCCGCATTCAAGCCCGGCGACACGGTGGAGCAGGCCATCGACGCCGACAAGCGCCTGCTGTACTCGCGGCTGCACACGGCGGGCCACGTGCTGGGCGCGGCGGTGCGGCACCTGCTCGAGAAGGAGGTCGAGGGCTTCGACGAGCTCAAGGCGTCGCACTTCCCCGACTCGGCGGCGTGCGAGTTCGCGGGGCTCATCGACGGCAAGTGGAAGGGCCCCGTGCAGGACAAGGTCGACGCGTACGTCGCCGCCGCCATGCCTGTTGAGATTGACTGGTGGGACGAGGACGACTTCCGCAGGCACGGGCTTGAGAGGCTCATCCCCGACAGGAGCCTGGCGCCGCCGGGGGAGAAGTTCCGGGTCGTTAATATCGTTGGGGCTGAGGTGTACCCTTGTGGTGGCACGCATGTCGACACGACGGACTTGTGTGGCGAGACAAAGGTCAAGAAGATTTCGAGGAGTAAGGGCACGTCGCGGGTCAGCTACACGGTTAGCTGAGCGCGTGCGGGTATTGGGATTCCCGGAAGGGCGAGGGTTTGGGTCGGCAGATGTCTTGTCTGGCGTGATGGTGTTATTCTTACACATGTCTGCTGCACCCGTGCACAGGTGAGGCGTGTCCATGTTTACGGTTAGACGCATTAGAACCATTAGAGAACGGCCAACTACACACGTCCATGTCCTCCAGGTGCCTATCAACACGTTCTAATAGCACTGTTCGTCTTCACTACGCTGTCTCTACTGACCGCCATCGACATAACAGACTTTTTTCATATTTCTTCAGGATATTTCCAGTGAGCGCAGCAGTCCAACTTTATGCTTCGTATCGAGTCAACTGTCAAAAATGGTGCTTGTTCCTGAGAATGTCACTTTTGAAAACGGGACTCATAACGGTAACACGCCCGGATCATTGCCGTTGCTGGGGATAGCTTTGAGAGGAATATTGCTCCTTTTGCTCCTAACAATCCTATTCGTAAGTGAATTTCATTTCAGAATGACATGTTGCATTTGAATTAACAGCATCTCAACAGACAATCTTTGTCCGCTTACTTTCAACTCTTTACCTGGCTATTGTCATCATTGAGGAGGAAGATACCCATGATAATGCCTTTTGAAACGATGGAGCTGGTCTTTTCTCTGACAACCCACTCCATGAGATTGAGAGCGAACTTCCGTCCAGCCATATCAGTGTCAGCTACGTTCTAGGTGGCCTTTTTTATACCTCACAACCGCAGCTGGGAAGTTTGAGCGTGGAACCATTGTTCGAAGCCTCGTGAACATTCTCGGCTGGATTGCCGTCGCTTCCGCTATGGGCCCTCTGCGCAACATTAACTCTGTGAAGGCGCACATCTGCTTCCATGTGGCCTTTGAATTCGCTCTAGACTTTGCGACCGAGTATCCGCCCGCTTACGGCGTTGTGAGTCAGGACTATATGTGGCTCTGGCAGGCTTCGATACTGGTGCTGAGTAGGTTCACGGTTCTTGGGTACGCCATTTCCTTGCCCTTGGGGCATGGATTTGTTTATAGTCAAACGCTTCGAGGGTCGGAAGTTGAACCAATGATGTTGGCTCCGCCCGAGGCAGGGCCAGCTTGCAGCAACATGGCGGGTGGGAGGATCATGATCTAAGGGATTGCACACGACTATACCACAGGCGGTGATAAAATGAAGACGTTAAGCTGGAGAAGAGGACATATGGGTGATTCTGTGTGACAGCCAAATTGGTTGCCTTCTTGAAACCTCGTGTCAACATTGAACCCGAATACAATGTGCCTCATGGCCTGTTGCCAGGTGCAAACAAAGCCTGCTAGGGCGACGGCCCAAAATGGCCAGGAAGAGTCAGTCACTTTTGCGCAAATGAATAGCTATGGGAAAGTGTCCTTCACTCTGAGTAGAGCAGAAAGAGAACAAAGTATTTATTCAACCAGACTGCATCTCCACACTGAAATGAAGTTTCAAACCTTTTTTGCTCTCACATATTCCCTGATTTGCTGCAGGTGACTACTGCTTCAAATCTTGTTAGCCCTCGGAACATTCGCTATGCTTCTGCACGTGATATTGGCAGACAATTCAGTCTGGAGACAATTCACTCTGGAGACAATTCACTCTGATGAAAGTGTCCTCAAGGGCACTTATCAAAGTCAGGTTATCCAAAGCTTTTGCACTTTTCCACCGACACTGTTCCCTTCCTTCCAAGCGTCCTCTCATTTTCCATCAAAATATCAATCTCACAGCATAAAGGGTAGCTTCCCTTCATTGGACTCTTCAGTCTACAAACCTGCTAACCATTTGCTGTCACAGACATTAGTCTCCGAGTCGCTCTGACAATAGCGAAATTCGAAATGGCCGTTCTTTCCAAGATGATCATGTCAGAAACAGACGAGGCCGCTCAAGTCCTTGGCTGTGTCTTCCTTGACGTGCTCCCTCTCGAATTGCGGCTAGATATCTACGGATGGGCCTTTCACGGCTCCGAAGTCCAAGCCACCCTCGCAAACAATCACGACTCCTCTGGCGCCCAACGTCCTGTCGTCCGCTTCCGTCATTCCGCGCACTTCAATCTCCTACTCAGCTGCCGCAGAATCTACAATGAAGCTCTAGCTACATTCTGGACCGAGACAGCACTGACACTTGAACACCCGCCTGTGGAGATCATTGGCGCATTCGAAATCCGGTCAGACGAGATCGCGATAGACAAATACTCGCACCAGTTGTGCAACTCCCTGCCCGAAGCAGCAAAGATGAACATCAGGCATATCAGGGGTATGATGCTCCCCGAGCTGAATGGCGACTTTGTCGTGCAGAACCCGACTTTGACGGCCACGGCCCTGCTCAGCAAATTCAAGAATCTTGCTACCTGCGACATTTCGCCGACGATCGCTCGTGACTCCAAGTTGGCCAGCCGAACCGAGTTCATGGGTAACATAATCAACACGGGATTTTACGGCCGGTTCACGGTGAACTGGGGACAGGAACCCAAAAAGTTCTTGGCCGACCGCTACGGTATCGACGCCGCTGCTGAGGTTGTCTTCTTGCGCAAGGATACGGCTTTTTCTAGGAGCCCGTACGACCTGAAGTCATGGGACGCAGAATTTACGGACGTGGTATGTTGCGAACTTCATGATTTCGGATTGTAAACGGTTGGTGGCTGACTCTCCTCCCTCTTGAAGACTCAATTCTGGAACCTCTCGACCGGTGTGGCTTTCCAAGCCGATGCAGACAGAATTGACGCCGAGGAGGGCTTTGAAAAGGTCATGCTCAACGGTCATACTAGGTCGTATGGCCGATCGGTGACCTGATATGGAGATGATCGCGTGAAGGCTTGCTCCGAAGATTCTGGTAGAGCTTGACATTTTCTTTCTTTTGCAGTATCAAACACTACTGGAGTGACAGCGACTCAGGCAGATAGAAGCAAGCTGAGCAGCTGGTATCTGAAGATGACATGGGCTATACGTGTCGAGTAAGACTACTGGAGATTCATGTACACGCAGAATTCATCATCAGTACCCTTCTCAACATTATCCACGAGTCAACTCAGACATTGTGCAGTATGTAGTATTGCAATACCCACGGTGCCAGGCTTTGAGAATAACCTTGTAACATATGTTTCTTCTACGATGAAATTTGCTTAGTTTCGCTTGAGTATGTATGATACCCGGCACCTCGATTTCAGTGCTATTTTGGTTACATGGCACCTTGAGGGCTGCTGATGCTCTACATGTCAAATAGTATGCCGGAGTAATCACTGCGCTCGCCGGTCAGAGGTAGTGTTGCGCTTGTAAGCGATTATCCAAATTCCTCCTCACAATCAAATGCAGCGTCGTAGTAATACCTCAGCAGAGACTGTAGCATTATGCGGCTTCCACCAGGCAACCAAAATGTTGTTTAAATTTCTCTCCCAAGCAAAATTCTTCCGGCGCATCACTCAGATGGAGTGTCCTTCTTAGCTGTTTCGAGTCGAGCCTCCGTCTTGCTCCAGAACCAATCCGCATCATCCATGACACGTTTACTCCAACCATCTAGAGGTCCCACAACTTCAATTTCCTTCTGGCCACCCTGCAGGATTTGGACGCAGTCGTCTGCTGAAGTAAAATTCGTAGCATTGTTGGGGCCCGTCAGCTCCATGAGCTGCTGCACACTTCCCGCGTAAATGACTCTTCCGATATTCGCCCAGTATGTTGTACCGGCGCACATTGCACACGGCTCCCAGGTGGTGTACATGGTGCATTGCCATAGGTATCCCGGGGGGAACTGGTCGGCAGCTGAAAGAGCGAGGGTGGATTCGGCGTGCCTGATATAGGAGACATTGTGCTGTTTGAGAAGCACCGTCTCGTGATCCGGTGCAACAAGAATGGCGGCGAATGGCGGTTTGCTATGCTGGACCATGCAAGCATGCTGAGTCTCCAACGCAACGGCCATGTTCTGGGGATAGATTTAGGGCTTGGGCTGTTGCACATGCGGGGCTCCAGTGTCATGATGTCCACCTGTTGCAATAACTTACTGTGTCAATCTGCTCCTGGGTGGGAGCCGTTCTAGGTGGGAACCATTCCTCCACGACGTTGTCGGCGAATCCCATGACTTTGTTTCCGAGATAACTAATGGATTATCTGTTCTTTGATAAGAGGAGCACTTGAGAGCCGGGAATCTTGGGCTTGCCGTTACTTTAAGACCTTTATACGCACGCCGGCTAACCATTGATTCCAGGCCCCGGCTATCGGAGACCCCCGAACGTCATGACCCTAGTGCCGTTTTTCACTTTCAACGGCCGAGATTTGCCTTACCCACTGCTCGCCAACTTCAACTCTGCGTCAAATCCAACTCTAAACAGACTCCAATTCATGATTGTTACAGGCCGCATTGTCCATGGTTTGGGGACTAAATAGAGTAGCTCAGAGAGGATGAGGTAATAATTTGCAATAAATTCAAACTGATTTCCTCGACGGTGTCCAGATGACAAGTTCACAAAATGCCGGCTAATTCAAAGATGCAGTAGGAATTCTCTTCAGATGTCTCTTAATTTGCATCAAATGAAAATGAGCCGTCTCCTTGACAAGCTCCAATGCCTTTTCCGGTCGCGCTTCAGCTCATGACCTGAGATACAGATCTGCCCCAGTCGCTCATAGTGCTTCATGCGGTCATCCACACAACGTAGAACAAGACAACTGATATCCCCACTACGATCGTCCTCATGGATAATCAGACATAGAACCTCGGATTCGACAAACGTAGCTGTTTCCACGATGGTGCAGTCTTCAAGGAGACCGACGATGAAGTCGGGCAAGAACGACACTTCGCATTCTCCGTGGTAACTTGATGAAGAGATCAATGTCTCTTAGGCCGTCGAAATCACTATGCGCGGCCAGCTTGGCTGAGAAAACAACATTTGAAATCCCCTGACATTGAGCACAGCCTCCTTGACATCTCCCAGGCAGGGGTTTCCATCGTCGTTGTATGTAATGTGACAAGTTTCGAACTCGACCTCCGCGGCCGACCGAGGAAGAACGCCAGATCCAGTTGCTAGCGAAGCCCAAGACCCATGTTGGGAGGCTACCACCTGGTCGAGGTGCTGCATCGGAGGACCAGTCCCGGACCCAACCCAATGTTTCTTCGATCCTCTCCAGCCAAAGACCAGAGAGATACGTTCATCCAGTGCCTACCAGGGGGAGGGGGGGTAAACGAAAGCATCGCGAAAGCACTGTAATAGAGTATAGCAATAATATTAAAATTAAATTAATAGGTAAACATTATTTTTTTTATATACCTTATATTATTTATATAAAACGGAAACAATATAACATCTAATCTATATTAAAATGTGTTAATATAATATCGATATTATATTAAGTGTTTAATATATACCTAAAGATTAAGTTTTTTTAATCTTTTTTTTAAGAGACCTAACCTAACTACTTATTTCTTTTTTTCTAGCTTAACTATAAGCTTTTTAATTATCTATAGAACTACGGAAATATCTAAAAATAGCTATAGATTTAGAGATAATAAGGTTTAAACTAATAGCCTTCTCGTTTTTAATATTGCTGAAATAGGCTAATATAGTATATATATTAATATATGTTAATATAGTATTAGTGTGAATATAGTATTTTTTTAATATAATATAGCCCTTTAAAATGATTTTAATCTAATAGTATTCTGGTAGCCTTTCCTTAATATTTTGCTATAATTTTTAAATTTTAATTAAATATTAGTGATTGAATTGCGCAGTCTATTCAGAAACCCCCCCTCCCCCCGGTAGGTGGTGTTTCCAACCTCTGCTGCGATTCCAGCTAGAGCAGGCAACTTATCTTGCGGTAACGTTAAAGTTTGGCAACTCTACAAGCACGCTCAAACGGATGCCCTTCAGGATTGCCCGCGCATTTGTTTATCTACTGCTCCGTTATTCCCGCGCCCTGAAATATGGAGTTTGATACTGCAATCAGGCACCTGTGGTCTGTTTTGGCATTAGACATGTAATTACTCCCCGCTTTTTTGCACCTCTTCGGTGCGCGTCCTTTATTCCAATATCTGCATGGGGCTTCTCATCCATACGGCGGTTTATGACGTTTTCTACGTTCTTCTTGATCACCGATGGGAGGGTCAAGACAGGATTTGCTATTGGTCGGATATATATGTGATTGTGAGGAGGGAATTATACTGGGGCAACTTGGCCGAGTGGTCTAAGGCGCTACGTTCAGGTGGGTGCACCATCGTAGTCTCGAAAGAGGCGTGTGTTCGAGTCACACAGTTGTCACAGTTATATTTTGTCTTTTTGCGCCTCTGTACTGCGATCATGACATGCTTATTTCCCTTTCATGGGGTGGTTCTAGCTCAGCCTCCATTTTCGAGACTTTTCTGTCCGGATCTTATGCAGTTGAAAGAAAACTGTGGGCAAAAGCAGGTATAGGCATGCTGCTGACTCACGGCCATGTGTCCACAGTCTCTACAAACGTATGGGGCAGACGGGATGCATAATAAAGACTGATGTGAAAACACCAGAGCACTCTCGTACATTAGAGGATACTGTTATGCATCTGGCCAAGACAAATTGTGCCTTGCCGGCCACGGCGTGTTGATACCTAGGCATCTCGACTTGACCCCAAAATTCACTTGCGGACCAATACCGATATCAATGTCTCAGTAAAGTCACGCCCGAAGGGGATATCTGGGAATTTCTTCACAGCATTGGATTTCACCGAGTCTGGAGGAACACGCATGCCTCTCGTGTTCTAATCCGTCTCCTACAAAGTCACTTGAGCCGCCCCGAATCGGATTGGTCCGAAAGCGGCACCAACAAAGACACGGCTCAAATCATAGTGTGCGCACGAGATCATAATGGTAAAGTACCCTGTATACTCTTTTACACATTTTCTTTATAGATGCAGTTCTCGAGCCTCCTTTGTGAATGTACTGATAAGTTGTGGTGCAGTCTCTGTTGATTGTGCTTTAAGAAATTTTCATTGTTCGTGCTTTCACCATAATTAGACCTTTGTTCACACCAAGGGATTGTTAGATCTGCACGCTGCCAATATACGGTCATTCTTATTTAGGTGTTACAGTCATATTCTATTTCGGGTCACTGTTGCCGTTAAGTTCGAGGAATGTTACGGCTGAGTCTTACAATATCAACGTTGTATCGTCAGAAATCGCACAATAACATCGGTTGTTCTTCTCCCCTCCTCTGCCTTTCTTTTACCTCTTCAACTTTTCCCCACTCTGGGCAGGTGCAGAATCATTCCGCGACTAGCCTTCTGCAGGGGCAAGTCATATTCACTCTAACAGCCCGAAAACCTTGTATTCACACACGGAATACTCCAACACGTCCAAACACTAGTAAGCTATCAATATGCCTGAGCGAACTTTTCCCGACAATCCAAGGCTGCAAATATTTATCCACGATGCTGCTGGACAGATCGAAAAACTGAGTGCGACGTCCGCCCACTATCAAGAGCTCGAACGATGCATTCATTCAGCAATGATCATGCTAGAGAGTCCTGATGGTAAGAACAGCCTCGTAAAGACGGCTTGGTCGATCATTACCAACCTCCGAAAGAACAATAAGACAACATTATATGTGGGTGATTTTACGGCTCTGTCTAAATCGATAGAACTTTTTCTCAATCGCATGCGCAACGACTTCCCCATGATATACTTATCTCATATTTTTGGGGAGGCTAGGACGGTTCGCCAAGCCAACAACATGAAGACCTTAGGCTCCTTCTCGCCCAAACATATGGGATATATGGATATCAACCGATACATCATACAGAATATGATTCTTGCGAAGGAGAAGAATGACACCAAAAGTGAGACTCTGTTCCGTTTCCAGATGATTATTTCAATAGCTCATGAAATTGTCCACTTTCTCACTGGATTTCTCACAGGTGAAAATGCGGATAAGATGGGCACACCACGCGAGGTCTCTGCGCCATGGTACGGAACTACGAAATACGGTGAGTCTGGCAGGTTTTGGGAGGAGAAATTTCTCGGCGGCCAGATGGAGATGTGGCAAGACAAGTCTGACCCGCTTGGGCCGTTACAAGCTGGCAAACCGTACTTGATGGATGACGGCAACCCAATATCGCGGGCTAGAGCTGTTGACATTGAGTTTATCAACGAGTTCCTCGCTGGAAGTAAGTCCCCACAATGCGCTCGATTCTTTTTCCTTCCACTCTTGGAGCCATCTCCGAACACTCGCGCTGCTTCGCGATTACATTGCTAACTACTTCATTGGACAGAAACACGGTTTCCAATCCGTACGAAGGGCACGAAAAATAGTACCACCCGCGAAGAACTTCGAAAGGTAAGCAGAGAAATGACTAATGTGCGTTTCCGCAATTCCCACCGAGCGTTGAGGGCCAGCTCTGCTCCCACCAGAACTCCCCTTGCGGATCTGAGAATCCGTAGCAGCTCCACGATGGTTACCAAGACCGCAAAGAAAGCTTTCCGGTCCAGTCACCCTCTAGTGCTATTATAATCTAGAAGAACTTCAAGCATTCATGTTCTCTTACCTCGAGAAACTTTCAGTAACACAGTTCTTTGGCAGAGTTGCCGCCTGAGTCGACCAATGATGGCATGTGTTTGCATCGAGCTCTTACAGTCGTCGTGTAAATCAAATAGTCTGTAAGGTCCTCGGAATCGATCGGGAGCAACGGTCTGGTGGTCGTAGAAATAGCCAGGCCAGAAACCTGGGACACCTTGGTCCCCGTCTTTCCCCCAGTAACCAACTGGAATGTGTTCTATTCTCCCGCCAGCCCAAGATCAGACGTTCCCGTCTGTGGCATCCGCGGGATCAGCCTAATGGCCAGACTCGGGTTCGACGCCGACATTCGGAGGCGAAAGCTGTGAAATCGTCCGGGCTGATGGAGTGGGTTTCTAGAGGCCGCTCAAGGTGTTTGATACCATTGCGCAGCCAATCAACATAAGACTTAGGCGCCGGACGCCTTGTGTCTTCTGCTGTGAAATAGCTGCAGACAATGTGCCGTCCAACACACCGCGAGCATGCTGGCAAGGCCCCGTCACACTTTATTGAGAAGAATTCCGAATTGTATTCATGAGGCCCGATGAATTATTAGACTGACTGCATTCCATTGTCGTTTGGAAGCACATTGACATTTACAGTACTAAAGAGTTTTCTCCTACTTGCACAAGCCTATGGCGTCAAAGCACCCAAAAGAAAGACGTTCTAATGCCTGACAGTGGCCATCACTTAATCTATACCCGTACCGTAACACGAAATAAAGCAATATCAAATTTGAATTTCATGTCGAAAAAGGTCCGCATGGTCAGTGTTTTTTTGCGAAGGATAGTTGAGCAGCACTCGATACCACTTGACAACTTTTTCAATTCCGGATGACCGATGTCACCAAACAGTCTAGAGTACTAAAGTCACTAAAAGCTTACTAGTAGTGGTTTATCCTTGCGCCCGTAGAAGTCAATTGCTGTATTATTCAAGATCCGAATCACTGAAGCCTGAGACCGGTTCCAAGGACCCGTTGATATAGAAAACGGAGATTCGTACAGAAAAAACCGGAGGGTACACAGATATATAGAGCTCCCAGTACAAGAATAACGCCCAATACCCAATTTAATATATACGCTATTATATTAACTCTACGGCTATTATACCCGAATATTCTCTTTACTATAATTATACCGTACTATCCTACACTCGCTAAAGCACCTAATCGCTTAAATCTAAAGCGCTGGCTGCCGGTGGTTTATTATAATAATACTAGAGTAATCTAGTATCTCTGCTATTACTATAGCATTAAGAAAATAAGATTTAAGCAACTTAAGATAGGAATTAAGGTTAAATTAATTAATTCAGATTAGTAATTAATTAATTTAAGGTAGTGTTAATAAGGGGGTGATTAAATAAAGTTTAGTGTAGTAGTGATAGAGGCTGCGTAAGGAGTTAGCGGGGGGTATCTATATACCCTCCGATTTTTTCTGTACGAATCTCTGTTTTCTTGATATATGCTACAACCTTGCCACTATTCTTGTATTGTGCAAAGTTATTCATGTAATGTGGAATGTCCTCCATCTGGATCTCAGTTATGGATGGCAAAATCCTTCCAGTGCGAATGAAGTCCATCACTTCATATGATTCGGACCTGTACCCCATCAACGTTCCCTTGATCTGCAACTGCCGCTCGAGGATCTCATTGACTTTAAGTGTCATTTGTCCACGTGGTGCGCTGCTACTTGATTAGATCAGATCGCCGTGAGTGAGCATATTTAATCAAACATCTCGACCTTGGATCGAGACTTCAGAGTTCATTAGAGCCGAGAATGGCAACTCACCCGACAAGTACGATGGTTCCACCATCACAGACAAAGGTGGGAAGGCTCTGAAATGAAGAAATCGAGCCTGCGGCAGCGATGGCTGCATTAGCGCCATGGGAATCGGTGCAGCTCCCACGCAATCTGCCGCAAGCCTCAACGACGAGAGCATTTAGTTCTTCCATACTTTGTTCTGTGGTGCTTGGTATGAACACGTCGCATGCCTCCACCACGGTCGGAAGGCTCGCCTTCTCCTCCAGGTCTGTGCCGATGACTCGGGCGCCGAAGACAGCCTTCGCCATCAGACCAATAAGGTATCCGATCTGGCCCCCTATCCCGATGACGACAACGACGTCGCCAACTCGTAAATTCGCGCCTTTTAGTGCCTTCAAAGCCGCCGATCCTGAACACAAGGCAGATGTGTATATTGCGGGATTCCTCGGCCCATCGAAGACGTACGAGGGAAGGGGCATCAGCGCAGAGGAGTGGACGACAGCATACCGCTGATGGGTGCCATTGTACTGGATCGGGCAACAGAGCTGTTCGGGGCAGCTCTCCGGGACGCCTCTGAGACAAAAACAGCAGCCACCGCACGAGTATCCGAGAAATCTGATCGCCACTGGTTTTCCGATCTGGTTGGGGTCATAGCTTTGGACTATATGACCAATTCCTTCGTGGCCGCCTACATGGTCCTCGGTACTATAAGATGGGCTTGTGCCGCTTGAGAAGTACAGATCCTTGCAAAATCAGCATATGGTTGCATGCGCCGGAGAGGATGAATATTGGGTATAGGAGATGGTGAACCTACACTGGCACACAAGCCTGTCCATGCCAATCTTACTGTGACTTCATCGATGCCAGGATGCCTCACTGGTCTGACATGCTTCTGGAGATCGAGCGTTCCTTGAATCTTGGGCGTAAGGATCACATCTTGTAAACAAGGCAAGGAGCTCAGAGAATGGAGTTGTCCCGCCCCGCCGCACTCTTTGCTGGGTTGAAATGATTCCCGCTCCAACACAAAAGCCGTTGTAGCGTCTCGGTTGGGAGAGATACTTCCTGGTGGGGTCAATGTTTGAAAGACCGAGCCCGATTCGACCTTGTCTTCTACAGTTGTTCCCGGCCAAAGAGAGGACAGGTTGGCGGGTTTGGGGGTCAATAGTTCGGCCATTCTAATCCGTACAACCTCGAAGATTTTGAAGGACCCGATTGAGGAATCAAGAACGAAGGGTGAAATCCATGCCTAATAGAATGCATCCTTAAATTCAGACGCCTAGCAAATCAAATGTGAAAGTATCCACAAATCTCTTTCCAGCGTTTCACGGCGGAGTTGCTACTGCGGCCCTTTGAGGTCGGAATGCACTTTCCGACAACAGCTGCAAAACGTGTCTCTGTGAGCATCGAAGTCTTTGGGGCAAGGTTGGAAGGATCCGGTTGATTCGATGCCTCCGACAAGGGGAATTCACTTTCCGCGGCCTAAAACATGCAACATGTCCTTTCAATAGAATACAGGGGGTGCCCCACCTTCGGAACGCCCGTACCTTCGGAACGCAGAAAGTAGCTAACAGCTATATAAATTAAATACGTTTATATTATATTTCCTATCTATAACCTATATAAAGAAATAAAAGAGATTTAACTACTAATTCTTCTATATAAGTATTATTTATATTAAAAGCGTAGTATTAAAAAAATAAATATCGCTAATAAATATTTAGCTTTAAAAAAAAGGTATTTATTTCCCTATATTAAAGGAGTTAATATATTAACTATTTAAACTATAATAGCTATCTACTTTATATTATATATAAAATTTTAGCCGGTACTATTTTATAGAGAAATTTAAGGGCTATTATATAATATATTTTATATATAGTATATTAATATAGTTATAAAGATATCTTTAATATAAGACTTATTATTAAAATTATAATTAAGGTAGTTTAATTATTTTAAATATTAATACCCTTAATATAGGGAAATAAATATTTTTTCTTTAAAATAAATTAAACTATATTTATATAAAAAGTTTTTTTAATAAAAGAGTTAAGTTTATATATAAAGTTAATTATTTTAATATTAAATAATAGTTATTAAAAAATTTATAAGTAAAGTTAACTTATTTATATAGCTTTTAGCTAATTTTAATATTCCGAAAGTGGGGCACCCTTTATAGTAACTATAATTATATCGATTTTTTCGTTTTAAGTATTAAGCTTATATATAAAATTAGCCAGATTATATACTATTGCTAAAATGTCCCTAATTATATCTTCTTTAATTCACTTATAGATACTTAATTAAATGCCTTTATTAGACTTTCCTAATAGTTTTTATATATATTAGAATGCGTTCTAGTCTACTATATTTCAATACCCTGATGTGCAGCAAAACACCTAATTGCAGCGTTAAGGCATCTTAATATTCAGATATATAATCGCCCATTCAGCCGTGTGGCTCCGCGGCGATGACTGCACGCTGCTGGCATCAGTGAAATGTAGGTAAAGCCCAGGCCTCAGTCAGCACAGACATACCACAAGAATTCATGACCAGTACGGCTTGTAAGAGAGCAGCAACTTGATGTCAGGCTGCCCTTAGTAGGTCGCACGGATCGGGTGCAAATAGTAATTGTCTGTATTGTTATTATATTTGCTGAAAGATATAGAAGAGAAAAAGAACCCAAGCTGGGGCTGTGCATAGCGTGTGCAGAGTGTTTTGGCTGTATGTGGTCTGTGCGCTCATCTAATCTAATCTGATCTAATCTCATCTCATCCAACCGTCGGTGGACCTACTACCCCAGAAGCGCACGGGCCCTGCGGATGCAGCCCCAAAAACGCATCATGCAGGCGACCACAATCATTACGCCGAGATACGGCACTCCGTCCCACTGCTCAGGACAGCCAGCTAGCCCACCTTATTCTCTGAGGTAAGAACCTTCAACGTGCAGCTGTCTGCAGGGCAGCAGTATTCGACCGTGGTCAATGGTACCAGACGCCGCCTCCACCGCGTCTGCGCAGATCCGACTCCATCAGAAGCGCCCTCGAGAAACCGAGCTCCCCTCCCCTCCACGATCGTACCCGACACCCGAGCAGCCATCAAAGAGACAAAAGACGCGTCGGCAGAGGGTACCTCACAACAGGGAACATCACCCGAGAACACGTCGAAAAGGGGCATACCAGGAGAAGCCGTATCAGGAGGAACCGCACGTAGTCCAAGCCCGCGCCCTTCGGCCACCGCAGTTTTGGGACAACTTATCCCACATACCCCTGGTCAAGGCTGTGTTGCAAGAGCTCGACCAACGGAACCAAGACATACCTGCTCTTTGCTCGTCCTCCAGTCTTGCAGGTACCGACCTCTTAAGGTTCGCCAGACACGGCGGCCCAGATCTGTCGGACCTTCGCGGCTTCCCGGAACACTGCCCCCAGATGCCTCAAGGTCGACGGGGTCCTGTCGGAGCCAGAGGTGGGATCAGCAAAGCGCCAGCAAGAGGGAGGGCCAGCGCACAGCACAGTCGTGGTAGTCAAGGCAGTCGCAGCCAGGCCGGGGCCGGCACTTCTGCCAAGACCAAGAGCAGCAGCCCGTACGATGCCGCGTTCAGACAGCACCTAATCGACTTCAAGATCTACCCCATCAACCACATCCTTGCGTCAAACGATCTTCCTTCCGCGCCCGACAACCTACAGGACATCATCGACGAGATCTGTGGCAACAGCCGCGCATCCCTGGAACCCAGCACCTTTGGAACCGAGCAGCACGAGCGCTTCTGGAGGTCGTACATACTGAGCACTTCCGAGGAGGCACAGTCGAGGACCCTGGACATGATCGAGGGGGACACGCTGGCTCCCAGCGCGGCCCATGTCAAACGAGGCCCAGTCAAGCTAACCAACCTTTCGCCGCTTGTACCCGCCAATTTCGTTCCGGGGAACCCAGACCGTGCCTATGGGGCACGTCCTGAATTACTCGACGGAGCTGTTCGCGATCAACTCGGCACGCTAGTCCTACCTACCAGTGCCGAGGATATCCTCTCGCCTAATTTCATTGTTCACGTGAAAGGGCCCGATGGCAAGCCAAGGGTAGCCAAGATCCAGGCCGTATATGACGGCGCGCTGGCGGCAAGGGGGATGCAGGCCCTCTGGGAGTTTGGCCGCGAGGGGGACGGAGAGGACGATGTGCAGACGGCTGTGGCCAGGACGATCACGTGTACCTTTGCCGACGGCATCCTCCGCATGTTCGCCGTCGCCCGCCGCCACGGTGGAGCGAGGTTACAGAGGTTGCAGCCACAGACACGCTTGCCACCGGAAGATATCGAGTATGTTACCAGTCGAATAGGATCCTGGCTTATGGCCGAGAAGTTGGATGACTTCCGTGATGGTGCATTGGCCTTTCGAAATGGCCTCGAGTGGGCACGGAGACAACGCGATAGACTAATCGAGCAGGCAAATAGAAAAGCACGTATTGCTGGTGCAGGTAGCGCGCAGCCTGCAGGCCAGAATTCCACTGATCCTATCATATAGCTGGTGCAGTTGTTTATACAGGCCAAATTTATATGATGAACCCTGGGATTTGATCTAACCAGCAGCGATAAAGGTTTGCTGGTACTTGCGGCGCCGCGGCGGCACAAAAGGTACTTCGCACAAGGTGGCTGTCTGTGGCGTAGGACCTCTAGAGGACGGGGACCCTGGTCTTTTATCAACCCAGAAATGAGTAAGACGTCTCTGCAACGAATAGATATGTATATAGATTCAACCCGATACCACAATATTGAGTGTTAGATAATAGGGCAAGGTAATTGCGAGATCGCACTCAGGCAATCAGAAACTGCGCGCCGGAGTGCGCGCTTCGAATAACCGATCCAACTCGTCATAAGACTTGCCCTTTCTGTGCTCCTCGTCATTATCGACTGCCTTTGGAATGGCGAAGATAGCAAGCTGTTCCTGATGTGTGGCAACATGCCGCTTGAAATGCGTCAGGGAAACTGGGATGCCGGCTTGGTCGTTGCTTGATGACTGTCGGTCATCTACTTTAATCCTACGACCTGACAGGCTCGAAGCCCATTCGTCGCAAAAAGGACAGTCCTGCGCCCTCGACTGAGGCTGCACTGCCCTCCCCTGTTTAATGACAGTGTGCTCAAGTGAAGCTCCACCTTGTTGGAATTCCGGCGTTCATCGACAATATGCTGTTTCAGTAAATTGGTGGCGTCACGCTGGCACCCGCAGAGTTTACAGACATGGAGAGATCGGTAATGTTTCAACTCGTGGTTGAACCCGGCATCACGAACATCGAACATCATGTGTTCACATTCTTGCCGCCAGAAGGGCAAATTTGCCAAACATACGCTTTGAGATCTCGGTAGGCATGAATTCCGGACCAAGTTAGACACGTGTGCATCATCAGGAGAAGAGACGTGGCGGAGAATGACTTGGGAGGGAGCACGAGACTCGCAGGCCTTGGATCAATCTCGTATCAACGTACCTCCACACTCGACTGGACTTCTATTGGAACATCGGACTAGTGAATTTAACTTACTATACGACTAGGACCAAGAGAGGAACCAGGATAACGAAGGGTATGGGCCTTGATAAGTCGGCCGAGATCAGATTGAGCTCCCGCAAGGACATCGCAGAAAGTGTGGCCCCAGAATCATTGAGCGTTCACGCCCCAGAGATCAGCCATGAGGAAGACAAAGCTATCTACATCCGATTCAACCAGGTGGAAGAGTTCCTTGGCATCACTTCAATGTTCTGAGGTCGTATATTGATAGATGCTAGCACTTTCAGGTCACCCCTCGGTCACCATCACAAAAGTCGGGAATTCGCTTACGTCTACACTCGTAATAACGTCCTGTGCCAATTTTGAGGCCATCAATAATCTATACTCGTCGCTAGAGAATACAGATGGCAGATTTTGCGGCTTTCTGAGCCAAGACGATTGCCGTTATTATGTCTACCAGGAGCCTCCTATCTCTGGCCGATCATACTCACTCAATAAGATCACGCTGGACCAGCTTCTGAGAAAGGACGGCGGTACTAAAGTGTCGAGAAGGCAAGGAGTGGCTCTAGCTTTCATTTTATCGTCATCCTTCCTTCAACTGCTCGAGTCATCACGTGCATGGCTGCCAGCTTCTTGGCAGAAGTCAGACATTCTCTTCTTCGAAGACCCAGAGCATCCTGGAGTTTTCATCTTCGACGAGCCTCACCTCAAGAAGTGCTTGGAAGGGAATAAACAATCCAATTCTTCATCAGAGAGCGACCGCAGAATGGAATTGTCTTCCGCTTTGGAACTGCTTGGCATTGTCCTTTTGGAGCTTTACTTCGGGGAATTGTTGTGAGAGCAAACTCATCGCCTCAAGTACTCCAACACTTGGCGATGCTATTATCAAAAGAATACTTGATGTTAAAGGCTCGAAGGACTGGCACGGCGAGATTGAAGAGGAGGCAGGATACGACTATTCTGTCGCTGTCGGGTGGTGCCTGGGAGGCATCCTCAGCACGCCGCCTGCTCAGTGACCGATGGAGGGAAGCCATGCTTGGCAAAGTTGTACACTCCCTCGAGTCCTGCCACAATCACCTACGACAGCCAGGTTCTTAAAAGCCCCTTGGGGGATATTAGGGGACAGCCATGGCATGTTAGGCCAACATAGCATATAAGGTCTAACATAGCATGCTGATTTGATATAGCATATTGATTTGACATAGCATATTAACAAAATAGGCTTAGCGCTTAGCCCGTGCGTAAAGCCTTCGGAGCTATCGGAGCTACTTGGATTAGTAGGCAAACCTAACTCCGTAATCTCCGTAGCGAAGGGTCAGAGCGGCAGGGTGGTAGGTAGGTAGATATAAAATAGCTGGAGTGTAAAAAATGGCTAGTACGCAAGTTCGACTCGCGGCCAGAGCTTTTTTTTTTCTTTTTTATTTTAAAGCGCACAGACTAGGCGCTATACCCTTTTCGGCCAATATGCTATATTAAATCAACATACTATATCAGAATAACATAAGATGTTACTTCTATATAGTATAAATAGCTAAATATAGTATATTTAATCTTTAATACTCTTTAATAGGAGATTATAATAGGGATTAGATAAGCGTAAGTTAACAGCTAAGATTTCTCTATAAAAACAGATATTTATATAGAGTAAAACAGATAGTATATAAATATATATAGCCCCTAGTGTAAAAATAACGCCCACCACCTAATTTAATATATATACTATTATATTAACCTTATAGCTATTATATTTAAATATCCTTTTCGCTATAATTATACTATATTATCGCTATATTTACTAAAGTATTTAATTATTTAAATCTATAATATTTAATAATTTATTAGCTTATATAAACTATAATCTTATTTAATAAACCCTTCTTTTTATTATTATCGCTAAAAATATTCTTTATAGCTAAATTTATCTATAGCAATTAATTAATACTTTCTATAGCCTTTATATATTACTTCTTTATTATTACCTTTATATTTAAAGGTATAGCTACTAATAAAGCTTAGCTAAAAGATCTTATAATATTTAAAGGCGCTTTTTACTATAAGGGCTATTAAGTTATCTATTATATAAACCTTTTAATTAGCTGCTAATTATAATAAATAATAATTTATTAAGTATTACTATTATAAATATTCTCTTTATTTAAAAACTTAAAAATTTAATTATTCTATTTAAAAGCTAAATTTATTTATTATATAAAAGCTATTATTATCCTTATTTTATTACCCACTTTATTACTTAAGCTTATAATAATAAAGGTTATCTTTTTACTTATTATCGCTTTTTTATAGCTTTTAAAAATATTTGTTTTATTTTTTATAAATATATTAATTTTATAAGGTTTTCCTTTTATAAAGGTAACCTTTTTTAATAAAAAAACTATTAAAAATAGGTTTTTAAAAAAGAGGTTATAATTAAAGTATTAATCTTTATATATATCGCCTTTTTTAAAAGAGTAATTATTTTTTTCTTTATTAATAATATAATTTATATAAATTAAGCTATATTAAGTATAAATAGGGTAATAATAATTAAAGACTATATAATATCTTTTAAAGGTATTATTATAAAGTATTTATAGCGTTTATTAGTAAATCTTTATAAAAAAATTAAATATTACCCTTAAAATTTTTAAAAAAAGCTTTTTTAGCTATTTTTAGCTATTAAACTTTTTAAGTAATATTATCTTTTAATAAGCTTTTTTAAAATAAAAGTTATAGGTTATATTTTTAATAGCTTTATAGGTAGCCTTTATTAAATAAAGAATATTTCTTATATTATAGCTTAAATAAACCTTAACTTTCCGGTATATACGCTTTATAAAAAATATTATATATAAGCTAAAATTAAGTATTTTATAGATTTAATAGATAGCTTATTTAATAATAATCTTCTTTTTTTTATTAATATATTAAGTTTTAAAATAGTTAATAATTACCGCTTAATTTGAAAATTTCTTTTAAAGCTATTATTAAGCTATATTATAGGTTTTATAATTTATAAAGTATTTTATAAACTTAAGAAAGTTAAAAAGAGCTATTTAAATATAAAAGATATTATTAGAAACCTTTAAAAGTATTATAGATATATTTCTTATTAATATATTAAAGATAATAAAATTATTATTATAAGCCTTACTTTTTTTAATTTTAATGCTTTTTAAAGTATTTTCTTTTTACTATCTTTATTATTATTAATTCTTATACTAGCTTTTTTTATTTCTTTTTAATATTTAAAATTATATTTATATTTATATAAAAGATATATAGCTAATAATATATTTAAAGAAATTTATAATTAAAAGCGTTAATTAAAGCGTTATTATAATTAGTAATAAAAAGGCTTAAAGGGTTATATTTATAGTAATTAAAAAGCTTATAAACTTATTTAAAAAGTTACCGAAAGCTAAATTCTTTATTATTATCGATAATATTTTAAAATAATAATAAAATCTTTTTTATATAAGTTATTACTATACCTTAAAAATAAAGTATTTTCTTATTATTTATTAAATATATATAATTAAATAAAAGATTCTATAAGAATTATTACTTTTTAATTTAAATAATTTACTATTTCTTATATTAAAAGATATTTATAATATTTCCCTTTTTATTATTAATAAAGCAGTATTAAAATCTCTTTCTTTTAAGCTAATTTAAAGCTGTTTAAGTAGATATATAAATACCTTACTTTTTCTTTTTAAAGTTTTATAGCTAATTTTTTATTATTTTACTTTTTAGCTTAATTTAAAGGTATTTTTAATAAAAGGTAGCTTTAAATTTCTTTAGCTTAATAAAGGATAGGTTTTAAGTAATATAAGTAAGGAAGTTATAATATTTTATTAATAGCTTTACCTAGCTATATTAAGCTTTAAAAACCTTTTAAAAACCGTAATAGGTATATATATTCTTTTAAATTATAAGCTTTTACTTTCCTAATATTAATTTAGTTATATAAGTAATTACTTTTTATTTATTATTATAATAAAAGGTTACTTTATACCTTAATTATATATTAATACTATATAAGTTAGCTATAAGCTTTTAACTATTATATTAAAACTAAATAACTTTATCGCTATATTTAAATTAGCTTAAAGGTTTTTAAAAATATTATATCTATTATAAAAAAGTTTTTAAAAAAAGAAGGGTTAAAAAACGCTAGCTAATAATAATTAGTTATAATAATATTAATATTTTATTAATAATAGTTAGCTTATTATTACGCTTTAAAACTAAAGTAATTTAATATTTATACTATTACTATAATATAAAAAAATTAAGATTTAAGTAGCTAAAGGTACTTTTTAATATTAAATAAATCGATTATAATAGAGTTTAATTAATATTAATCTAATATTAATAAAAAGTAATTAATTTAAGTTTAATAATAATAAAGGTTAAGCAAGCTATTAATTATTATTATACCACCCTTACCTTTAATATACCTATACCTTTAGTACTAACAACTATATATAAAATACCTAATTTAATAATAAAGATATATTAATTAATTTTAATATTTTACTTAATTAAAATAAATAGTTTTAAAGCTTAAAAATAGCTTAATCTCTATATTTAGCTAGCACCCTACTATTACATTTAAATCTAATAATAACCTTAGCCGGTAAATTATTATTAATATTTTTATTATAATCTTTATTCTTAATATCTTTTTTAGCAGCTTTTTTAATAATAAAATTATTTTAAGGCTTAATTCCAGCCTTAAAATCCTTAAGCGAGCCTTCTTTACTTAATATTTTATATATATTTATAAACTTCTTATTAAGGTTTAAAATAATATACCGTTTCTTTATACTTACTTATATTACTTCTTATACCGTTATCTTAAAATTTTACTACTTAAAAAATATAATTCTAGCTTATATTTCTTTAAATTAATTAATAATTTATCTAGCTTTAACTTTTTAACTAGAATTATCCGCTAATATAATAATATATTAGTAATTAATAAGCTTTTTTTTTAATTTTAAAGTAATCTTAGCCTTAGCTTTAATAATATACTTTTCTTTATTTAATTAGCATTTTAAATATTATAACGCTTTTTAATAGCTTATTAGCTAATTCTTAATATACCTTTAAATATTAATTATTATTTACTTTATAACGGCTTTTTTAATATTAATTAAATAATATAAAAACTTAATTTTTTTAATAGGCATTAAGTTAGTAATAATATTTAATTTACTAATTTCTTTTTAATAAGTACCCTTAAAAATATTAAAATAATTATTATTTATAGGTTATAGCTTATAAGAAATATAGGCTAAAAATAATAATAATAAATATTAGTAAAAAAGTATTTTATTATAAACTTATTTTATAATTAAAATAAGCTTTTTAAAATTATTATATATAAATATAATAATAACTTATTAATATATAGCTTTTATAGCTATTTAAAATTAATAAAATTACTTTAAATTAATTATTATTATAAAAAGTATTTATTTATAATAGAAATACCTTTTTTAGCTATTTAATAATAATATCGTTATTTATTTAGCTATTAAGACTATAAATATAATATTAAAGCGTAAGGTTTTTAAACTCTTATAAAAATTATTACGCTTAAAGCTTCTTTTCTTTAAAAATAATCCCTAGTATTAAATAATAGCTATTAGCTATAATAGCATTAATTAAAATAACTTATATCCTATTTCTATTACTTTTTATAAAAGCTTTTTTTATTTTTAAAATTTTAAAAACTAATAAATTAATTTTTATAAATAAATATAGTTAAAATAAATATAAAAACTATAGGATAATAAATAATACTAACCTTAGCCCTTAAAAATACCCCCTTTATCTATATTAGCTATTAATTTTAACTTTATTTAGCTAAATTCTTTCCAGTAATTAAAATATTAATATATCGCCTTTAAAGTAAAGCTATTAAAATAAAAAGCTTTTTATAATTTATCTATCTTTATATAAATATCCTTATAGCGCTTTTTAAAGGCTTTTAATTAATACTTATTAAAAGGCTTTATATTACCTTATTTCTTAAAAATAGCTTTAATAATATATTAAATAATTATACTTAAAAAGGTAATGCATAACATATAGGCGGTAAGGGCTGCCAATAGATAGCTAAAGCCGCCGGAGGGCCGAATAAGCTATAATATATAGCCTATAATATAAGAAGAAGCACTTCCCTACCTAGTTTACTAGTAAATAAACTTATCCTTTAACCTTATAAAATGTTTTCTATTATATAATAGCTATAACTACACCCTATTTTCTTCTTTTTTAGGATAAAGATATTTAAAAATAAGAAAAAAATATAAATAGCTATATAGGAATTAAACTTACGGTTTTTATATTTCTTTTATTATTATATACGGTTATTTACATTATAATAAAAATGGAAAGATTATATCGATTTTAAGTATTCCGAGTATATATATATACCTACTCGGCTAATTAATTATTTCTATAATTATTTACTTTCCAATTACGCTTATAGCCTTTTACTTCTTACTTATAAGCTAGCCTAGCTAAATATAGCTATAGCTTATACTCGTAATATAGGCTTACTGCTATAGGGCCGCCGAGCCCTAAAGAACTCTCCTTTAAAGCACCCTCCGAAAAGCCCTCCAAAGCTAAAAACTCGATTTAATATAATAAGGGCTCGAACCTATAGCCCTTCCGCTTTATCGGATAAAGTGCCTATTTACTAATAGGTCTATATAGTCGATTCGGAATAGTTAAATAAAGTTTTTAGCTTTAAAGCTATCTGCGCGGGAGTGGCTATTAAGGGTATATAGGCATATAAGGGCAAATAAGTATAAGGTGATAAGGGCGATAAGTATAGTAAGAGCGATAAGTATAGTAAGGGCGATAAGTATAGTAAGGGTATTAAAGCTAAAGCTAAGCCTATTGCCTAATCGGGTAATTTTAAGCTAGAAGCTAAGGTTAAGAAAGCTAATTTAGCTTTTAAAGGTAAGGAAAAAGGGGAAGATTATAAGGATAAGAGTGATAAGGGCAATTAGTTTAACAAATATTAAGTGTAGTGGGTATAGATACTTATTAAAATAGAGGGTATATAGCCTATTAAAATAATCCCTAACTTATATTTTTAAGGGTAGGGGTTTAATTTCTAGGGATAGGGCTTCTTTTTTACTGCTAGGGGCAATTAATATATAATATACGGGCGGTAAGGGCTGCTAATAGGTAGCTAAAGCCGCCGGAGGGCCGAATAAGCTATAGTATATAGCCTATAGTATAAGAAAAAGCACTTTCCTATTTAATTTACTAGCAAATAAACTTATCCTTTAACCTTATAAAATATTTCCTATTAAAAGGTATAGCTTAATAATTTTATTCTTTTAATTTATAAAATAAGGCTATCTTTATTTATATTTATAAGGTGTTAAATAAGCTAAATTTATTTTAATTATAATATTAAACTATTTATTTAATAAAAAAAAGTTATAATAAAAATTTTATATTATATAGTAGCTTTTTTAAATAAAATACTATTAATTATAATATTTATAATAGTATTATTAATATTCTCTTTAATATAGGTTTTTATAATAGCTAGTAATAGAGATATATAAAGTAAAAAGGTTAATAAAGATAAAGAGAAAAATATTTAGCTTATAAATTCTACTTATTTAAGGCGGGGTTAAGACCTTAATTAATCCCGCTTATAACGTTATAGGTTAATTATAACTTATTAAAATTAATTTATTTATTAAAATATTATAAATTATTGTAATTAGATTATAAATAGCCTTAGTTTTAATTAAATAGCGTATATATAAAATTAGGTGATTTATATATAGTTATTAATATTAAAGGTATAGGTGTATTAAAGGTACAGGTAGTATAGTATAGCAATAAAAAGTATTATAGGTAAATAGGGCAATGTTAAAATGCTAGGCTTTAATTAGCTGTAGCGGTTTGGGGGTGCTAAGTTAGCGGGGTTTCTATATACTATCTGTTTTTTTCTGTACGAATATCTGTTTTCTTCTTCATAGTCTTCCACTATAAAGTGTTTGTATGAAGCCCTTGGAACCGCTGTGCCTCAAAGGACGCTGCCAGGAACGTCAATTGAGTCTTGGAACCTTGAATCTCACGCCGAAAGTACTGAATGATAAGTGCACCTACTGAGGATTTACAATACACCGAAGTCAATTTGCGCAGCATTGATCCTCCCTCAAGACTATCCAGGCTTTTTGTGATGCGAAGTCAGCAGATCCAACTTTTCGCTTTGTATTTCTGGACTTCCCACTAAATATAGAGCCGTTGTGCGGATCAAAGCCACGCCATCGTGTGACCATATAGGTGTGATCCTTCAGATCTCTAGCAAGTCGCAGTGTGACATATTGTATCTCTGGTCGCCCCGTAAAGCACCCAAGGAAGATGCGCCTCCGCGGCGTGGACCTGACAGGCTGGGCGGTAACGGCGTGCCATCATTCCGTGACAGGCCACGCCATGAAATTGTGTCGGGTGCTTGCAGTTCGCACGCCCCATGTAGGGCCAAAGAACCGTCGCACATTTCAGCCTGACCAGGGGCGAGGCGTCGCAGCCACAGTGCTCGTGCAAGTGTCCGAGGGGGTCTCTCAAAAATGAAAAAAAAAAAAAAAAAAATTGACAAGACCAGTCGAAAAAGGCAAAACCAAATACATGCACCGCGGCAGCCTGCATGTGTCGCACGAACAAAAAGTCCTCGACGCAGTGAGCTTGTTGAATCTTGATGACGGCAGATCGACACGAAACCTCGGCGTTCTACAGGCCGCTGCCCTGCAGCAGCTGCAGGGAAAGGAGGCTAGCGCAGGTGAGGCAGGCTGGCAGATGAGGCAGGTGAGACAAGGACTCGGCTTCGGCTTCATTTTCGGCTTCGGCTTCAAGGTTGTCTTAGATTGAGATTGACCGCGCAGCAGAAGTCACGTCCGGCCCTGCAGCTTGCAAAAAACTCGTGAATATCGTGACAGAGGCCCAGCTCGGGGTCATCCATCAAGCAGGCCCACGCGACGTTGTGATCATTTCCTCCGAAGAAATCAAAGCTCACTTTATTGGTAATAAGTTCACATGTGTCTGTTGCCCCACGGGAAGCAACAGACACCATGAGGAGGTCGTCACAAGACACGAGAGTGGAGGTGCGACGGCACGAGCGTTCTGACATCCCGAGACTTCGCGAGATCATAACGGCCGTACACGCAAAGACTGGCTACCCTGTGGACGGCCCGGCCTGCTTCGAAGCCTTCTTGGATCCCCCTCCAGGCCAGCTGCTCCATGCTATCACGGCCGTGCTCCTGTCTACCGACTCAGGGGCCGAGGGTGGTGGACACAGGATCGCCGGCCAGGCGATGATCATGTCGCCAAGCCCTGACGTTCCGAACTTGGCGTCCAAGGTACACCTGGAGCGCGGGGGGACAATGGAAAACCACGCAGTGCTAAGCCACTTCTTCGTCGACCCGAGCGTGCAAGCAAGGGGTATTGGATCGAAGATATTGGAGGAAGCCACAGCCTGGGGCCGCCGTGAAGGCAGGAGGCTCGTTCTCATCGTCCTCGAGAAGGACAAAGGCGCCATCAGGCTGTATGACCGGGCGGGATGGGTAAGGGTTGGCGAGTGCGTCTTCACAAGCAACCGCGGCGGCCGCTATAATACGATGGCCTATCTGGGGCCGCAGTGAGTCAAGTCTCAGGCTGCCGGCTGACTATGAGTTTTGGACATATGCAGTCATGGCAATACCCTGAGAGTAAGCCTTGCCGAACCTTAAGACATGTCTTTTTGTGCTTTTCCTCCAATGATGTTCGTATATGTCTGATGTGTGAATAGCTCGAGTCTGGACCGAAATGAAAGCAATGGGACGTGCGGCTCATCTGTTGTCGAATGGTGGATATGACATTTTGCTGCAGGGACAGATTACAGAAGAATATGAATCGATCGATCAGGGCACCAGGGCTAGCAGGAAAAATCAAAAACGCAGATGGCCAGGTCAAGAAAAAGGACCGGGCTTCATTCATCAAAACTACCAGGACTACCTAGATAGGCAAGATAGGTAGATCCCGGAGCCGGCCAGGTAACACCGAATGTCTCGGAGGGCTGCATTGTACGACGCGGCTTTGGCCGCGCTCTCAGTGCCCCCCAGTGCCCAGTGCGCCCAAGTGGAGCATGACACAGGTCAGGTGATGCGGTCAAATGCGAGGGCCTTTTCCTTCTGACGCAGCGCTCGAGTTCCCGTTGGCGGCTTTGGCCGGGCACAGTGGTACGAGGCGCACTGACATGGACGGAAAAAAGCTCAAGGACAGCAGCGATAACAAAGAAGCGAGACTCCAACTGCAGCTCGCTTATCTGCTGATCAGATCTCGCATGGATGGAAGGAGTTGAGTTGGCGATGCTCGATCGGGGATGGCCGATTGCTTTTTTTGTTGACGCTCCGCACAGGCAAAAGCATGACGTTGCGCAAGGAAATTAAAAGGGAGAGAAGGAGGAGAAAGAGAATGAAGAAAAGAAAAAAAACAGCAAGAGAAAAAAGAGATTCCAGCAGACTGCACTGTCGTGAGACTTGCCAGATCTGCAGCACGGCTCCGGGTGCGTCTTCCATGGACTGCCACAGCAGTAGACGTTGCCGCCGTGCTTCCTTGCTGCCGTGCTGCCGTCAATAATGGCTCATGCCAGCGGGCGAACAGGTCCCCTAGTCTCCCGCCCGCCACTTGCAGCAGCAGGCATGCAAGGAATGAGTTCCTTGGTGGGTGGGGGCCCCTGAGGCAGTTGCAGGAAGAAGGATGCGGGTGGCTGCAGGTTCACGAACTAATTAAGCGACAGGGGTCAAAAAGTGAAGGGGTCGCTTGACCGGTCGTTGATGGATGACCACTGCTCTGTCAGTCTTACTGGAGTGTTGTGTATTGCTTCACACACACCACACACACCATACACACTGCTGATAAGAAAACAAAAGTGAGTCAGTGGCGCATTCCGAGCCTCTCGTCTCCTCCCCCCCCCACCACCCTCGAAATTCTGTTTGGGCCTGTCTGTTCCTTTTTGGCCTGAACGAACACACCCAGCGTAACACTGTGCCAACCACATGTCTCGGGCACCTGATTCGACCTTTGCAAAGCGAGAACTGTGACACTCTCACTGTACAACCTCCCACACAGCAAGCTGTTCCCGAAGCCAATGAGGTCCCCGTGGTCACAGTCTCATGTTGATTGTCCCCGCGTCTTGACACCTTGCCCGGGCGGCTTCCTACCTGGCGTGTGTCCGGGCGTGTCCTGGCTTATATGTGGGCTGCCACACGCCCGTCAGTCACATTGGTGTGTCTCGGCTGGGGCACCAGGCAATTCAACGGCGATCTCGCGCCCCGCCAACACCCTCCCTAGCCAGAGCTAATGGTCTGGAGATCGCTGCCAGCCATGGGCCAGAAGGGGGGTCATCACTCTGCTTCTTGCTTGTGCGAGGGCCCCAACCGTTCGTGCCACCGCCCGCCCCTGATCCGGATATTCTTGCCCTGGACACGGTGGGCCTGCCTTTTCCCCCGTTGTGTGATATTACGAATGAAAGGAACACGAAAGGAGACAGTCTAAACTATCTGATATTGCAAAAGAACATTCACCGCAAGTCAAACACACCGCAAAGCTTCTTTGACACATATCTTGAACAGTCGGTCGGTTAGTCACCCTGTCATTCGGGTACCGTGCCCCGTTTGGGACCGTGGAAGCCGCAGGGAATGCATCCAAGTGTGGAATGTATGAGACCTCTGAGACACATCTTCAAAGCGGCACTACAAAAGCATCTCGATCAAGCCTCGCAGCCGCCTAGCGGTTACTGTAGCCCCTTCCTCGCCCTGCCGGTGACCCCTTCCCCCTCCCTTCGGCCCCCAGGACAGACAAACAAAGGCCTAAAACTTATCATCCAATCCCCTCGTCCACTTGGACGTCAACCCAGTAACCTCGAAAGATCATCCAACCACAAAGGACCATCAACATCAACAAGGTCCACCACCACCACCACCACCAAAGGATCTCAACCTCGAGGGCCTCGAGTCGACGACCCAACACATACTTCGCAAACATGAACGAACCTCGCCGCCATCCACACACGGCGCACGTCGAGAACCCATACCACACAGACTCGGAGAGCACAAGCGGCACCCTGACCTCGGCCAACGAGGGTCCAAAGGAAGACGACCCGTCGTCTCCGCAGCACCGGCACGGCCTCTCGAAGGCGCGCCACATGGTGCTGGTGGGCAGCATGTTCCTGACGCTGTTCCTGCCGGCGCTCGACCAGACCATCGTGTCGACGGCGCTGCCCAAGATCATGAACAGCCTCGGGGGAGGGTCGTCCAACTCGGGCTACACGTGGGTCGGGTCCGGGTACGCGCTCACGCAGGCGGTGGTGATGCCGCTGTTCGGGCAGGCGTCCGAGGTCCTTGGGCGCAAGTGGGCGTTCGTGGCGGCCATAGCCGTCTTCATGGCCGGCAGCTGCCTGTGCGGCGCCTCGCGGGACGTGTCGATGCTGATCGCCTCCCGGATGGTGCAGGGTGTGGGTGCCGGGGGCATCACGGCGCTCGTCATCATCCTCATTGGGGACCTGGTCGGGACCAGGAAGCGAGGGAAATACCAGGGCTTCATCGGTGCCACCTGGGCTGTTGCTTCGGCTCTTGGGCCTGTGTTGTCTGGTGTTCTGGCCGAGCACATTAGTTGGAGATGGGTGAGTACTGTCGATTGATTCTGTCAATTATTGACGTCGGCCAGAGGACGCTGATATTGGCGCGCACAGTGTTTCTGGATCAACCTACCTATCTGTCTCGTCTGTCTCATTATCACCCTGCTGTTCCTCAACATGTCAAGGCCATCCAAGAGCTTCCGCGACGCCATTAGGACGCTCGACATGGTCGGGATTTTTGCGATCGGCGCAGCCACAGTCCTGCTGCTGCTCGCATTTGAATGGACGTCTCTCGGCACGTCGTGGAGTGCACCACAGGTACTGCTGTCGTTGATCACGGCAGCCCTGTCTCTGGCATTCTTCATCTACGCCGAGACCAAGGCCACCAAGCCAGTCATCCCGCTGCGCTTCTTCACTCACCCCACCAGGATCGGGGCATACCTCGCGTGCTTTTTCCACGCCGTCGGGTACATGGGCCTGAACTATTACCTCCCAATCTACTTCCAGGCCGTCCGGGGCCAGAGCGCCTCTCAGAGCGGTGTGAGCATGCTGCCTCTTGTCTTGATGTTTGGTATCGCGAGTACTGGGGCGGGATATCTCATCACTGCGACAAAGAAGTACCAATCACTTATCTGCGGCTCTTTCCTCGTAGCCACCATGGGATGTGCCATGCTGGTCCATCTCAACAGAGCGACATCAACAGCCGTCACCGTGATCTTGCTTCTCATAGCCGGCATCGGCGTCGCTCCAAACTTCAACTCGCTGCTGATTCCCATCCACGCATCCTTCGACGACACATCCGACAACTCGGACATCGCCATGTCGGCGTCTGCCTATTCATTCATCCGGACCATCGGCCTCAGCATGGGCATCAGCATCAGCGGGCTCGTCTGCTTCGACCAGCTGCAGAAGCTCAACACGGGGCCCACCTCAGAGCTGAGCATCGCGCAGCTGATTGAAGACGTGGGCAAGATGGTGGGGGACGAGAAGTCGCGGACGATAACTGTTTTCGAGACGGCCATGACGCATGTGTTTATCGAGGTGGCCGCTGTCATGGGCGCGGGCATGGTCGCCAGCTTCCTGATCCGCAGACACCAGCTCGGGGAGAAGGTGCGGTCGGACCACAAGATCCAGATGGTGCCTGTCAAGCGGGCGGGCCAGGCCCCATCTGAGCAGACTGCGGATGCAGTTCCTAGGGAGCGGCCACGGTGTTGACCCGCCCCTTGTATTCATCTTCGACGCGAAGGTGTGGGGGGGGGAGGAGCTGAAGCCGGGGCAGCTGTTAGCCTGCGAGGCGGTAAGTATGAAAGCACATGACTAAAGAAGGCATGTAGAGTATTTATTACCTAGATATACTGAGATGCGAGTGTATGGCGGAAAGGTGCAGGCTGGCCCTCGCCCAGGTCCCTCAGGAATGAGTCTGGTCTCAGAGTGCTGGTAAAATATTATGTAGGTATCAAATCCCCCTGCCAAGGTTTGGACAACGGAACGGAATCGGTGTCTGATTCATTCGTGATGACAAATGTGCCCAGGTGTGTGACAACAGCAAGCCACCTGTGTGTAGGCAAGTAGGGTATAGTAGACTATGTTCTTTGACGCCCTAGAGCGTCATCACAGGTCCGATTTCCGTCAGGGCGAGTGTGCTCCGGTCCAACCGTGTCTTGGCCGGCGCTGGGGTGCGGGGACTGAATCCCGATGCTGTGCTGGTGCTGACTTATCCAACCAACTAGAGAGATAGTCCTTTAAAGTTCTGCTCATTGAGCTGACGATGTGAGATGAAAGAATGTTCGTTAACTTCTGTCTGCTTTCAACAGAAATCATTCGCAGAAAGAACTGGCAGCATACCTAGGTAGCAAGTCGACTCGGAAGCTAAAGACCAACTTCACAATGAGTACAACGACCACAACAACTCAAGTGGATACCATTCCCCTGGCTGAACTTCCAAAATCATACTCGTTTTCAAGGCCACATCATGTTGCTCTCGCCGAATCCAGTTCTGCCAACCAGGTTGCCCTATGCCCTCGAGATTCTACCCGAGTGTTTGATGCAGAGCCCGCAAGAACACTCAAGAAGTCTACGAGGGTCTGGATCACCACCCTCGTCATCTTGGCCAGCCTCACACAAGTAAGTTCGTTGAATCCAACCTTGAACTGCAGGAAGTAAAGTACATCACGACTGACGACTGCCAGTATGCTGCAAACTTCGTGACTCTGGCCGGTGGGCTGGCCTTCAGCAAGGAGCTCGGTCGAGACGCCGGCCCAGGCGAGGCGAACTGGATGCCTGCAGCATACTCGTAAGAGTGGCAACCTTTGCTCCCAGGGCGATACATCCACAGATTCAAAGGCTGACACGTCTCAAGTCTCACCCAGAGCACCTTCGTCCTGATGAGCGGCCGGCTGGGCGCCGTCTACGGGCACAAGCAGACCCTCGTCGTCGGCGGCGCCATCATAGCCGTCTTCTCCCTCGTCAACGCCTTCACGCCGACGTACAACTCCTTCGTCGCCGTGCGGGCGCTGACCGGCATCGGCGGCGGGCTCATCATGCCCAACGCCGTGGCCATGATCACCGTCGTCGTGGCCCCCGGGCGCACCAGGAACCTCACCATGGGCTTCTTCGCCGCCGCCGCCCCGATCGGCGGCTGGGTGGGCGCCGTCATCGCGGGCCTGTTCATGATGACGCCCCGCTGGCAGATGATGTTCGTCTTCATCTCGGGCCTCACGGCCGTGCTCTTCGGCCTGCTCTTCTTCCTGCTGCCCCCCGAGGTCCCCGTCGACAAGGGCGGCAGGATCGACTACGCGGGCGCCGGGCTCGGCCTCACCAGCCTGCTGCTCTTCAACTTCGTGTGGAACCAGGCCCCCTCGGCGGGGTGGTCGACGCCCTACGAGACCGCCCTGCTGGTCCTGTCCGTGGCGACCTTTGCGGCCTTCCTCGCGTGGGAGAAGTACGTCGCCCGCGACCCCATCATGCCGGTGGCGATCTTCAGGGCGCCCACCTTCACCGCCCTGCTGCTCGTCGTCCTGCTCAGCTACATGTCCTTTGGCATCTCGCTGTGGTACATGATCGCCTGGGAGCAGCTCCTGCGCGGCCTCGACGTCATCCAGCTCGCCGTCGTCTGGACCCCCTTCGTCCCCGGGTCCGTCGCCGCCGTGTTCGTCGCGGCCTGGCTTATCCCGCGCCTGGCGGCGCAGTACATCATCGCGCTCGGTGTCGTCTTCGTGCTGCTGTCCAACCTGCTGCTGGCCACGATGCCTGTCCAGCAGACCTACTGGGCCCAGACGTTCCCCGCCATCGTCCTGGGGAGTATGTGCCCCGACCTGGTGTACGTCGCTGCGCAGGTCATCGCCAGCAACAGTGTCAGTCGCAAGCAGCAGGGCATAGCGGGAAGTCTGATTGGGACGTTGAATCTGTATGGTAACAGTCTGGGGCTGGGATTTGCTGGCACGATCGAGACGCAGCTGTTGAAACAGACAGGCGACCAAGCTCGCGGCTACAGGGCGGTGCTGTATTTCGGGGTTGGCCTGGCTGTGGCTGGATTAGTTCTCAACTTCATCTTCGTGCGTGTGCCCAAGGATGAGCGAGAAGGATGGGACCCGGCCGATCAGGACGCTGATGACATCCCTGTCGTGGGGGCTACTACTTTGAGGAGGGGCGGTGCTGCGACTGGAATCGAGAATAGCACTGCAGCGTAAGCAAGTATCTACCGACTATACAAGGTCTGTCGGGGAGAGTCATGAAGATTGATCAACCTGAGATTCATCCTGATACTTGCCACTTGTAAATCAGGGTACATAGTTGACCCCGGCCGCCGGCTGGGCATCCGCTACCGCTGCGCTACCGTGTCATGATCCGCCATAGAATAAACCACCACAGGTTTACCTGCCGTGTGGTAGCCTCATTTGCATAGCCTGCCCTTAAGTGAATCTACCAAGGGATACTCTGCTATGAGATAATCTTCGATGTGGTAATCTGTGGTGTGCTAATCTGCGATGTGATGATCTGACATTGGATAATCTGTATCTGCTATAGGAATATCAGTCATTGGCTAATCTTCCTCGGTAATCATCTACAATAGGATGTCCTACCATGTGAGAATCTGCTATGGCCTCCCTTGCGGTATGTTTGACAGGTCAACACGCAATGCGGTTCTACTTCCAAAGTCTCGCGCAGTCCTGATCCCTTGTACTTCAATCCGCCATCAGACCCATCCCATCCAGACATTGGATGTAGACTAGGGATCGACCGCCGTGATCACCGTGGCCTTCTTTGCAACTCGACACTTGCCGTAGTCGACGCCGCTGCTGTTGCCAAACTTCAGCAGCATCGGAGCCGCAACGAGATCGACTGTCCCATTGTCTCCATCTCCGTGGTCACACTCCCAGAGGTTTACTTCCACCATGTGTTTGGTGTCCACTTCAAAGCCGTGAATCTTGTTTGTATGGATGTCCCTGGTGCTGCAAATCCAGTATGCCCGGCTGCGGGCCATTGCCGAGGTCAACGTGAAGGCATTGTCGACGACCTCTCCCAGTCTCGATTTCATCTCGATGGTTCGTTGTCGACCCTTTGACTTGCAGTCCGAGTAGAGCCTAAGAAGCTCTGCTGTCTCTTTGATAAATTGGTGACGCTGGTGACCATTAGCGCCCCAAGGATGGCAGCCCTCGGGGTTTTCGAAAAGGAGGCGACTGATCTCAGCGCGCAAGGCGTGGAAAGCTGCTAGCTTGGGAGTGTCTGCGCATTTGTCCAAGTTAGCAAACGGCAGTTGAGGGTTCGTTGACCAGGGCAGGACAACCTACGCAAGGTATCCGCCTTGATTGCGTCTGGCATACCGAAGAATGCCTTGTTTGGTATGTTGAGCAACGCATCTATGAGTCTGTTCCAAATGACGGCCCGAATGAACATTTCTTTCGATTGCGACGCCTCGCCCTTCACGTATGCCTCGTAGTTTCTGTCGCTGACCAGTTTTTTGAAGAAATCCCTCGGGGCTCTATTTTCGCAATCCTTCCTGACGTATTCATCACCGCTGAAAAACTCTCCCACGAAAGTGTCAAGCGCGTAGGTCAGTTGTGAAAATGCGATCTCGACCTCCCCGTCCTCGGGGCCCTGGGGGCCTGTGAGTGCGAACGAGGCCAGTTTCTCCCGCATCAGCTCGTCCAATCGGCTTTCGGCAGCCTTCAGCTTGGTCTTGAGATCATCGAGCTCGCCGAGTCTTCCTTCGTATTTCAACGTCGCGTCGCTGGCCTGCTGTTGTGCCGCTTGGAGCAACTCGTCCATTTGACATTTGACGGCTTCCGCACGCTCCGATAGGGTCAGTGGCTGTGTTCCATCCACCTTCGCACGCTTGGAGTCGCTTGGGTTGCCTTCATTGGGGATACCCTCGTCGGGCTCCTTCCTCTTCGCTGAGGCCACGTTTTTTGCCATGGCGGTGCGCAGCTGAGAATGGATGAAGAAAACAGTACCTATCCCAGTATTTGATGGCTGTGAGGTGCGTGTGTGGTTCCCAGAGTGGCGGACTGGGTGTGTCTTCGTAGGTAGGAGGAAGGGGGAAAGGAGAGAAAGGAGTTGGGAATTTTTTGGTCGCAAACTACCGGAAGAGGATCGGCTGGCGGCGTTCTGGAAGCTTGAAAATGATGCCTCCTCAGAGTGGTCGAGAAGGCTGAAGCTGTGGGGTTCCCGTCAAGTCCAGGTGCTACCACGTATGGGTACGTGACTTTGAATGTTGATCTGCCATGCGTCGTGGCAGGCTACCACGTCTTCAGGCAGCAGGTAGCTAGTAAGCCCTGGAGGAGATCGATTGATCAACATTGAAGTCGCCGAAGGATAAGGCAACTTGTCTCTGTTTGACACTTGGCACTTGTGAGCGGCCACGCATCAGCCAATGAAGAATACTCACTTTTCAACGTAAAAAGTCGCAATTCGGCCAGCCTGCTGAAAGCGTGGTCGTTAAATTGGCACCCGCCTCGCTGTCAAGCGCGCAAGCCTTCTACATTGCGGCCCACTGCGCCGTCCCTGCCCACCAATTCATCTGAGTGCTTGATGTGAAGCCAACATTTATTATTTTCATCCCGTCTACTTCACTGTCCTTTCCCACTGATAAACCCAAGGGAGACCTTCCACTAGTCTGCATTTTTTACGATCCTGCTTGTTTGAATTACCCACAAGCACCCACGTCGTTCAGTTCGTTGCGACAAAATTCGTTTTCCCGGAGAATTCACCTCTCCATGAAGCTCCCCTAGTCGCTTCTAGGCTTGTGCTTCATTTCGAATCACCGAATATCCGAGATGGAGGCAGGCCCAACGGACAACACGCCCGAGGCAGCGGGCAAGGCGGTGGAGAAGCGTCCTGCTACCGACCGATTCCCAGCTGACAAGATCATAGCCGCCTTTGACTTTGGCACAACGTAAGTTCATCGCTGAGCATTGGAAGGTCAGCATACTCACCCACAATTCAGAAATTCAGGTGTTGCCTTCGCGCATGTTCGCCGCGGCCAGCGCATAAGTGATGTGGCAATCCGCACCGTGCGTGGCTGGCCAACCGACCACGGCACAGACCGAGACGAGAGCAAAGTCCCATCGATACTGAGGCTCGACGCCAAAGGAGAAGTCACGTCGTGGGGCTATGGTGCGGCTGACGGCGATCGAATCGCTGTGGAGTGGTTCAAGCTCGCCCTCGTCGCCAACATCGGTCTTCCGCCGTCCCTTCGCAAGTCCGCAAAGCTCAAGGAAACAAGAAAGACAATCAACGATTACGGACTCAACGTGGTCAGGGTCCTCGAGCAGTACATGCGAAAGATCTGGGGCCATGCGCTGGCCGAAATGACAAAGACCCTCGGGCCTAGGATCCTCCGATCCACGCCCATCCACGTCGTACTTACAATTCCCGCTATTTGGGGAAACCACGCCATCAAAGCGATGAAAGCTGCCGCAGAACCCACCATCCTGGCGCTGCGCGGCGAGCATCGTACAACATACGCATTCATATCGGAGCCCGAGGCAGCCGCACAGGCCTACGGAGAGGAGTTGCAAAGCAAGCTCAATTTTAATGAGACCTTCATGGTCGTGGACTTGGGAGGAGGCACGGTTGACATCATCTGCTACAAAAAGATAGCCAAGGGTGGCATATCTCACCTACAGCTTGAAGAGGCTGCTCCGGGTGATGGTAAGCATTTCCACCGCGGCTCGACGCCTCACTCCACCTCTTCATAACTGACCCGAATCAGGTGCTCTTTGCGGAGCCATGTTTCTCGACGAAGCATTCGAGGCCCTCCTTTTGGACAAGCTGTCAGCACAGGACAAGAAGATCAAAAGCGAGGACCCGAGCGCCTGGAGAGCACTTCTTTCCGAGCAGTGGCAGCATGGGATCAAACGAAGCTTTGTCTGGAAGAATAAAGGCAGGAACTGGCCCGTGACCCTTTCGAACGTGCCCCGCAGGCAGGTGGACCTGCACGAAGACGACATACGTGACGTCTTCGAGCGCTCGGTCATGCCGGGGATCATCGCTCTCATCAGACAGCAGGCTGCAGAAGTCGCGAAGGGACACGATGGCAAGGAACCCCGCATAATCCTCCCCGTCGGCGGGTTTGGACGATGCCCCTACATCATCCAGAGGCTGCGCGAGGAGTTTGGTCGGGGCAACTCCGCATCCAAAAAGACCGGACGGGCTGGCAATAAGAGACAAAAGGTGGACAGCCCGGCCATCGAGATACACAGTGAGACGGGAGAGAGCCCATGGACGGCCGTCGTGCGAGGTGCCTGCATATCCGGCATGCAAGCCCAGTTCAACAAGAGTATCGTGACGGGTCGAAAGGCAAGGACGAGTGGCGGTTTCATCCAGTGCGTCCCCGGCAAGCAGGAGCAGGGAGCCGTGTGGATGGAGTGCTTTGGTTGCCACATGATTCCAGATGCTATGAAATGGGTGATCAAAAAGGTAAGTCTAACATTATAGTCTCTCCTGGTTGGTCTAGATTCTAAACCTCATTATTAGGGCGATGCTTTGACGGACTGCGGCGAGAAAACGACAGTGCCCATGTTACTTCCCTGCGACTTTGATGGCAAAGGCATCCGGACCGAAGACTCGACTTTCTTCCTGTACCCTGACGTCCGTTGCCCAGAGCGGTTCGATCCAGATGATGCCAAGTTCGAAGCGTACGGTACCATGAAGATCACTTCCACAAAGCCGATCGAGGACCTACCTGTCGAGGACACTGACACTGGAAAGAGACGAGTCTTCAAATACAACTTGCAGATCAAGCTTGTTGGTGGGTCGTTGGAAGTTACTGCTACATCCGCTCATCCTGATGACGGCGGAAAGGTGGTCGGGAAAATCGTCCTGTCCGAACTCGAGGCGAAGTAAATGACCTGGCAGTCGGAGGAGGCTTCCCTTCCCCACTTTGGGTATACTGGGCATGTTGCAGCTTTCGGATGGGTTCGGCTCGGTGTTGGTGAGACAAGGATTCGGACAGAGAAGCATTCACAACGAAAAATGGCTCGAGGAAGGTTAGTGCTTGACAAGATTGAATACAACTTTGCTATCTAATGAGTAAAATGTCCCCGCAAAGCACTTTATCACTGTGGTATTCCACCCAGCTAAGGCAAATACGTTCCTACAAATGGCGGTACCCTCTGCCGAACTGCCCAATTCTACGGTACATGCCGTTCGACATGACTTCATACCCGGATGGACGATTCGGCTGGGCTGCCATCCAGTCCATAATGCCCTGATTGTTCCATGACGAACGGCCGTAAGATCGTGTCCAACCACCATAGCGCCCACCATATCCCCAATAAGTGCCGAGCGTATCCCAGGGCTGCCGTGCGGCAGCCCTGTTACCAAGCGCATTGGTTGAGTATCTCAGGTTCCTGTGGATCGGACGGTCCACATACGGACTGTAGTAAGAATTAAATGAGCCCCAGCCTGACATTGCAGTAGGTCGTACTTTTGCTGACTTTGCAGAATAATTTTATTGAAGACGATGCCGTTTTCGTTCTTGACTTATTTCACAAATTGGTCCTGTCCAACTTATTCTTTTCTCAGCGTCGAGTGTAGCAGAAAGGACATGCGTACAGTCGAAAGCCAATTCCCAGGTGGTTCTTTTATAAACAAGGTTGTAGGCGGATCAAATCACTGGTAATCTTGAGTGCATTTCACTTCAATGTCACTGGGGCGAGCTCACGAATCACTGGAATCAATGACCGATATAGTCAAAACAGCGGGATGAGAATCGTTGACACGAAGTCATCATTCAACGTGCATCTACATCTGCTAAAAGCTGGACATCATCACAGCAAGACTTTTGATGACTTCGCTCCCGAAATGCTAGCTCACTCTCCACATTCATCTCATCCAACTCGTTCCAGCCGAAGCTGCCGCATCAATCCTCGGCTGGCCGTTCCCTGGCAAGAAGCGTCTCTTGTACACGTTGAGACGGCAGCCAGCGATCAGCTGGTATAAACCACCAAGAGAGAAAAGTGAAGATAGTCACACTGCCCATGATCATTGGGGCATAGTTGAGTATCGCGGCCTCGACAGGGAAGACGTAGGGTGAGAAAAGCACCGCCACTAACCATCCGTTCCACAAGACTGCGATAGCTTGGAATGGCTTGCTCAGCCGTCCCAGGCCCCACGCAGGCCTTGGGAATTGCTTGGGTGTCAAAAAGAGACGTCCGAGACAAATAAGGCCAAAAGCCGCTGCTGAGGGGATACCTGCAGCTGAGACGATCGAGGTGAAGGCGACGGATGACGGGAAGGATCGTGCAGGTGATCAGGGAAGACACCCCCCCCTCAGACAACCAGCACGGCGTTCCGGGGCTGTCCATCGACAACTCGAGCAACCCAAGGTGACCATGGGAGAACGTCATGACGAGCGACCGCAAAGATCAGGCGAGACGCTGCGAGAATAGCAATCGCCGTGTTCTAGATAGTCGCGATGTTAGCGCAGACCTTGTACTTGCGCGGGGGGGACTGATATAACTCAGAAACCATAGGGCAACGGTGCATATAATATTCATGAAGATATGTCCACCTGCGCCGAGAATAGCTACGTACAGAATTACGAATGGCCATGCGCCGCCAAACGAGAAGAGCGTATCTATCCGAAGAGCCTGCCGAAGCGAGGCCCTCCCGATTCCGCCGCCCACAGGCAAATCGACCCGCCGAGTGGGAGTGAAGAGCATATCTCCACAATGACGGCTGCTGTGATAAATCTAAAGGCGCATGTCACCAGGAAACTCATCCTGTTTACTCCTCAGCATTTTCTGACCCACCTCTTCTAAGGACTTGATATGACGACATACCAGTACGCACGATTTCCGCCGGCTGCTACTCCGGTGGGAAAATGTGACGCGAACACTGCCGATGAAATACAGAGCAGCTGCATCAAGTTAGCTAAGTTCAGGTCGCTTGTAATAATACTAGGAATCATCCCTACCGAATATTGTTGCGAAATTGTGAAATGTGTTGAAAGTTCGTAGCCCAACATTGAAGTTTTGCTGCAAGGTTTGGCGTATGCACTTCAATTGTCCAGCTCGAATATCGTCAGCCCCGAGACGCCTACCAAGGTCCGATTATCCTTTGGTGGTTCCTGTTCCGGATCACCACTTGAGTCGGGCGCGTTCCTCTGAACGCTTGCATCTTCGTGGTCTGTGGCCATGATGGCGTTCAATACGATACACAAAGGCAACAGCGGTTTTGCCAAAGATCCTCGCAATTACGTAGAACTTTTTCAGGACAGCACTTGAGGCATCATGCACTCTTCTCTGTCATGTATGCAGAACCATGCAGATCCTTATATCTGTGCCTGCTTGGTTGCCGCGTTCAACTGATATGTGCCAGGGACCCAGAAGAGCACTCGAAATGGCGAAGGATCCTTGGTCAGCTTTGTGGTCGAAGTAACATTGCAAAGCTTGAAGGGCTCATGCTTCATCATGTGAACGCATTTGTAGATGCAATCCGCTAGACACATGATTTTGTTGACGTTGGCCCCACTTGTCGGGCCCTAGAAGCGGATTTTATTTGTATTCTTTGTCGAAAAAATTCATTGAAGTAAGTCTTCGTGGACATGGGCTAACGATCACAGCCGAATTATCTTTCGGAGAAGCCATCGGCGCTGTCACAGCTTGGTCCAGGGGGGAAGAGTTGGCAACTGTGGCTAACAACGACAAGAAAGCGATATTCATGCCTCTAGTCTGTGGGTGGTCCTCAAATGGGTAGGAATACGTACTAACAATTCCAGCTTATGAATTTTCCGGCTTTGTACAAGATTTGGACGCATATAGATGAGGTTTTGTGTCATCTTGGGCGCTCAAGAGTGTCATTGATACAAGGAAAGGCTCCAGCAATACGACGAGTTGTGTGGCTCCTTCTCACTGTCGATGCATCGGTTACTGATGGCCGAATAGTGGACTTTAGAAGTATGGGTCGGAAATAAGGACCCCGATAAGAAGTCTCCTTTCCCGAACCTGGTCAAGGTCATGATCTCGGCGGGCGTTCCGACACAGACCGCATTGTCCAAGGCAAAGGAAAACCTCGGTCCCGGAACCGATACAACATTTGCCTCGCTGGCTCATATTCTATTTGCCCTTTCAAAAAATCCTGTGTACCAACAAAAACTGTACAACGTCCTCGCAGAGTCTGGTTTTCCCTCTGATATGAGCTCTTTGGAGAATATATCACGACTGAGAGCCTGCGTGAAAGAAGCTATCCGATGGGCTGGTGCAGCAGTGACTTTGTGTCAGAATATTCATAAGCTCTCTAATCTACTCACTGGCAGCGCTATTTGGTTCGAAGACTATTTTGCCTCGTGTCGTTCCACCAGGCGGCGTTGAGCTGTGTGGAAAGTTTATCCTCGAGGGAGTGAGTTCTAACGTATCAGGCCTCGCCCCAGTTATATGTTTCCGCTCTTGGCCTGACCTCATGTGTCATTGTTCTAGACAGTCTTGACCTCGTCGCCAGTCTGGTAGTCTATCTCGAAGACAACTTGAAATATGCATACCCGAACCCCGAGCTGTTCGACCCATATCGCTGTACCGACGACAGCGGAATGAATAATACGGGTAACGACCTCAGGGACAAGTTCTACATACCGTTTTCTAAGGGTACCAATATTTGCATCGGCAATCAGTAAGTGTTGAGGTTATTGATGGCCGGAAGTCTTGCTGACTCGTCGTTGGCATAGCTTTTCTTACTACGAATTATACTTGAGCCTGACCAAGATGGTTGATAGATTCGAGCTCCTACCCGGAGAGGATGCTTCTATATCAACCCAGTTGGCAGGACTCAGTTTCCCGGTTCAGCTTCCCAAGAGAAAGGAGTGGGTTGCCGTGGTTTTGACGGAACCGCTTGTTGTGGGAGCTCAAGGTTCCCAGGAATTTCAGCGGACGTGAATCGCGTCAGTGAGCGGTGGCACTGGCGGTGAAATGGCTGGATGGAACAGAACAGGCAGACGACTTGATAGAATTGAACGTTCAAGAGGAACCTGGGTGGAAAGACAAGGCAAATCAATGAACCTGCCTATCCCTTCGACATCAGCAGCGTTCAGCCAAGCTCTCGAGTCTTGTCCGACCTTCGGCGACATAAGACGTCAATCTGGATGTACATGGCAAACTGTTTACCAGACTGGTGAAACGTGGATAAAGTTATACGGAAAGCCGCGTATGACCCTTTGGACATGCTTGAGACCGCCATAAGAGATTTCGGGCCTTCGCCTATCTAATGAAAGATGACAGGCCTTGCATAACTACCTAGGTACACTCTAAAAGCACGATCATCATTCTCATGCACTTGAATGAATCGATAGCTGTAGCCCCGGGACACAATCGGTCAGAATTCGAGATCCAAAAATTATGTATGACAAGAGTTGAAACGTCTCGAGAAGAAAAAGAGAATGTGAAGGAATTTAGGAATTGAAAAATAAATTTGAAAACAAGAGTTGAAAAAAGCCGTCACGGCCAAGAAAGAATGCAAGGTGTCAAGGCACTTGACTACTGCTAGCAAATCAAACCTAACAGCCAAAAGACCTTTAATAATCGAGAACGCTCTCGATTATCACCAGCGGTGTATACACCCGCACCGTCACACAAGTGGCTCTTGTTGCGCATCCCCCCCCCTTTTTTTTAGCCTTTCGCATATTTCAAGTAGACCATCAAGGTGTTGCCTTATGTAACCGGCTATGGGCTCGGGCTGGGTATCAAGGTGCTGGAGAAACTATACAGAGAAGTCATTCCGACCTAATTGTGCCGAATTATAAGGTTGATCAGGTGCCCTTTCCTCCTTAAAATTTATTTTTCAATGTCGCCCGGCTGCAACAAATTCGATCGTTTCTTATTTAGCTTGACATTCTGGGCCCTCGTTAGGGGGGCAGTACTAGCGAGGAGAAATTGAGAGAAATCAACTCTAGTGGCCTCTGTCACAAATTGGAAATAATGAACAAATATATATTTCCCCTGCACCCCTTGCATACTTCTTCCAGCCTTTCCAAAAATCCATCTCACAAACCACACTCACTGGACACCCTACTAGTGACACCATCCACACCTTCATCAGTCATCTTGGACTCTACGAGACCAAGACCTGAATCTACCTTCTTCGGCATCTGCCCTTTTGGCAAGAGAAAGTCAACCTGAATTCAGTCAACTTCTCAGGAGGGCGAACATCAACCCTTTACCCCGTCATAACACCACCTAGCTGCTACAACATTTCAGAGAGTCGGTGGAATTGCAGCAACAGAGCCCCCAGACCTGCCATCATTCACCCAAAGCAGACAGACCAGAAACACACACCAGGTAACTCTGCACCAGAGACAGCCATGGCTTCAACCAGTCAACCCCTGGCCAACCCCTCCAATTGGCTCGATGGCGATCGAGTACCCTTTGATATCAAGTTCATGATTCTTCAGTACACTAGTAGCCACGACGACTTGCTTTCCTTACTCGAAGCCTATCCCGAATGGGTATGGGATTCGTGGATGCAGTACCCAGAACAGCTGTTTCCACGAGCCTTGAACAACATCTTGAATACGAAGCATTGGTTGGAAGAAGAAGCAGTCATCGCCTACCACGTGCGGAACACACGAAAGCAGTACGCCGCATCCATGGAGGATAGACACGAGACACAAGAAGACAGAGAACGACTTGAGAGCAACCTCCGTGATATTTTGGAGATATTTCAGCCCTCTATGAACTTGCAGGACCTGCCCCAATGGAACAAAAGCCTCGAAACCATTCTTGATTTCGGGCGTCTTATGCATGACGTCTATTCTTTGACCTATCGATACTCAAACGACGCCTGGAAACGGATTCGGGACATCGCTCAGAAGACAGGATCAATGTCAGCCTCAGTCACAAATTCCAATAAACCACCCAAGATCGTTCTTGAAGACGAGGAGCGACACAGTTTCTATGTGGGGTTCCTCCGGGTGGAAATATACTTGCTCACAAAGTACTGGACTAATGACCAGGGTGAGCGCCACATCCTCGACATGGGCTCGAGCACCGTACCATTCATCCCCCCCGCGGATTCGGAAGACAGGGATCAATTCGACTCGTGCCTGCGCTACATCTTCAATGCCTACCGAACCCACCTGAGGCAGACAGCGAGGGAGTTAAACGTCCCAGAGCTTCCGACCAGAGATGACCTTCCATGGGTTCCGTCAGAGTTTGAGGGCCACGAGTACGAGTACCCAGACTACCAACCGCGGCCGACAGTGGATCCAGCCACAAAATTCGCCGAAAGGTCAATCTCGGAGGAACAGAGCTTCCTCCTCTGGCTCTGTGAGTGGGGCATCAGCCCCCTCGAGAGGACACACCAGTCTGAGAACGAGGTGCGCCGAGACGAGCTCCTGCGAGCTTTCAGCCAGCGCCAGGCCTGGGGGACGGTCGAGCTGCGTCACAGGATCTCCCGCTATGACGCCTGTATCGATCAACCGTCGCCATGCGAACTGAAAGGTGTCAAGAAATCGGACATCCCCCGCAACAGACATCCTGTCACGAGTCTGTACGGACAGGACTTGCACACCACGTATGCCAACGTCTCATCGCCCTGGGCTTGCGCGTCGGCGTTCTTGGAATGGTCATTCGATACCAAGCGCTACCCCCGCATGAGGGAGCCCCGGGTGAGGCAAGACATCACACTCAACGAGCGCGGCCGCTGGATCACGCTGTCGGACACGGACCGGGGGATAAGCAAGTGGAACGCCTTCCAGCGCAAGGAGCAATTTGGCGGTGCCATCCCCCACGGCCACCCATACATGTTCAGCTTTGACAAGTATGAGTTTCGCTCGATGCCGCAGAGGATTTGGTTGATCGGTCCATAAGATGGACCTGCCTTGAAGGGGAATTGGAAAGACTGATACTGTAATGGGAATAGCACATTGTTACCACGATGGGAAATCAGGTCATATGGGCACCCATTGAGCAGCAGCAGACGCCGACTGGAATTCGATGCAAATGATATTTCTTCACAGAGTAAGTGCAATTTGGGATACAAGACGATTCTGTCAGAGAAACGACTGGAAGCGAAGGGGTTTTGGGTAGGAGGTTTGCTCCGACTACACAAGACTCTAGGTTTATTGGGTTTGATTGGAAGATTTGATTTCATAGAAGACAATGGATACACTTGATTTTAAAAGAAAATTGGAAACGTAGAATAAAAATGAAGCTGACCGCAAGTAGCCTAAGGGAAATCATTCGTGGATCGTCGTGATTCCGAACCAGTATGATGTCTCGATAGCCGTGAAGGAAGTGGTAAAAATAATAAAAATAAAAATAAAAACTAAAGCCAGATCGAAATAAAGAGAGGAGATATTTCCTAGCTCTCAAACGAATTGAGGTATCGTTGGATCAGATTTCTAGGTGCGCAACAAAGAGTAATAGTGTAGAGAGTGGGAGACGGGTAATTGATTCTTGCAATCAACAAGAGGATCTCGGCGCCAAGATCTTCCCAGTAAATTCGCACCACACTCCATGACAAAGCGGCTCGAGCTGAAATGGTTAGTCATGTCTTGCCGTCTGAATAATCCATCTATTCTACTCTCAGGTAGTAGGACGTAAATTCGGATCCGAGTCCGTTGCCACCGCTCCGGGACCCACTATTTCCGGGTCGCCACTACGTTGCGAGTGTATGAAGTCATAAGCTGGTCTCCATACAATGTTCGACGATAGTGACGACACCGTGACATGGCACATATGAGACAGCCTTCGTTCATCAACCAAGATCAAAACGCGGTTTATCTCATCCTGCTGGTATCTACACACATGCATAGAAACCCCCCTCAATCCGTGAATGAATGGTCCTTTCCAGACGACCTACGACTCCGATAATTTACACCCATTTTCTCCTTACGCGTGGTTTTAAACAACGTGCAGTTGCATCACCTTATACACCCTCCCAAACCCATTGGAGAATCCCTAAAATTACTGAACTTGGCATTCATCATGGCAACTCAGCGCGTCTTCCAGCTCAGCGGCACTTGCAACAACTATCCCTGGGGAAAGAAGGGCAGGAAGTCGCTGGCCGCTCAGCTCTGTGCAAGAACACCAGGCACCGAGTTCAAGATCGAAGATGAGCAATACTACTCCGAGATGTGGTTTGGTGACTACCCGGACTTTCCTGCTCGGGTACTCGAGACTGGCGAGTTGCTGGCGGACGTATTGAAGAGGGACCAGCAGACACTTCTCGGCAAGAAGGTCGTGGAGAAGATGGACGCCCAGCTGCCATTCCTGCCGAAGGTAAGAAGGGCGGGACCATTGATGGCGGATGTTTTTGTCTTGGGCACACATGATGGCTAACGATATTGGTCAGATTCTTTCAATAGCAAAGGCTCTCCCGCTGCAGCTGCACCCCAACAAAGATCTAGCCACCAAGCTGCATCAGAAAGACCCGGACCAGTTCACGGATCCCAACCACAAGCCAGAGATCGCAGTTGCCCTGACGTTATTCGAAGTCTTCGCAGGCTTCAAGCCACTCTCAGAGATCCAACCGCTCTTCAAGCTCTCCGCCCTGAGCTCTTACTCGCCCGCCGCGCCGGTGGAGGAGCAGCAATGGAACAACGACACGCTGCGCGAGGTGACCCGCAACCTCCTCAAGGCCGACGAGGCGACCGTGAAGACGATCGAGAGCGACCTGCTACACACGCCGCGGTCGGAGCTCCGGGCGGCCGGGGCCGAGTACATCCTGGACCTGCTCCCCCGGCTGCAGGGCCAGTACGGGCCCGGCGACGCCGGCTCGGTCGTCGCGCTGACGTGCATGAACTTCTTGACGTTCCAGCCCCTCGACGCCATCTACATACCCGCCGACGGCATCCACGCCTACCTGTCTGGTGACATTGTCGAGTGCATGGCGCGGTCCAACAACGTCCTCAACGTGGGCTTCTGCCCGCCTGCTGACAAGAACAACATTGACATGTTTGCCAATACCTTGACTTTCAAGTCGCATAGCAAGGAGGATGTGGTCCTGCCGAAGCAGAAGAGTGAGAGGAGCACGACTGGCAAGACTGAGGTTTACAAGCCGCCTATGAGCGAGTTCGATATGATGATCTCAGGATTAAGGGCTGGTGAAAGCGATGATATCAGGGCTAGTGATGGTCCTGGCGTCATGCTCGTTACGCAGGGAACTGGAAAGATGGGCGCGGATGACAAGGAGTTCGAGCTGAAGGAGGGGTTTATATACTTTGTGGCTCCAGGCGTCGATTTGAAATGGGAGACGGAGAGTGGGATGCAGATTTTCATGGCTACTCTATGAATTATTAGAGCAAGGCTTAGAAGAGCCGCCAAAGAATCAATCATTCCCATTTAGAACAACTCACATCAATGCAAGACAGTTTTTGGTTGATTTCACCAACGATGCAAAGAGCTGACATCAAGGGTGAAGATAAATCGTGAAGCGCACAAATTTGGGCTCTCAGTCTAGATTTTAGAGATCAAATCAACAATGAATCCCTCAACTGATATCGCAACATCTTTTGTACATCCAATTTCTAGACCTCACTACCTCGCCCACCAATTTCTTTTCAGGCCGACCGGTCTATTAAGCAGTCTTCGTGGTGTCAGGCCTCAGCCAAGCCTTGGGCCCGAACCACGTTCCCTTGACGAAGCTGTTCCAGTAGACAGCGGGGAAGAAGTCCTTCTTGAGATGGTAAAACGCCCGCCGAGGCACGTCCTGGCTGCCGATACCAGGCACCTTGGCGAAGGTCTCGTCGGGGACACCGCCGTACTTGAACTCACAGAGCATCAGCTCGTTGTGGCCCGTCAGCAGCGGGCACGAGGCGTAGCCGGTGTAGCCGGCCTTGAGCTCCTGGCCGCGGATGGTGGAGAGCAGGTTGTCGACCAGGACGGGGGCCTGGGAGCTGACGGCGGCCGCGGTCTTGGAATTGGGCAGCGAGGAGGCGTCGCCGATGGAGAAGACGTTGGCGTACTTGTTGTGCTTGGTGGTGGTCTTGTCGACGTCGACCCATCCGGCAGAGTCGGCTATGGATTTTTCTCATATTAGCATCATTAAAATTAATGTGGTGTGGAGTGTAAGCTCAGATGAGCGCTTCAAGGGTCACGGACCTAGAGGTGACTTTGCTACCCAGTCGAAAGGCTTCTGTGGAGGGACGACATGCAGGAATCCAAACTCCTTCTGGACCTCCTTGCCATCTTCTGCGAGGTTCTTGAAAGTGGCAACCTTCTTCGCGACATCCACGCCCACCAAGTTGTGCTGAAACAATCCCTCGACGCGGCGCTTGACACGAAGTTCCTCAAGAGCCTTGGAATACTTGGGCACAGCGAACATTGCCGGGGCGCCGGTGGCGAAAAAGGGCAAGATATCCTTCCTCACCGCATCCCTCTCCCACTGCGACAGAGCCATCCACAAGATCTTTTGCGGCGCACCGGCACACTTGATGACACCAGCCGGCTGGGTGAAAATTGCCGTTCCCTTCTTGAAGTCCTGGATGTTCTTCCAAACCTGCTCCACGGTCTTCTCAGAGTAGATGGAGCTCACTTTGCTGGCAGGGTCTTGCAGAGCCTCGGGGAGGCCCTTGACCCCAGAAAAGTTGGTCTCAAGACCGGGAGCCACAACCAGGTACTCGTAAGAGACGTCGACGCCGTCTGCAGTCTTGAGCTCGTTGTTCTCGGGGTCGAACTTGGAGACCTGCAGGGGGTAATGTGTGACGCCAGAAGGGATGAGGCTCGACAGCGGGCGGCTCATGTCGCTCAGGGGCTTGAGCCCAGACCCGACCAGGGTCCATCCGGGCTGGTAGTGGTGGTCCTTGGCCGGGTCGAGGATGGCGATGTCGTCCTTCTGGAACTGCTTGGAGCGCATCAGCTGCGCAGCGACCGTCACGCCGGCTGTGCCGCCACCCACGACGATCACGCGGTGGTGGGGCTTGGGCGGTATCGATGTGACGGTGGCGTAGGTTCTGTTTGTGAGTGGTGAGGCTCTCAGCTTGAGGCCTTTCGCAGAGGCCCGAACAGCCCTTGCGCCCATTGCTCCAGCCATGGTTTGGGTGGCAAACGAGGAAATCAGTCAGCCCCGACCGAACAATTTGAGGAGAAACAAACAGAACAAAGGCAAATGACGACCTAGACACCGTAAGTAGCGTGGCAGCAAGGGAACTGGTCGAGGTACAAAGGAGCTTGTATTGTAGGTGTGAGGTGTGTTTGCTCGCAAAAGGCACTTTTTGGCAGCGGTAGTCTGGACTATAACTTTTGCTTTCTGAGCAATCGAGACAGGGGCTGTGGCGTGATCGGCTGTCGGTGGCAGCCATGATCGGCTTACCCAGCTTTTCTGATCGGCTTACCTAGCTCCGCTATTAGGCCTACCCAGGAACTTTCCACCCACCCAGTATAAGCTCTACAGCCAATTTATATAGAGGCTAGATATACTGCATTTTCTTAGCAAAATTACCCCGCTTAAGCTATATAGCTTTCTGCCCACCTAAAAGCTTTCTGCCTATTTAAAAGCTTTTTGCCTATTTAGTACCTTAAGTAAATATTATATATTAAATAATATAGTGTATCCCTATTATCCTTATTGCTATAAACCGCTGCCTTTTTTAAAGGGCGCTGCTTTAAAAGGCGCTACTTTAAAGGGCGCTGCTTTAAAGGGCGCTGCTTTAGAGGGCGCTGCTTTAGAGGGCGCTGCTTTAGAGGGCGCTGCTTTAGAGGGCGCTGCTTTAGAAGGCGCTACTTTAAAGGGCGCTACTTTAGTAAGGGCTACTTTAAAGGGGGCTGCGGGGTAATCTTGCTTAGTTAGGGTATATATTAATTTCTTAGCAGAAATTACCTATAAGGCTTATACTGGGTAGGCGGAAAGTTCCTAGGTGGGCCTAATAGCGGAGCTGGGTAAGCCGATTAGAAAAGCTGGGTAAGCCGATTATAGCTGTGTCGGTGGTTATCTTATGGAAATAAGCGGACCCTTGAGCCACCAGCAACTAACTCCTAACCCTAGGCTGAAGGGACTTTTGTGAGGGAATAAGAGGGCAGGCGCACACCTCCACCACCCTCGAAAAGCACTAGATTCTATTGAAATATTTATAAGTCCACTAATCTGCACTCTACTAGCATTTTTAATTTCCTATAGATTTATTATAATTTCCACACGGTTAATTAAGCTTTTATATATAAATAAAATAATATATATTATTATTATTATTTAGTTTAATAATAATTAATTTAAAATAATTATAACTTTAGCTTATTATCGTTATAAAAGTTTATATATAAGTAGGCTATAACGGCTATAATAGGTTTAGCTAGCGGGTTTTATTAATATAACTACCCACGTATAATTATATAATAATATATTTATTATAATACCTTTTAATATTATATTAAATAAAGTTATAATTAGTAAATAATATTTAAATATAATTAACTTATTTAATTTTATTTTTTAATCTTTATTAAATAATATACGTTTTATAAATAAGTAATAAACTTTAATAAGCGACCACTTATAATATAAAAGATAATAAATAAAAAAAAAGAAAAATTAAAATAAATATAAATAAAAGATATATTTATTTTTATTTACCTACTTTTATATATATATATATAATTATCTTAAAATTATACCCTTTTAAAGGCGGGTAGCTTAATTAAATAGCTCATTAATTGTATGTTGCAATAAGTATGCGAGGCCGGGTTGTAGGGGGTCTTTTAACGGCCTACTGCACCTAGGTAGTGTTACTTGATTAACACCAACATCGGCAAGCGCTTCTGTCTGCCGTGCCAGGGGCTGAGGGTCAGCACAAAGGGACCATATCTTGCCAAGCAGCCCCAAGTTTTTACCGACTTTGAAGCTTCTTCCAAGGCAGCATTTCCTGGCCAAGTTTCAAGGACCGACACAACAGATGGCCGCCGAACAGCAGCAAAAGGGCATAGGCGTTGCAGGCATCTCGTCCCGGCGGACTGCTTGCGACAAGTGTCGGTTTGCCAAGGCAAGGTGTCTACGTGCACAGCAGCCAGATCAGTCGCGCTGTGAACGTTGCTCCCGAACTGATTCACCCTGCTTCACAAGCCCCGTCTTTAGGCTACGCAACTGGCAACCTCCCGCCGCCGGCACCGTCGAGCATGTTGACCCCGTTGGCATTATCCCTGCCACGCGCAGTCAACCGAATAAACGGCGACGACGCGAATTCGAGAAACAGCCTCCTGAAGCCTCCTCAGTCACAACGCCAAGTAATTCAAACGGAACCTTGGACGAGCAGCTGCTAAATGGCGGGGCAGCACAAAGTTCTTTGGAAATTGCTAGCAACTTGGGAGGAGACCGTCCTTGGAATGCAGACGCGCAAGCACCACATTCGCTGGACGACTTTTATGGGCCGAATCTAGTCGAGAATCTAGATGAAACCCTCGGAAACATCGATTACGACTTCGACCTAGATTTATCGGACCAATCTTTCTCAACAGGTGCCTCGCCAACGAGGGCCGACTCTGCAGCCTCGCCATTGTCGCTGCAAGCTCAGAGCATCGAGCTGCCCCGTGGAATTGGAGAAATTCACGGGTCAACCCCCGCACAATCTGGGCCTGGGAGCACAGCAGAATATCGGAATGGGAGATCGGCGGACGACACGCCCCTACGGAAGCTCTCCAGACTCCATCACGAGCTCATGGCAACCCATTCCCATCTCGCAGAGGGGTCTCCTGGAGTGGCGATGAAGACCATCTTCGAGGCCGACATAGAGTCCCTTCATCCATCGGCCATGGAACAGATTCTCAACAGGACAACGGAATTTGCAGCTATACTCAAGCTATTGGCTGAGACCCACCTACCACCTGCAGCGGCATCACCAGTATCCCAGTCGATGCAAATTACCCAGGACAAGCGGCGGAGCAGTGCATCGAGCATCAGTATCTACGACCATGACAGCGTCTTCGGCTCACCAGCCAACACAATCACATCAACCGAGCAGTCTTCGTCGTCTATGACTAGTCTACCAGCACATGAAGAGCTCGATACATCGTCCTTGCTCCTCATCCTTGCGATCTACATGCGCTTACTCAGGCTCCATTCGACCGTGTTTGCCCACGTGCACCAACACCTCATAGGGCTTTCCGAAAGCGACCACCCCCATTTACGTCCATTCCTAAGGTTCAGCAGCAACAGCAGCTTTTCTATGCGTAAGTCCACCAGAACCCCGAAACAGAATCACAAACTAACTCCAGAGTAGCGTCCGAGTCAGGCAACTTGCAAATCCTAATCCTCATTGAGATTGTAACAAGCCTTTTTGACAGGTTGGACGCGCTACTCGGCCTACCCAAGGAGTTGCGAATGAGCAGACGTCGCAGAGAACAGAAGGGCTTGCTCAGCACAGCGGATTTCTCAGATCTCACTTCCTTGATTCTGAGAAAGGATGAGCAAAGGGGACACGAAGACGGCAAGGGTGGCATCAAAGCCCTGCGTAGGCACCTCGCAGGAGCAAAGCAGTTGCTCAGGGAATGCATTGCCCCATAGAACTATTTCAACTGCATTCGATTTTGCCTATGTTATTGATCAGCCCCTGGAAATGCACAAGCCCTGCCCAGGTTCTGCACTGCGTTGATCCGGAGGGTCCCTGTGCCACAGCAGACTGCACGTTGGCAGCATTGCCCCCGTCTAGGCGCCCGAGGCTGCAGGTGTTGGCCCGATCTCTTTCGGTCAGCCAGTCACCTTCCTGTTGGTTACCACGGAACAGGAAGCTGAATACAGACCTGTGCGCAGTGAGATTAACTGTTGGCAACGAAACAGCAGGATGAACAGTTGCGCAACCAATCCTGAGGTGATGATAGGAGCTCCACTGGCCCCCAAGCAGCCTCCTCGATCCTTCTCAACGTTCTAATTCTCGCTTGCGATGATTTTGTCTGAATTTGTCTTTCGAGGCATTTTGACAAGTCATTTCGATTACAACCTGCCCCGCAGCTGTACGACCTCAAGACAGACTGTCACACCACTTCAGCCACCGTCTTTGGGCTACCGGCACCTGTCACCTTGGCCAAGGCATCTTAATTCCTTCCGATCCTGGGGAACTCGACTTCCCCATCACGGCCGAAAGTTGTGAGCAACTCGCTCACAGTCGGATGCATACCCAGTTCGCTCGCCTTGCGAATCCATTCTTGGAGCGACATCTCTTGAAGGTTGACACCTGAGAAATCGACATACCCGTCCGCCGTCCGCTCCAGGGCCCACCTGCGCATATCCCCCAGCGGCAGGTCGAGTGGGCCTGAGTGGTTGACAAAATGAACACGTGAAGGATGCCTGGTGGCATGCACCCGCAGGGCACAGTCCAGAATGCCTGCGACCACAGCCTTGAGTGCAACTACGTTCACCACGCCCCGGGCCACGCCTTCTGCCCTAGGAATGGCCCCCAGTTCCTTGGTGTACCACAGTATGTTGTGCATCCCATCAAGCTCGGGCTTATCGTCGCGGCTGATGAGCGTGGGTCGATGCACACAGATGGGCCAGTGGTGGTGTCTCTTGACCAGCTTTTCGAGGAATACCTCGCTCGCCCATTTGCAGGCAGTATAGCCCATCGAGCCGTCCGGGGGCGGCTTCATTAACTCCATAGATGTTTCCATGAGCGGCTGTCCAGGTGAAAAATTACCGATCCCGGCACTGGATACATAGTGAAATGGGATCATCCTGGGCATGCTCCACTCAATAAGGTCCTTGGTGGCCAGAAAGTTCGACTGGCGTATCGAGTAATACGTCTTCATGTGCGAAGTATCGGAGCCATTGTGGATGATGAGGTGGGCTCTGCTGAAGATCTTTTCGATCACTGACCTCGGCAGCCCCATTCGGGGTTGGATCAGGTCTCCTTCATATAACGCTACTTTGGCGAGGCCTTGCAGGTCTGCTCGGGTAGCAGCTTTACGAACCCCGAGACAATGAATCTCCTTTACGGTTGGATCTCGGATCATAGCATTGATCAGAGCCTTGCCGAGGTAGCCTGACCCTCCAGTGAGGACGACCACCCTCGAATCGGATTCCGGAACGTGTTGGAGCATGTCTGTATCCGCGTCTGCCATGGACGGTCGCAGCTCAGTCTCTTCTTCCCAGTCAATGGCCTCTGGCATATCGAATTGACCCTGAATACGTTGGGCCATGCTGTATAGCACACTGGACTCGAAGAGATGCAGCAAGCTTAGGTCGACTTCAAACAAACTCTTGATCTTGTCGCGCAGCTCGAGCAGTAACAGCGAACTGCCACCGATGTGGAAGAAATCGGTGTCTGGAGTGATGCCCTGTGCGCTCACCAGCTCATGTGAAAGAACCCCTTCCCAAATGGTCTTGAGTCTCTTCTGGGTCGCGGTCCACTCGATGTCCTTTGCCACAGCTTCGTGCTGCGGGAGTGGCAATAGACTGACAGCCTTTCGATCTAGCTTTCCAGAGGGCATCATAGGCAGCTTCTCCAACGGAATGATAAAGGCTGGCCGCATGTATAGCGGAAGATCCAGCTTGGAACGGACCTGCCGTGAAAGTTCATCTCCTTGGAAACCCGGTGCCTGAACCGCGCCTTGCTCGAAGACGACGCGAGCGATGAGGAATTCTGGTGACTCGAGCGAGCTCCGACGTACCGATACCACGGCCTCGCTCAGTACGCCACTGCCAGCTCGAAGGATCGCGTACTCGATCTCCTGTAGATCAACACGCAGTCCTCGCAGCTTGACCATGGTGTTGTCGGAGATACGGCCCTCTATGAGCAGGCTGCTAAGCTCTGTCTGCGACCATCGACCCAGATCGCCTGTTCGTTGCATCATATTCCAACCCCGGGCGAGATCATCGGGCCTCGCAAAAGGGTCCGGCACAAACTTCTCGGCCGTCAACTCCGCGTTATTCAAGTAACCGAGAGATACCCCTGCTCCTCCAATGTAGATCTCTCCTTGCTGACCGATTGGCACGGGCTGCCTCTGCTCATCGAAAATATAGAGGTTGTAATTGGGAAGTGCGACACCGGCTGGGTAGTTCTGCTGAGCCCCTTTCAAGGTGTCGTCGCCAGCAGCCTCCGCGGCATAGTCCAGCTCAATCACGGCTGCACAGAAAGTAGATTCAGTCGTGCCATACATGTGGTGAAATCGGAGGTCATGCTTCTTCAGGGCGGAAAATGCCTTCAACACCGAAGCAGCAAGCCGTTCTCCTCCCACCAATGCCGTCTTCCAGGATGATCTCCTGAGTGCCTCTGAATCTCCATATCTGAGCCAGCTTAGGTACTCGGATGGCGTTCCGTATGTGTGCGTGACGCTGTATCGAGCTATAGTCTCCCCGATTGCGCGGGCGTCGCCCCGGAACCTACGCGGCAGGAGGCATACACTTCCGCCGAAGCACAAGGCGGTGAAGATCTGCATGAGAGACATGTCGAAACCCTGCGAGCTTTGCTGAAGAACCACCTCGCCCCTCACTCTTATGCCATACAGCACCTTGCAAGGCTCAAGCCACGAATTGATGCCTTTATGTGTCAGCATGATGCCCTTCGGCGTCCCCGACGAGCCGCTGGTGTAGAGAATTGTCGAAACAGCGTCTGGCGTGGCAGAGATCGCTGCGGTCAACGGGCCCGTGTAGGACCTCATCGTGGACACGTCCAGCACTTTGACACCGGGATATTCTAGCTTGTGTATGTGCTCTCTCGTATGCTCATCCACGGTGACCGCCTCAGGCTGACAGTCTTGGACCATGGCTGCTAGGCGTCCCCAAGTTGTTCCAAAGTCAAGGGGAAGGTATGTAGCCCCGACTCTCATGACAGCGAGTATTGAAGAGACCCACTCAGGCGTGGGCTCCTGGAGCACCGCGACTCGTGAACCAATTTTGATTCCTGCGGCTTGGAGCTTGCCAGCTAATGCCTCAGTCCTGTGCTGTATTTCATCGTAGGTTACAGTCAGGCCATCGCCAGAGATCACGGCAGCCTTCATAGGAAATTTCTTGGCAACTTCGTCCACTTGATAAAGTGGACCTGTTTAGAGACAAATATGAGTTAGCTGGGCTCCAAGTTGGGTCATTTTAGCAAGAGATTCAGGAAATGGGAAAAGAATATCTTGCCTCTGCCGCAGCTTAAAGCATCCTTGATTTCTACCTCGTCGTGCACCTTGGCACTACCCACTGTGCTATTTGGTTGATCCGCGAAAGCTTTGGCAAGGGACACATAGCTCGTCGCAAGTCGCTTGATTTCCTTCTACCTCTGCAAGTTTTCGTCGTCTTTCCGACCTACGGCCTGCAGCGAAGGTCTCTCAAATGAGGCATAGTTTCAGAATCAAGGTGTACGGAATGTCTTTTCATACGATTTCCATGTTTGACTGCCTTTGGCGGTTCTTAGCCGCCGCTGCAGGTCGATTGGAAAACTCAATATCGACCATCTCGACCTCAGACCAGGTGTACTGAGTTTCCGTTCCATCGACGAACTGCGGCGAATTTGTGGCCGTTCCCGCGCTCCCACCGTCATTCTCGTGCCGACTGCGTTGACGCTTGCTGCTTTCTGCTGAGTCAGTCTTGTGACTGGGGATCGACCTGTAAAGACGTGTTCTACTGGCCCAGAACCTGATTGATATCTTTATCTGGGACCAGAAGGACTGCAATGGCAGCAATGTCTTATACATTGGTCCGCAAGCGCAGAATATGCTCGTTGCCATCTGCAAAATATCCCAAAACGCATTGGTGTCATTCTCCTCTGAGGACAGCGGTCGGTCAGCGGAAGTGGTATGGAATCAGAGAATGAGTGAGGGACTGGGAGCACTATCACTTACGTCCATTCGTGTTGGCAGCTCCGTAGACCAGGCCAATTTTGACAAAGCCTATGACTCCAGAAAGGCCTCCAATAAAGAATACCACTGCGAGTTTGATCCTCACATACTTTTTAATCTTGAGTTTTCGGATAACGGCAACAGTGAGTGCGACCAGGGCGAAGTCGATGGCTGAATTAATCGTTTCCTCCGGAACAAGAAACGCATTCCCATCACGGCAAGAACCCGGCTGTGTTCCCGCCACATCCCACCACTTCGAGGCCGGTGTACAGAGGAACAACAGGAAGAAGAAGAAGGTGATGAACCAGGAAACATGGATGGTCGCGAGAATGTACACCCAGCGGACAAAGGTACGGTCGCTCCAAAACATCCGGTAGTATAGGACAAAAAGGCTCGCTTTTACAAACAGCTGATTAATATAATAGAAAGGAGACACTATGTAGGACAGCTGATAGTCATATGGTTAGAGGATATTAGACGGTCGATTGTTGTGATGAATGGGCCGCACCTTCGCAACGAATATGCCCAGCTCTTCGTCGTTCAAGTCACCTGTTGTAGACAAGGCTGTCCAACACGAGATGGGTAGTCTAGGCTTCTTCATGTGACAATTTGACCGGGGCACGAAGAACTTTCGGCAACTTACCGATGTACGGCGTACATGCGTACACAAGGAAGCCGAGGAGCGCCACCACGGCGAAAAGATCGTCCCAGCCAAAGTTTCGCCGCGAACGTCTCGTAGCTAAGAGGCGCAGTATCGTTGCCAAAAGACACAGTGGGATTGTAACGATGGACCCAATCACAATTTGGGCCTGTGCTGGGTCACTGAGAGCGTCATCAAACGTGACCCCCATGATGGCAGTGTGTACCGCGGGCTACCCGACGGCTTATCCAGCAGCTTGTAAAAAGATCCGTTGGTCTCCAAGACCAGAAATGACATCGATAGTGATGTGAAAGCAACGACGAAATTATATGAATACCCAGTGAGGTAAGCACGGATGGCGGCGAGAGACGACCAGTCACTCAAACCGGAGGGGACCGCACGGTTGAGACCATTGCAGGACTCGGAAACATGAGTCAAGACGGGGGGAAATCAGAAGATGCCGTCCCTGGCCCAAGTTTCTGCCCAAACTGTCAGCTGCTGCACCCTCGCTCGATGAGTGGTACAGATCATTTTTGGTCTCGGAATTCCGAACCTGCAGGTCCAAAAGCGGTAAATCGAAGCCGGTAAGCGAGCAAGGATCTTGTTACAGGGGTCCACGCTAGCAGAGTGGCACGGCAAATGACAGTTATCTTGATAGCGGCCATGCAATCTGCGAGGCACGGCACCTGGGATCAGTGTGTGAGCGTCTGTGAAATGAGAGGCGCTGTAGAGCCTAAACTGCGTCCTGCCCACCACCACAAGCTCTACGGTGGTAAGAACCGTGGATGATTGCAGGCGTCTTCCTTCGATAAGCGAACTAGTTCTTATCGCACGACACAATAAGGGCCTCGACATCATGATGAGTCTTCTGAGTGTCTGGCATATGGAGGACGGGAAAGACACTGCCATGACTGTAGTCCAGCTCGCCCGCTCCCTGATCGGCCATCTTATCGCCCCCACTGCTGCCTTGGTGAGTTTCGGCGCCGCGCAATTGCTTAAAATCTAGGATTCGGAAGATGCGGGGATGACTAAAGGACTCTTGTACAGATTGTGGCCTACTGGATCGGACGAAGCATATACAGGGTCAAGTTCCACCGGCTCTCGAAGTATCCCGGTCCAAAGCTTGCTGCGATTTCCGACCTTTGGTGGGCTTACGCATGGTGTGTTCTACTCACTTATAAAAAGCTTGGATGAAGTACTAATCAGCCCATAGCACGAGTGGAAGATACCCATGGTTGATCGAGGACACCCTGTCCAAATATGGTGATTATTGATCCATCGCCGCCGGATTGATTGAGACTCAACCTTGATGAGGCCGCTGATTTCCCCCCAGGTGATATTGTGCGAATCGCTCCAAACGAACTGGTGTTCATAAACCCACAGGCAGCACAAGGTCAGTCGTAAATTTCCAAACTCTCGGCTACGCCGTGGTCTCGAAGATCTTGATCATCTACATATGCTCTGGGCTACGCTGGGAACATCACACACGAGGTCTGACATAGGTCTCCAAGCAAACAGACATCTATCTGGCGCAAGAAAAGAGCCTCGAAACATTTGTTCAAGTCGGTTACGATGCTCTTGATACTGGCGATGGAGGGATCTCCGGAGAGACCAATCCGGCAAGGCATCGTGAAATTGCAAAGAAACTTGCGCCTGCGTTCAGCGCCAGGAATTTCAAGGCCAAAGAAGCCACCATTCACAAACATCTCGATTTCTTTGTTGAAAGGATCAAAGACTTTGGAGATATTGACAAACCTGTCGACATGGAACGTTGGTCTGATTGGCTCGGTTTGGATCTCTCTGCAGATTTGACATATGGTCGGGATGCGGGCCAAGTACGCGATAGTAAGCCACCCGCAACGGACGTCTAACTGAACCCAAAAATTGTTTCAGGTGCTGATTATGCAACCATCTGATGTAGTGAAAGATTCAGTGTTCATGAATGCTTCTCTCAAGCTGAACCTCTTCATCACGATGAGCCAGGTGGTGAGAAAATTCCGCTCGGGCCTTTTCACTTTGCTGCCATACTTCACCATCCCTCCATCGGTCTGGCCCTCGCTGCCGTCCTTGATGAAGATGAGCAGCCAAATTGTGCAAGACCGTATCGGCCGGCGAGGAGAATTGGATCATCTAGACTATTTTGAGCAGCTAATCCCGTCTGACACCGGAACACCTGTCCCTGACGACAAAAACCACATCTTCCATCTAGAGAATGTGGCAGGGCAGCTTCTTCTCGCCGGTTGGCAACCATTAGCAAATCAGTTCTACTCCTTGATCTTTTTCCTCCTCCGTGAGCCAGACCTACATACTTATAAAGCATTGGTGGAGGAAGTGAGGACGGGGTTTGCAGACTACACTTCCATCAATGCCGAAAGACTGAGTACGGCCGAATTCAGATACTTGCAGGCTTGCGTCTCTGAAAGTCTTCGGCTCCACCAAGAGACTCTGGATGGACTTCCGCGCATAAGTCCAGGAGCAGTCGTTGATGGAGAATACATTGAAAAAGGCGTACGTAAATCGCCACCGACGACTGTATGTTTGCTCTGCCGTATACTGACATCTTCCCCTACTCATTAGGTTATATGCCAGATTAGCTATTTCGCGGCAGTGAGGAGTGATCGCTTTTTTACTGAACCACGGGAATTCCGGCCAGAAAGGTGGCTTCTGAACACCCCAGACCATCCGCGGTTCAACCCAAAGTTCAAGAGTGACAATTTGAGAGTATCAAAACCGTTCAGTCAAGGGCTCAGAGGGTGCCCTGGCGGCGTCATCTCCCAAAACATCATCAGACTGTTCACTGCGAAGATTTTATGGCAATTCGATCTCGAGGCAGCTCCAGGAATTGAGAAGTTGTCTTTTGACAAAGACTTTAGGTTCCTCACGTTTTGGGAGAGGCCGAAGTTCTGGGTCCGCTTTAAACCTGTGCCAAGGTAATAGAAAATAGTCTTTTCTCCTCTTAAAACACTCTCAGATATTTTCAGGTAATAGAGCTATAAAAAGAGTAATTTAGAATTTTATATTTCCCTTTACTTAACTAATTAAATTTAAATTTCTTTTCTTTATCTTTATATTATAAACTAATACATTAGCATTAAGGGGACCTATTTAAAAAACTTAAATAACTAAAAATAAATATTATAACGTAATAAAATAATAATTAAGTAACGAAATTATAAGATATATAAAATTTAAGGTTAAGGTTAAAGATTTATAAATAAAGGTAGATTAATAAAATTAATAAGTAATTTAATTAACTATTAAAATAAATTAATAAAATTAATAAATAATTTAAATAATTTAATATTTAAATAAATAAAAAGTTAAGATATATAAAGATATAATCCCTTTTAAATATAAGGTTAAAAGACCTATAATTATATATTTTTTAAACTAAATTTTATTTAACTATATTATATTTTTACATTTAAGCTTTATTTCTTTAATTTATTTAAATAGAAGGTAAACCTTTTTAAAAAAGCGTATTAGATTTATAACCTTTTATCTTCTCTTTAACTTATTATTAATTCTTACTTTATAGGTAATAAATTTCTTTATTTCTTTAAAATAGATCTTATATATCTTTAAGGTAATAATAAATATATCGATTTATTTAAATAAGGAAGGGTTTTTATTTTTACGCTTCTTTACTTTAATAAAAAAACTTTTTACTTAAGTAAAGATTTACTTATTATATTTAAAGTTTATTTCTATAGCTATAAAGCTATTAAATCTACACATTTAAAACTATACTTAGTAATAAAATATAATGGCCTTATTTATTTATTTTAACCGTAGCTATAAACTCGCTTAATAGGCGTATATAAGTAGTAGTTTAAGCTTAATTAATAGTAGTTTCGGTTTAAGCTAAATAATTACTTGCGAGTAGTTTTATAAAATAAGGTTATATCGCTTAATTTTACTAGATAAGTATATATTTAAGTAAAGCTAAAACCTCTATATATTTTATAAAATAATTAAAGCAATAATAGCTTTTTAATATCGTTTATTTTAAATAACTTACTTAAGTTATATAGCAATAACACTTTTATATAATACTTAATAGCGTTAAATTAGGTTACTTATAGCTTATAATAGCTTTAACTTTAATAGGCTAATAGCTTATTAAAAGCACCGGTGTAAATAAATTAAGTATAGCTTAATACTATAGCTATTAATATAAAATAGCGGCTTTTAACTATAGATAAACTTATAAAAGCAAATTAATAAATTATTATAAAAAGTTTTATATAGTAAAACCTACTATATTAATCTTAAAAGATATAATATACCTTATTCTTTTTAAATATTTATTATTATTCTAGCTTAATAAGGAAATTTAAATAAATAAAATAGTGAATATAAAGATATAATTATTATTATAATAAATAGTTTTTATAAAATAAATTTTTTAATTATTAATTTAATATTTAATTTAATAATTAAATAACTTTAAAATTAATAATTATATTATTAAATATTATAATAATATTTTTATATATTAAATAATAATTATTATATTTATATTTAATTATTAATATAAACGTTATAAACTATTTATTAAACTTTATAAAAGTTTAATATAATTATTATATTATAATAACTTTAATTTAAAATAGCTATATAATTAATTAATTAAATAATATAAAGATATAATAATATTTTTTATTTTTATATCCTTTAATATTAAGTATAATAATAACTTTTAAAAAATAATTATAGAAATTATTATATTTTAATAAAATATTAACTGTCTTATATTATATAAAAAGTTAAGTGATAAGAAATATTTTAAAAGTAAAGGAGATAAATTTAAAGAGATTAAATCTATAGAAAATAGATATAAAGCGGCTTCTTTAAAATATAATAGGTACCCTATATACTAAAATATAGCAGCGGAAAGCTTAGCGCTTAAGCTTTAAACGTATATTATATATTATTAAGGTATTATAGCGTATTATAAAGCGCTAGGTAGCTTTATATAATAATAAATATAAAGGTTACGAGTTTAAATTTTATAAGTGTTACCTTTTATTTTATTTATAAAAGAGAACTTATATCTCTTTTAAAGCTTAATAGCTTTTAATTAATAATATATTATACTTATTAATATAGCGGGTTTCTTTATAGATAATTAAATATATTAAGAAAGCTAGTCTTAACTTTTTTATTAAGTTTTCTTTAACCCTTAACTTAGCTAGTTTTTCTTTAATAAGTAATTAAATATAGATATTATTAGTTATATAGAATTATAAAGTAATAAAAAGTATTAAGGCTTAATTTTTTATATAATAAGAATAATACTTAATTCTTTATAGAAATACGCTTTAAGGTATACTTTAAAGATTTAAACTTATAATTATTAGTTATATTAAAATATAAAGCTTAATAAACTATTTAATAAAGGCTAAGTAATCTATATATAAAGTTTAAATTTATAAAATAAATAAGTTAAACTTATAAAAAAAAATAAAAAACCTTTTAAAGATTTTTTATTTAATATTATATTTATTTTAAATATTATAAATTATTCTTCTTTTAAATTTCGTCTACTTAAAGTTTAAAATATAATAAGTAAGGGAAAGGAAGCTATAGTTAAAGTTAAGGCTATAACTTCCCCTTTCTTTATAAACCTTAGTTTACTTTATAATTAAGCTTTTATAAATAACTTTATATAGTAAGAAGCATTTACTATACTATTAAGTATCTCCCGAAAGGTTTTATAAGCGCCTAATAGGGAAAAACCTATAGTATAAGGAAAAAACCTTATTAGCTAAGGGGATATAATAACTAATAGTAATAAGTATATAATTATAGGGAAATAGTTAAGGTAAATAATCTCGCCCTTTAGTGCTAAAGGGGTGTACTAGAGAAAGGGCAGGTTAAAAAGAAAGCATTAATAGGATTTAAACTTATACCCTTTATATTGCTAGCGCAGAAAAGTACCTTAACGCTCGATTAATGCGCTATAATGCCGTTTTAAATATTATAAATATTAATTAAAAACTAATATATTTTTATAATTTAAACTTAGTTTTAAAGATTATATAATAAAATAAATTAAGATAATAATATTAAAAAAATCTTTTAAGATATTTTTAAAAGTTTAAATAAAAAGAAATTTATAAAATATAAATTTATAAAGCTTAAATAAAGAAGATTTAACTTTTAAATATATTATATATTTTAAATAATTTATTATTTATATTATTTAAAAAAAGATATTTATAAATTAATTTTATAAAAACTTTTAAAAAGATTTTAAAAAATCGTAACTATTTCACCTGTTAAGAGCAACCTCGAAGAGATAATGTCCACGCTGGATTATGCCTTTCGCGCCAAGAACATCCGTAACAAGCCCCAAATCCACGCAATTCCGAAAAAGACTCTACTCAAGGACTTGACTAACGAAATTGAGAGACTGAAGAGCGAGCTCATCTCCACTAGGCAGCGTGTCGGTGTCTATCTATCCAACGAGACATACGAAGACATCGTGGCTACGAGTGAGTCTCGGAGGATAGCTATTGAAGAGCAAAGCGCTAAGATGGAAACACTCGAGTCCAATATACGTAACAAGGCTCAGGAGCTTTTTCCCCTTCTGTCTTCGTTTACAGCACTCAAGAAAGACTATAAGGCGAGTAAGATCCAAGTGGACCAGATAAAGGATGCCCTCAACCAGACAGAGTCTATCTTATCCACAACCCGGAAGACATTGGCCGGCGAGTTGTGTCTACGAGAGGCACATGCAAAGACAGAAGCGAAACTTGCAGACATTGGTGGCGAGCTTCTCAGTAAGCTGCACCAAGCGACCAATCACATTCAGGGTCTCGACACCAAGAGCAAGCGCATGTTGGGACTACAATCTATCAACCAGGCGGCTTGGAGGGGTTCACAGTCCCAAGTCGCCGACGTTACAACTGTGGTGATGGAACGAGTGCAGGCGGCGCGAGAGGAACAGCAGAAACACGTATCTTCTATTTCAGCACGTGCCGAGACATTTGTCGATCAAGAGCTGAAGAAGCTCTTATCTACGCAAGCTCTTCTAGAAGAGCAGTCTGGTCAGCTTGCGGAGTTCAAGAGGCAATTGCTGGGCCAGAAGCAGAAGTCCAAGAAGGACATGGACGATTTGCTCGACGAGATCAAGGTGACACATGCCGCGATCAAGGATCGTGTGGAAGGCAGCCTGCACTTTATTTCTTGAGTGACCGAGGATGCTGGTCAAGATGTGTTGGGCGACATGGTCGAAGTCCAAAAACAGGTTAGTTTTGACATCTACAACCGACCAGAATATATCTCAGCTAACTTTCCCGGCTACTTCAAGCTGCACAGGTCGTACGATTCTGTTGGGGAGGGCCTGACTTCCCTGTTTGAAACACTGATCAGCTGTGTAACAACACAACGCTGCAAGTCCGATAACCTTCGACGTCAGCTACAGAGCGCTACCAACACCATTAACCTCCAGAATGCCAGCATTGCCACACGTGTGGAAGAAGCCCTCGGCCAGGAACGCCGACGAGTCGCTGAAGACCGCCACAAGCTCTTGGCACAAATCTCCACTTTGGTCAATGACCAGGCCGAGGCGCAAGAAGCGCGGCTACTGGACCAGGCTGCTGAGATCCAGGAGAGCCTGGTAGAGTCCAAAGCATCCTTTGACAGCGCCATTTCACACCACGACCAGAGTATGAACACATGGGACGAGCGGGCAAGCCAGCTTTTGGAGGAGGCCAAAACGTCACGCGACCAGCTGAAGACCAAGCTGAAGGGTGACTGTGCAGCCGCCAGTGAGCGTGGCGACTCCATTCAGAATGCAGTTAAGTCAGTCCACATTCAGACGCTAGACGCCGTCAACAAACAAAACAGCGATGTCGATGCTCAGATGGAAGCGCTGAGTGGCTTCGTCGCCTGCGCCAAATTTGAAAATGCGACTCAACACGAGATGCACGCGCAGTCAGTCCACGTCTTTTCGAATTCAATGGGACAATCCTTGAGCGATGTCTTGGATCAGCTTAAGAGAACCTCTGATCAGCTCAATATTATGAGGGAAAGGACGGTTGGATACAAAAGACCTCTGCAACGACATTGCCCAACTCGAAACTTTGCTCTGTCACCCTCTAGCGAACCTACGTGAAGACATTTCCAACACAAATCTTCAAGAGTACCAGCCTACGGGTGCAACGCCCCCAAAGATTTTGTACCGTTACCCTACAAGACTGCCTCGAACTGTGGTACACGATCTTTCTGGAATTGAAGCACTGGAACCGGCCTTCGAAGGGTCCGCAGCGGCAGCGCATAAGCATGAGGATGACGGCAGACATGACGCCACCGTCGTGCTGCCAAAGCCAGACGACACCAAGACAGGCTCCCCTCTGCACAAATCTGATGTCAGCGACGCGAATAAAAGCCACGTGGGCATGATTTTGCACGAGTCAAATCGTAACAATCTAATGAAGCCACTAAAGGTCGCTGTCTCGTCTGAATCCGATGTGAGTACAAAACCTTCACCGGTGGAGCAGACGACGCCCTCACTTCGACGCAGTATGAGGAATCAAGGCGTGATGGTTGATGGAGGGGAGAATTCACTGCAAACGAAGATCGCGCGGAGCATGTCCAGGAGAAAGAGTCAGCGGCTAAATTGAGTGGAACGCTGTCACTCAGTGTCAAAGGCCGCCGAAGACTCTGACTTGAATGTTCCAGAAGAGGAAAAAGGGCCCTGTAGAGGCAAAGCAAAACGACACGATTCTTTCCAAGTTGCAGTGGTGGCAGAGATTTATGCCGGGAAAGAGAAACATGTCTGGCCGTGATTTCGGGCTATATGCTATTCGTTTGCTATTCGTTTAGAATAGTCCTTTAAACGGAACTAGCAACCATATAGCACAGCCGGTCAAAAAAACTTAACAGCTGATTAGTTGGATTTGCCGGAATCTATAACTCTAATTAGCTGAAATCTGTAACGTTAATTAGTTAGGATATTGCTAAGTAAGCTAAGCTTATACCTATTTAGGGGGAAAGCTATAGGCGTAAAGCGCCTATAGTAAAGGGGGGGGATTTTAGCCCTTTTAAAGTTAATAAATTAATAAATTAATAAATTAATAAATTAATAAATTAATAAATTAATAAATTAATAAAGTAATAAATTAATAAATTAATAAATTAATAAAGTAATAAAGTAATAAAGTAATAAAGTAATAAATTAATAAATTAATAAATTAATAAATTAATAAATTAATAAATTAATAAATTAATAAATTAATAAATTAATAAATTAATAAATTAATAAATTAATAAATTAATAAATTAATAAATTAA